>CAWUFW010002746.1:1590000-2073227 GCA_963921515.1 Calotriton arnoldi | reverse complement strand
CAACGTATTGTTGTTCTTGAAAAATTCAATAAACTTGATTATCAAAAGAAATACTAGGAGAAGACACAGATAGAACCTCTAAATGTATCTTCAGCCCAAACAAATGTTAAACATATGCAGTACACACACACCTAAAGACATTTGGAGACTTACCAATCCAACGGGCAAAGAATTTACCTCAGTTGACACCCACATCGTACATTTTCCAGAATCAATTACGTATTGATAGACAAATCCCATGTTAGGAAGGCCTCAAATCCACCAGTGAAACAATCCTAATTTAAGACATGCATGCATTACAGTCTCGTATAATGTAATTCATGTCAGTAAAAGTCGGACTATGGGAAATTAATGGCATACTTACTAAAGTCAAGATATGCTCAGAGCTAATCAAAGAAAATATTAAGGATTATCTTGACTATAAGTCCCCTCATGCTACAACCCATAAACCTAATGGGATGCCCTTAAAGCCACACTAAAAGGTAATATGATCAGCCTTATAGCAAGGAGAAACAAGGAAGATAACCTAAAAATGGAAACTTTGGAAATTATATTAGAAAGCTAGAAAAATTCCTAATAAACCATCATGACAAAGGTAAACCGAGCAAATTAGCTATACTAAAATATAAGTATAACAAAGTTATGTCCAGTAAAGCTTACCTTATTATTGCAAATAACAAAGGGCTAACATTCGGTGGGCGAAATATAGTGGGAAGACTTCTTGCCACCTACCTAAAACCATATATACAAAAATAGTAACTATTAAGAATCAAAAAGGAACTATAATTAACAAAGGGAAAGACATTCCTTCAACCTTTGAAGAGTTTTACCTTAAACTATATTAAAAGAACATCTGTTCCACCTATGAAGAATGTATGTAATACCCCTAATAACTTCCTATACCCATGCTAAGCCACCAAGCAAGGAACACCCTTAACAATACAATTTCCCTATTAGAAATTTAAAAAGCATCTTACCAGCTTCCTTTTACCTCACGGTGCGATACACTAATACATACACTTAAAACCCTCTTCGACCTCTACAAAGACACTGGCTCAGTTAACTGTACTGTCTCTAGGGCAACAATCATTGTCTTCCTAAAAGAAGGCAAATGCCCACACAACCCAAAAAGCTATCACATCAAATCCTTAATTAATACTAACTGCAAGATATATCCTAAAAGATTCTTGCCAACGAGCTCAAACCCTTCCTTAAATCAATTATTTACCCTTCTCAGACAGGCTTCATTAAGAACAGACTAGCCTCAGACAATAATAGATTGTTTAGTCATGTTACAGAAAAAGCAAGTCCATCATTCGTGTTAGCTCTAGATACATTAAAGGCCTTTGTTAAGGTTTTATGGAACTTTCTGTGGGTGACAATGGTTTCAATCTGGGCACCACTATCACTAACATGATCCTTGCACTTTACAGCAATCCCTCCACAAGACCCAATATTAATGCACACCTATTGAATAGCTTCACATTACAAGACCAAGCTGCCCTTATCACCCCTACTTTTTCTACTTACAATGGAACCCCTACTTAGTGCAATAGGGGAGAACAAAGGAATATTTGGGATCCCCTTCAAATCTGGCACACTGGCAGCATCAGCCTACAAAGATGATGTGTTCATTTTCTACTGTGGTGGAGAGAATGCTATCCCAGCAATCCTGAGTACCATAAAGAAATTTGCAAAGTCTTGGGTTATACACTTAACAAATAAAAAACGGAATTACTTCCCCTTGATGTCCTTTGCAACATCTACATAATCAGCAACACTGGTCTCATATGGGAAAACAACAGATTTAAAAACAAATTTTAATTTTTTTAATTTTATTTGTGCATTTTCAAAAGTAATGAACAACATACATTTATCCAAATCGAAGCATTGGTACAGCATAGACATGTTATATAACTCAGTTAGCATGTTAAAGTATCACAGACTCAATAGCGCAACTACATACAGACATGGCAGTAAGTAAAAGTGCAACGTGCGACAGTGGAGGGCATAGCAGTCTTACAAAAAATAGCGGGCATCAAAGAGCAGTTATCGATAACAGATAAGTCGTGAGCGGACCCCAGATATCCCGTGGTTTGGACATTGTATGCAATTCTTCCGCATAGCATGTGAGCTGATCCCGACAGTACGTCAGATCCTGTAACCATAGTTTAGTGGTAGGCACAGGCCTGCCCCCCCAGCATATGGAAACCCTGCGTTTAGCCAACAATAGTGCTATGGCCACAAACTTCTTATTAGACGCCTTAATATTGGAGACAATACCCAACGGCCAAAAGTGTGGGGTACATTCAATGGGCCCATCCACCATCCGATGCAGAATCTGTGTGACTGATCTCCAGTACTCATACACCTTGGGGCACTCCCAAGCTAAATGATAGAAATTAGCACTAGGTGCGCCACAACGTTTACAATGGTCATCGTCCCGCAACCCACACCTATATAGCTGAGCTGGAGTATAATACAGCTGATGCAGATATTTAAAATGCACTAACCGCAAATTGCCATTCGCCGTCAGCTGACCCGTTAGATGGCAACTGACAACCCACTCATCTTCAGAAAGCGGGGCAGGCAGCATGGCATTCCATTTCGCCAATGCAGACATGCCTACAGGAGTTACATCCCTCTGTGATGTCTGATAGTCTAGTGACTAGCTTGGCTCTGGATGTGGTAGTGTATATTAAGTGCAGTGCGTCGAGTGCCTGTGGTTCTGCAGGAAATTGTGGATAAAGCGCACGCACAGCGGAGCGCAGCCTAGTGTAGACAAACAGTTGCATGGTGGTGGCATTGCCCCCCGCTATTACATTATCTGAAGATATGAATTGACCCCCAGGGAATATATCTTCCATTGTGGACATATTCATATCTTTAAGGATCTTTAATGCGCCAGTTTCTCTAGTGACAGACAGTTCTGAGTGATGCAGGAGTGGCATGCTGGGTGCATATAATGGCAATTTCTGTGCTCGCTTGCCCAATTCTTGCCAGGCCCTAGACGTGGTCTGTACAGTGTCGAACTCTCCCTTTTCAAATACCGTGTGCCTATTGACTATCATGGCTTTGAGCGGTATTGGGTGCACCGCACCCGCCTCCACCGCCACATGAGGAATATAGGCTGGGTGGTGGTGCCAATAGTAGGCGTAATGTGCCTGCGCGCAGAGATAATAAAGATGGAAGTCAGGCGCTGCGAACCCCCCCTGATCATAAGGAAGTGTAAGTGTCTCCCATTTGAGTCGAGGTTTGTTACCTCCCCAAGCTAACGTGATCAAAAGGGAGCGAAGTCTGTCAAAAAAATATCGTGTTAAATGCACAGGGATGTTTAAAAACAGATAAAGAAAGCGTGGAAGGATTACCATCTTCATCAGCGCTACGCGATCCCCAAATGACAGGGGCAACTTAATCCAGCGACTCACTTGTCCCTCAAGTCGCGTGATAGCTGTGCCATAGTTGGATTGTATGACAGCCTGCGGATCCCTGTGGAGCCATATTCCTAAGTATTTTACAGTGTCAGTGCACCATGCTAATGGATATTCCATGTCAAATTGATGTGTACAATCTGTAAGGGGCAGTATAACCGATTTAGACCAGTTGATGCCCAGTCCAGAGAACCGTTCAAATCGGATATATTCCCGAATGAGTTGTGCAAGATATCTTGCAGGGTCACGAACATATAGCACCATGTCATCCGCATACATGGAGACTGCTAGAGGACGTTGTAAAAATCGTAATGCAGTTTGAGCATGGCGCTGCCTTAAGATACAAGCTAACGGTTCAAGTATGAGGGCAAATAATAATGGCGACAGCGGACATCCTTGCCGTGTGCCGCGCTGTATGTGAAATTTCTCCGATAACTGCCCATTAACTCTTACCCGTGCTACAGGATTGGTATACAACAATTTTATCCAGTTAGTAAAAACAAATGGGACTCCCATGCGATGTAGAATTGCAAGCATATATGACCAGGATATCGAATCAAAAGCTTTTGCAGCGTCAAGAAGCACTGCCACTGCTGGTAGAGTAGGTTCTAGTACATGCATCACAGCAAAGAGCGTACGCAGATTGTGTGACGAAGATCGAGTTGGAACAAACCCCGATTGATCAGAAAGAACCATAACAGGAAGAAGTAACTTCAATCTAGTTGCTAATACTTTCGCTAATATTTTCACGTCTGTATTTATTAAGGACAACAGTCGATAAGAATCGCACTGATCCGGCGGCTTCTCAGGTTTCAAGAGCGTGACCACTAGTGCCTCGCGCAGGGTCGATGGCAAACACTGGGTCTCATATCCTTCCTCATATAGTTGAAGGAGGCATGGGGCCAACAGATCGATATACTCTTTATAAAACTCCACGGGCAATCCATCAGTGCCCGCGGCTTTCCCATTTGGCAAAGCGATGATTGTGTCCCGCACTTCATCTAAAGTGATGGGATGCATCAAGAACTCCTGTTGCCCACGTGATCGCCATACTAACGCGACGTCGTCAAGATATTGCGCGAGTTCCGCCTCATCTGCAGTTGGCCGATGAGCGTACATCCCGGCATAGTAATCCGCAAAGGTTTTCAGTATAGTAGGCGTATCATAGTGCGTGTCGTCGTCTGCAACAACCGCCTTAACCAAACATGCTTTGGCGTGAGGTTCCATTATGCGGCTAGCTAACGTTCTGCCCGGTCGGCCACCTTCTCCATAATAACGAGCTTTGCACCGGCACGACAAGTGTTTGATTTCCTGATCAGCCACTTCGTTATATTCTATAATTTTATCCCTAATAAGCGCCAGAGTAGTGGGATCTGCCTTTTCGCCATATTTGCGCTCCAAGTCGTGCAACTCACGTTCAAGCGCTGTCATAGTGCGACGTAGAGACTTTAGGACCCCGGCCTGAAGACCTATACATGCCCCCCGAATTGTTACTTTAAAGGCCTCCCAGAGTATTTCTATAGTTTGGACAGATCCAGTATTAAGTGAAAAGTAGTCTGATATGGCCTCACGAATCCCTTCCTGAAAGACCTGATCCAATAGGGAAGACGACTGTAGTCGCCATTGAAAGGGAGGAGGGGTGTGAGATGGCAGAGTCATGCTAAGGACTATTGGAGAGTGGTCCGATAATGTTCGAGGTAAGTGTTTAACCTGTGTAGTCCATGTGCAGACTTCCTGCGTGACCAGCCAGTAGTCTATTCGGGACCAGGATTGTCGTGCATATGAGTGACATGTACCCTCTCTAGCGCTTGGGTATCTCAATCGCCATATATCTGTGAGACCCAGTGTCCACATACCATCGCGCACTGATGCAGCGGTTCTCCTCGGAGGGGGATCAGCCGCAGTCTTCCGATCCATTCCAGGATCTGAAACCACATTAAAATCACCCCCACAAATAAGAGCCGAGGATGGTAGTTTGCAGAGCTTACCCCATAGTGTATCAAAAAATGCAGGGTCATCAACATTGGGTCCGTATAGATTCACAATGGCCAGCGTTGTGTTATAAAGTGTTCCCTGCACTATAATATAGCGCCCTCCTTCATCTTCGTCTACATGTGTCGGTACAAAGGGGACGCCCTTCTTTATAAGAATCATAACTCCCCGCGCATAGGAGGAGTATGAGGCAGCCAACGGTACCCCTGCCCACCTAGTGGCTATGTGTGAGACCGCCCGCTTGGTAAGATGAGTCTCCTGCAATAAGGCAATCTGGATATGGTGCCGATCCAGATACGAGAGCACTTGCCGCACCTTTTTTGCATTATTAAGCCCTCTAACATTCCAACTTATCCACGAGATCGTAGATAGTTTGGATTCAGCCATGTCTATAAATTTTGTTAACATAGTCTGCATTGCTGTCTAAGAGATGAGCCTCAGACAGTTCAAATTCTGCCAGCATGCCATAACCAATGCTATTACAATGAGATAGTGTTCCCCAACAATCCCCCCCACCCACTTCAGCATTATAACCATGCTGTGAGTATCCCCCCACAAAACAAAACAGTACATAAGCATTAGCATCCATGAGCCAAATAGCAGGAAAAGAAAATAACTTCAACACAACAGGGGTTCCAACGGGCGCCCCACTAGAAGAAAGAACATTTTGGGGATTCCCATACTGTGGGTCGCTAGCAGCCATCAGCCCCCCGGTGAACAGGGTGGGTCGAGACAAGTAGAGGTAGGCTAACCAACCCAGGGCATAGTGACTTTTAGCAGGTTTCGGGGCAGAGGGCCCTCTTCAGATCAATATCAAACAATGATCTTCCCACCTTGTCAGGCGGATGAGTTACACACAACAAACATACAAAAATCGTGCCAGCCTAGGAGGTACAGTAAAGATCCAACACAGAACAAGAGCTACCCCGTGATCAAAGGCAAATTAAACATATTACATGAATCAACACTACGAGTCAGGAGCAACATAACAACTACGTTCACTGTCCAGTGTGAGGCTCACGTGCTCAACCCTCAGAGTCGGAGTCCACACCCCTCTCTTGCAGCGTCTCCTGCCGCTCAATCCGCCGGACATATTGCAGCGCTTCTTTGGGCGTCGTGAAGATACGTGCCTTCCCAGCATGCTGAATCCGTAGACGGGCAGGATAGAGCATTGCGTATTGAATATGCAAAGCCTGCAACTTCTTTTTGACTGCTTGAAATTCACGGCGAGCCTGTTGCACGGCGACGGTGAAATCGGGAAAGAACTCCACCTTCATCCCTTGGTAGTCGAGAGTGCCCTTTTCTCTAGCCAGACGGAGTGCTGTGTCCCGGTCCCGGTAATTCAAAAGTCTGGCTATAATGGGACGAGGCGGGGCTCCTGGGACAGGCCGAGCAGCTAAGGAGCGATGAGCTCTTTCAACTATGAGTACCTTAGAGAAGTGGTCCGCTCCCAGAAGGGTTGTGAGTAGTGTTTCAACGTATGTTTCCATGGGTCCGGTGTTGGTGGTTTCTGAAATACCAGTTATGCGGAGATTGTTCCGTCGGGAGCGGGCTTCAATGTCCTCATTCTTTGCCCTTATTACCTCCAATAGCTTCTCCATGTTGGTACACGATGTGCTGACGACCTCCATGCGATCCTCCGTAGTCGAAATGCGCTGTTCAGCCTCCGCGATCTGCGAGCCATGCTTGTCGATCTTTGCCGCCATGGTATCCATGCGCAAGTTGAGGTGATCAATCTTGGCGTCAATGGATTGTAAGCTTTGTTGCATATTCAACATCAGGCGCTTCAGCTTTGTGGTCGTTCCCGATTCAGGGTCAGTGTCCGAGGCGTTCGGAGTTTGAGATTTAGTGTGTTTTTTGGCTTCAAAGTGTAATTTGCTCTGCTGCTTGTCCGTTCTCCCCATTTTTAGACGCGTGCAGCAGCAGAGAGAAGTGACTGGGGCACCAAGCGGAGATCTGAGCCCGTGTGTCTGGTATCCCACAAGGAAAGTCAATGGTGACGTGTGCGGCTTTGTCTTGGCGTTGTCTTCACTCCCAGCAGAGATGGGCAAGGCGCAGGCTGCTTCGGTGGCAGATGCACAGCAGCTGTACCAGATAATACCTTTGCAGCAGATCAACAATCCATGCCCTCCCTCGCGGTGGGCTGAGCGGAACACGCTGTCGTCAGGAGTATAAGATGGACCATAGACAGCGCGACTATTGAGCTCTGTCCAGCAGCGCAATCAGGGCCTTTGGCGAGCGCTATGCAGGATCGCGCCACGCGGCGCAGAGGCACAGTGAAGTTCACAGCCGGCACCGAGCGCTATGGCGACTAGACAGCCAGTTGAGGCACAGCCCTCCCTCAATCACGTCGACAGTATGGGCGCCGCACACAGCACACAACCGGAGGCTCAGCAGAGACATGCCATGCAGCAATCTGTGTTCGGTGCAACTCTGGGGAGGTCTGTGTTCGGTGCAAATCTGGGAAGCAGCGCCACTAACTTGGGACGCGGTGGCCGCCAAAGCAGATTCCTCGATGTGGGGAATACGGAACGCAGCCGTATGGGAGCTCCGGGCCGTATAGATAGAAGTTGCGGGCCAATAGAGAATGACGGTCTAACTATTGTGCGGAGGTGCGTTGCTGATATGACCGCGACCCGCAGTCTCCCAATCCATCCCACCGTTCAGCGGCCGCCGAAGCAGGCAGGGGCCACAGAGCGAACACCTCACCTCGATGTCCGGATTCGCGAGATGGCGGCCGTCCGTCACTATGCGGGGCCAACCGGGTGCAGTGTGCAGCCACTCCGCAACGCACCGAGAGTTGAACAGCAGGTAGGCAGGTCGGGAACGCCGGATGGAATCCCTGAATGCGACTCACCGCGCCGGGGTAGAGGATTTCAGTAGACAGTGTCCTCCGCGGCCGCCATCTTGAGTCGATCGAGGTTGTGCGGCGTTTATGCTGTCAGGGACATCAGGCAGCCAAGTTAGGGATCACAAAGCATTCCTCTGCACCTCCGGAGTTAAGATATGCCACTTTCAGCCGTGGATGGCGCCAGAATTACAGGATAGTTGTCGGATAGTAATCCCGACCAGCAGAGCAGCACTAAAGTGCGGCCATCTTGCTCCGGGCTCTCTAGCGCCCCCAACAGATTTAAATATGGTTAGCATCTGGTTCGAACTACCCTTAACCCTTCTGTAAAATACAAGGAAGACAAACTGTTATACAACATCAAGAACCTCTTAGAAAATTGGGCTCCAATGTTCATAACATGGTGGCATTGTATCAAGTTAATGAATACTATGATATATCTGCTTATTAACTTCCTCTTAAGCATGTCCCCTATTCTCCTCTCTGATGTATCGTTGATAAAAATGATGCTTTTGACATGATATTCGTATAGTCTTGTAAAACACCTAGAATCACTCTTAAGAAACATAAGATTGCCTAAGAGACTAAGGGGCTTAAACCTTGCAGATTTCCACAGATACCAGACAGGGCATACAATGGCTTTTGCATCCTCTTCCAAATCCCCCAGTTTGACTGGAAATAGAACAAAATTTAACCTCCCTCATTACAATGAATAAAATTACCACAGAACACTCATAATCGATCCTAATCAGGTCTGTGCAGGCTGTGCGATATGTAGTTATTAAATTAGGAAAGGAAATGAAAGACTCTTCATCAGCCTCTCTACGGAACAACCCAAATATCAAAACAAAAGGTAAAATCCTGCACTAGATAGACTGGGCCAATAAAGTAAGTAACTTTGTAAAAGAGTTAGGTTCAAAACCAGAGCCTATTCGTCAAGTAAATGCTCATTTGGTCTAAATAGCCTTGACAAATTGTTGAAAATCAAATGTGTCCTAACTAAAACGAGACCCCCAAATGAACCTCATCTTCCCATCACACTTAACAAAGTATTGCTAAAGGAGAACACTGTGCCTTTAAAATGTACGTATTACTTACCCCCAATCATTCTAGGTTTATAAAAGGGCTCTAAACCAAATTGTAACTTACTCAAAGACAATTATTCATACAAGACTAGACCACTAACCTGGAAAGATAATCTGATCTAACATTTGACAAAATATCTCTCTATGGATCAATGTAGTTACTAGACGGCATACGTGGCCCTCTTAAATTACGCAAATTAGGACTGATTGAATCAGTCCTAATGATTCAATCAGTGGAACTAACTAATCTGTCTCAGTCTTCAGCTTCGGTACCGGAATCTTGGTAACATGCTAAAGTTATTCCACTGCTAAAGAAACCTACGCTGGACATCTCTAGGCCTGAAAACTTCCATCCCATTTCTCTGCTCCGTTTCTTCGCTAAAATGATGGAATCACATGTCAATGTTACCTTAACTCAGTTCCTGGAATCCAACTCAATTCTGGACCCCTCCCAAAACAACTTTAGACCCTGGCATAGCACGGAATTTGCTCTGCTAGCGGTCACTGAGCTGCTACGAATCTCACTGGACGAGGGCAGATCTTCGGTGCTGATTTTGCTGGATCTAAGTGCAGCATTCGACACGGTCTCTCATAAGATCTTGTTGCACCGGTTGTGGGAGATCGGTATTGGTGGCAAAGCTCTGACCTGGTTTATGCCTTTCCTGGCTGATAGAACTTTTCAAGTCACTTCCCCGCCCTATCACTCCAATACTCAATTGCTACGCTCTGGGGTCCCCCAGGGCTCTGCATTGAGCCCCACTCTGTTTAATATTTATATCCGGCCGTTGGTACTGGTTGCAAAATCTCCAACATCCACTTGGTGTCATATGCTGATGACACGCAGCTGGTGTTCTCCCTTTCCAGTGACCCTATGCAAGACCCCGTGAAATTCCAAGAAGATTTGAGGGCCGTCTCCAAGTGAATGGCTGCCAACTGCCTCCAACTGAATTCAAACAAATCAGAAATTCTCCTTCTAGGAAGGGACACCCATCTATGGGGCAATCACTGGTGGCCTTCCTCGCTAGGCCTGCCCCCGCAGCCTAAAACAGCTAAGAACTTGGGCATCTGGGTGGACAGCGTTCTAGCCTTTGATGCCCAGGCTAAATCAGTGGCAGGCACTTGCTTCGGACTCTTACGTGGCTTAAAGCCCATTTTAGGACTTTTTGATTCCCACATGCGCCAGATGATAATTCAATCCACCATACTCTCAAGGCTAGACTATTGCAATGCTCTGCTCCTAGGATCTAACAAGACGGTGATTAAAAGGCTTCAGCAAGCCCAGAACGCCGTGGCTCGGCTTCTCTTCGCTCTTCTGAAGCATTGCTCTGTCTCTGGCCTTATTCACCAGCTGCACTGGCTCCCAGTGGAGCAAAGAATTCACTTTAAGGCCCTATGTATCTCTCACAAAATTCTCATGGGCTATGGCCCCTGCATCCTGGGTGAGCTATGTCTCCCCTATGTCCCTGCCCGTCCCTTGCATTCGGCGGGCCTATATCTTGCCCGGGTGTGTAGGGCTAGAGCAGGCAGACACTTATTTAGGGCAATAGCCCCCGCCCTCTGGAACTCCCTGCCTCTCTCCACTCGACACATCCAGGAGCACTGGGCGTTCAGAAAAGCCGTAAAGACATGGCTATTTTCTGACTATTAGCTTTTCTCTCTCGCCTACCCTGCTTTGCCGACTCTAGCGCTGGGATGCCCCGTTGCTGGGACAGCCATGCGCTTTATAAATATTTTAACATAACATAACCAATGCTGGAGTTCAGAGAAAGGCAAGGCAACCGCAAACACAGGCTCTTTAGAATGCTATTTACTCAAAGGTTTCTGGAATTGCTTAAGCAGCTTCACCTCCCATATACTAAATGCAACTTGGAACTTCGAACTAGCATCCACTACACTAGGGCACTTTCCACCACAAACTACAAGCACTCCTCTAAGAGGATATACTCATACTAGCTATTTAACTATCTATTGAAATGAAATCTATTCTTTCTTAATGGAAAAACTTTACCCAACTATCAATCCATATATGGTGGGTATGGAACCAATTTTATAAGGTGTGCTGACAACACTCTTAACTCCATTTTAGCCAACTTCCATCCAAAAAGGAATTTTTGGAAAAACAAATATGTTGAATCTGCTAAAAAACCATAAAGCTCCAAATCTGTTGTATTGCGTACTATATGGCCTCCCCTGATAGCTATAAGCCAGTCGCTCTACCAACTAGTTTGTCCTACCCCACCTTCTGCTCCCTCTCACTGTACCCTACTACGCCTCTCTTCTCTCTTCACCTATCCTTAATCTCTTCTTTAACTTCTAAGTATGTTCAGCTATTTTATCATTTCTTTAGGCACATTGAGCTCATAATCTCTGTACCATCGCCATACCTGTTAATTGTCTTGCACTTCTCTTCAATACTGGTAATTTGCCGGTTAGACATTTACTATGGAGTTCCGCGTTTTTGTCTTCTAAAATGTAATACAATTTATTTGAACTAAAAAAAGGAATTGCTCTGCTGCTGCTGGATCGGTGTTTTGCATGGCAAATATGTGTAAAAAGTCTCTGTTGTATAAGTCTCTCAATCTTCGCGCCTCCGCCCAGTTTACTCGGTCTGTATTTGATATCATTTTTTCAGTTCTGGCAGGCAACATGTTGGGAGCTCTGCTGGGTTTTCCAGCAGTATCTGGCCACCTGCATCCGCTTAGGTGCTTCAACAGATCCCTGTTGTTACAGAGAAGGGATGTTTTTGTCCAGTCACCACCCGTTTTGTTATAGATTAACTGGATCACTTGGTCATCAAAATGTGCCCACCTCTCTCCTAGCTGTGCTGCTAGATAGAATTTGTATGGCGCTTCAAGCCCACCTATTTGACTTGGGAGCTGGTGTTTGTCTACTGACACTTTTTGCCTGTGGTGACCCTATGCATCAAAAACAAAGTTAAACAATGTTAATAAGAATATTTAAAACCAAGACTCAACAGAATGTACTATTATAAATCAAGGTATGGGAAATGGGTTAATTTGTGTGACTTTAGTATTAGTAAAGATCAATTAGGAATGTAATGGGTTTCCACACACATCTCTGAGACTAATTTTGAAATGCAGTGTTTTCTGTAATGACATTTACATATATGACGAAAGCTAAAAACCAACTCCTTTTTCAACCCAACAGGAGACAGACGAATGAAGAGACAAAAGAAGGATTTAGAGTTCTTACAGTATTCCAGACCACCTGCACTCCAAAGAGCTACTACAGGTCCTAAAAGCAAGAAGCTACCACAGATATTTGACAAGGGGATAAATTCTAGAAACAAACCTTGGTCTGAAAATGTACAGGAAATGCAAATGGAAAAAACTACTGAATGCAGAAGTGAGTTCAGTAATTCAGAACATGTTGATTCACCATGGAAACAACCGCAAGCAGAATTATCAAACGAATATAATGATTGTGAGAGTAATATGAACAGTTTAGTTTTTCAAGATATTCTCCCAGATACACATCAAAATCAGGCACAATATAAATGCACTGAGTGTGGTAGAAGCTACACTCTGAAGGAAGAGCTTGTCCGACATATGGGATCACATTCGGAAGCTAAGCCATATGTATGTACTGAGTGTGGAAAAAGCTTCTTTCGTAAGGCAAAGCTTATTATGCATCAGCGAATACATACAGGAATCAAACCATATGAATGTTTATTCTGTCACAAAACATTCAGTCGGAAAGATAATCTGAATGGGCATATGAGAATACACACGGGAGAAAAACCATATAAATGTACTCAGTGTGAAAAACGCTTCACTTGGAAATGTGATCTGAATACTCATCAAAAGAGACACCAGCTTTAAAATGGCCTTCACTCATTAGGAAACCACTGATTAAATGGAAAAATAATGTAAAAATGTATAAACTATGCAACTGTACTAAAGAGCAAGAAATATGACGTAAGACTGTACCAAAAAGTAGTAGCACAGTATTATCCTCTACCACAAAACTTGATATATGAGAAACAATGTACAAGAGGGAAAAGCAATATTGCAGAACAATATGGCCTTAATAGTTACAGGCCCTGGAGAATTGAGCAATGCTCGCATAAATTCAGCTTGATTGGTAATACACCCAGAAACCATGTCCAATCGCTATACATGCAATACAGTTGTGCTCCATATGTTGTGAGTCTTAGGGCTTGATTATGATTCAGATTGTAAATTCCGGTCTTCAGGAAAACAGGAGTTTACAAAGGGATCGAAATTATGAGTTGTGTGATAATTATTTCAGCCCTGCAGTCCCTTGCCTGCCCCCCCCCCCCAAAATTATTTTGACCAATAAAAATCAAGCAAAATATATCTGGGGTGTCAGAAAGACAGGAAAAGAGGCAGAACATGACTATTGTGGTGTGTTGAATGTTGCGTCCACATGTTATGCCTCCTTTTGAGGGCATAAACATGTTTTAAGAATCATTTGTGGCACTCAGTAAATACCCCACCTCAAAGTAATGGTATTTACTGGGAAACAGCGTTTACAACGCTGTTTCCACAATGCATGGCTTTACAACGCGGTCGTTACAACAACCGCGTTGTTACCACGCGTGCCATTACATCGCAAGTCGTATCAACGACTTGCTGTAGGGGGCGTGCAACACCAGGGAATGTGTTGGATTTTAAATCCAACACCTTCCCTGCTGTTGCGCAACCTGGAGTAGGAATAGTAATTAATACTATTCCTAAGTCCAGCGCGCCCCCTAGAGCAAGTCGCTGATACGACTTGCGATGTAATGGCTTGCGTTGTAACAACGCGATCGTTGTAACGACCGCGTTGTAAAGCCATGCGTGGTGAATGTATGCGTAGAAACTTCATACATTCCTATTTACTGAGTGTACTAAATACCCCCTGGTGTTTCACATAATGTGTAATCGGACCATTAGAAGGAAAATGTGCTAGAAGAACAGTTAGACATTAGGCAAACTCATTCAAGTCAGTAAATGAGTATGATTCCCAGAAGGCAGCACGCACAACACAGAAATGTAAGTCCAGCATTCAAGTGTCTTAACAGGAAGAGTAATTGTGTCACATAAATAAATAGTACTCATTACTCAGTATACTTGATTTGTACAGCTGTGATTATCACACAGTAACATCAGAGACCTAACTATTATAGCTTTCTGGCAAGTGTTTGAGGAAACAATTCCACGCTGTACAGATTGTTTCCAAACTTCAGGTTTGGCTTTGGCATGTGTGCAAGAGCAATATTTGAGTGTATACGTCAATTGCTACAGACTTGCACCTTTTGTCACAGCTCTCAACTATTTGTAATTCAATTTGCATTCCTGCATTATCTGACTGCTCCAGTTTTTTGATTCTGAGGCAAGAGAAAGGCAATGGAATTCTGCAAAAGATATTATACAATTGTATATGTAACTAAAATAAAATGTAATCTTTCAAAGCAGGATACGCCCAGTATGCCCAGTGGTAGGGGTGTGGAATTTAATAAAATGTCTGCTTGTCCATGGGACAGATTGCTTCATAAATCTACTTGTCCTGTAACAAAATCCATTTGTCCCATTGGTGCCATGTAGTGTGGCCGCAAATTATGGCAGCAGTCTCATTATGTAAGAGCTCTGATAATAGCCTCTCTGACTATGCCAGAGCTCATATCATAGTAGGGTTTGAATACTAGCAATTCGCTTAATTTGCCACTTTTCCGCAGATCTACATACTGGGGCTGGAGCACTGCATGCTCCCCCAAAAGCATTCTAAAATGGGAAACATTTTTTTTACCGCACCTGTCCGACTAATCGACACAGCTGCTTTTATTAAAAAGAAAAAAATGGTTCCCATTTTGGAAAGCGAATGCATTGATAATCGCATACTGTCGCATACAGGCCGCTATCTTTGCATTTGATGCCTTTACAGGGGACAACAAATTGCAACCATACTAATTAATATTCATTAGGCATGTTGTTTTGTGACCCTATGCAAATTTACAGTTTACAATTTGCCCTATTAGTACCTGTTAGTTGCCTGCCCGTTTGCATTCCAAGGGTCACCAGGCAATGATGTTACAATAAATTTCCCAGCATCCATCTCAGCTGGAATTCATCTGCAGATGTCCGATGACACATCACTATAGGAAGGGACATCATTGAATTTCCCAGCATCCATGCCTCATATATGCCAACAGACCCGATTCAGACGGGAGACTCCTGATTTTAGCTGCCTCCCGCCTGAAATTGCCTTTCCGTCAATGTATTTGAATGGGAAAAATTAAGTCTCCAGATATTTTGTCCCAAATCTCCCACTTACATGTTTCAAAATGTTGGCATGTATGCATGGGTTCGGGGCAGCCAAAAGATCCAGTGCTGGTCTGGAGGCATTCATTCTTAAACACAGATAATTTAAGTTTGTGTTCATTAGAATCCCAGGGACAGCTGTGAACAGGTCCCCTACAGACAGGGAGCAACTATGACTGCTGCTGTTGTCAGCTGCTAAAAGGTGCTCAGTTCTCTTTAAAGTGATGGGACGAAGAGGTAACTTTTCGAGAGTGTTTTCTGCCACTGCACCGTTCATCTGTTTGTGAAGGCGTTGGGAGGGCACAATGAGAGTTTCAGATTTGGGGCAGTCCACATTTCACAAAGCCTTTTCTTACCATGCTAATTATAGATGTTTTACTACCCAAGGGAGATAGGGGGACCTGTTGTCCCTGCTTGCATTAGGATCCATGGTACCCTTGCTACACCACTGAACTTATACCTTTGTTTACGAGTAGGTCCCTGGCCAGGAGTGTTGTACGCCAAATAAGTCACTTCACGACTGTAGGGCGTTTGTAGCTCGGTGCCCCACTTGTCACAGCAGAAATCATCACATTCTCTCCTAGTACCAAGTGTCATCCTGTTTGCCCAAGACAGCCCATCCTCTGTGCCTAGGGTGACCAACTGTCCGTAAATTTCACGGACCGTCCGTTATTTTAGTATGATGTCTGTGAGGCATCCGTAATTTGGGGTCCCCAAATTACAGACGCCTTACAGACATCATACTAAAATCAAATTGGGGAATTTCAGGAAGGTATGCTGTTTCCCTGCGAGAGGCCCCATGACTTTAAAGGTTTTAACTCGGGCCTCTTGCACTTATTTTTTAAACTGTAGACTGATGCTGCCTGCAGCAGCCCCTCCCGAACCTCGCACAGACTGTGGACTGGCCCATTGTCATTCTGAGACTGCAGCTGATTATCACATATAGAATGACAATGGGCCCTATTGTAGTGACAGCATGTGGTGTTAATGTTTATTGTTACATTAGCACAAATCTTGATTGCAGAAAGGGCCTCATGTCGCTTTGCAAAGCTGTGCGCATACTGAAAAACTGTGAAGTGCACGATTGTCTCAACCTTATATAAACTTATTTTGACTTGTACTTATTTTGGTTGTCTATTTACTTACTTATATACTATTGTGCGACCTCCTCTGATATGTCTGTAAAACGTATGTTTTGTCCCAAATTTTTGTCCTGAATTTTTACCTTGTGTCCTGAATTTTTGTCCTGAATTTTGACCCTTTGTCCTGAATTTTTACTCTGACCGTCCTAAATGTGCACCCATGCCAGCTGGTCACTCTATCTGTGCCCTTGCATAAGAGGAGTGAACCTTGGAGAGTGACTCTATGGACTCACATTAATTTAAATTATCCTATTCATGCTAAGCATTATAATATTGTTGTCCCTGATTCTGGATGGCTGCCCACAGACACAGCAGTAAGGCATCACTTACCTTACTGACATCCTACGAGAAGAGAATCCACTTATTTACTCCCAGAGGCCTGCCACTACTGCACCTCCACAACATTGCGCTTACATCATCTGCTATGTTCCAGGCTAGAGTGCCTTGAAATCACTCTCCTTCACACTCCAAGCTGGTCATATGGGGTCCTGGATATTTCTACTTCCTGGACTTACTTCTCATAAGTCTTTCCCCATCTCCTTCATGAACTGCTTTTTATTTTAATCTTCGTAAAACCTCAGGTCTCTTACTTTCCCAGTTGTGTGCCCTCCTCAGAAACAGTTCTGGTGTGCTGTAAAATGTTCCACAGTATAGCATTAGTTATCATCCAGCCAACAAATGTTCCCTTATGTAGATACATGACATACATTTCGAGCCCTGATACCTCTCAGACGGACAGTGTGACCTTGCACGGAACTCCATTCGTTCTGTTCACGCCTTTGGCTAAAAAGGAACATGACAAGCAGCATGGACAGAGTAGGCCTGGGAGGGTTATAATGATGCAAAATATTTTGTGACAGTCACAGAGTTCGGAACGCCAAGTAAGCCACCATTTTGTTCTGTGATCCAGTAATAGTGGTGAAAGGGATGACCAAGATTTAATGGCAGGGGTGCATTGGGGGTGCCAGTAGTGAAATGGCTAGAGGCGGGACTGAGCAAGATTGAGATACATTGGCCAGTGTGTCACTGCATGGATCCCAGGACTGAAACAGCAAGGCGCTTTGGCAGAGCTGTGTGTGGTTATCAGTACTCGAGCAACAGCTGGCACAAGCAGGAGTAAGATTCCTTGGAATGGTTGTAGTGGGTACCAGTGGTGAGATGGAAAGGGTAGCACAGTACAGGAAAGGGTTAAGATGCATTGGCAGATCTGTCAGTGTGCTGTTCCTAGTAGTAAAAGTCCAGGGGGTGCTGCAATGCAGCAGCATGCCGAGTTAGCAGAGCAGCCCTGCCAAGTACCACGCATCAGGCGTTAGACTAACACCTTTCAGTATAATGCTCCGCATCACCGCACTGAAATGCAAAGTCACACATTTCTACTAGCACCTCCTCAGCTGTTAAGCTGAAGCGCTCTAATTATCACCTCTGTAACTGTGCAAGTTAGTGGCAGCACTCGTTCTGCGCCGTTCACGGCAGGCTTAGGATCTGGGTCATCTGAGCTCGCTCTGGTACACTGTATTCATCTGACACAGCGGCATTCAGCACTGACGTCACAAGAGTCAGTCAGATTTTTGCCCTATGGCTCCTGCCGAGACAACGAGGATGTACACTCATGTCACACAGACACACCTATACGTGGGCCGGTGGAGGCACGCGAGTGGGGCACTATAGAGCACAGTTTCAAACCGTGCACCGCGGTGTAGTGGAGTGGTCGATTTTGTGGCTTAGGTGAGCCTGCACTGTAGTGAGCGGTTGTAGTGTAATAGTAATCACTGAGCCGTGCGCAGTCATCAACCGTGACAGCACTTTAATCAAATTTTATTTCAAGGTGGTAGGCATGTTGTGATATTTTAAAAGTGCTGGTGACTGAATCCACCTAAAAGTGCTGGGGGTGTGGTGCCTCCCTGCTGGCGGGAAGCCGTGGGCCGGCAGTGTTGTGCGTGCGCTCAAGAGAAGGCGGCCTTAATAACATATCCTTACTCTACTCCTCCGTCTGCAGCTCTCTGAAGGCCTCGCTGTGTGCTAACACCTGCCTGCAGTGCTCCATTGACTGTACAAGTTGCCAGGCAAGTGCTGGAGAAGCGGTAGGAGCAGTGCTTTAAATGGGCCGGTACTCACCGGTACTGAGTACCGGCACTTTTAATTTTTTGCCTTATGAGTACCGAAACTTCTCCAGGCCTGAGGAGAGTACCGGTACTCACTTGGGCCAATCCGGCTTTGGCAGAACGGTCACATGAGCGTGCACACGCACTCTATAATGACAATTTTTCACTGAGCAGCCACTGCTTTAAATGTGACGCGTGGCGTCACCTGCGACGCTGCAGTGTGGCAGAAACGAATGGAATTCCTGTAAAGGGAGTTGTTCTTTATGACTTTCCCTTCCTTCTTTGCCAACTGAACCTGTTAACTTAGCGCCCATGTTCCCAGAAAAGAGAGGACCGGTAATTTACAGTCAAAACCCAGGGAAGAATACTGAATAGAACTGTTGAGGAGGCCATCATGTTCTCTGCAGGTGGCCGCCGCTCGGTAGCGCCAGCCTTTGCCTCAAGCTAGAAGTGAGGTGCGGGTGTATAAAGGGAAAAAGGGGTAATGTAAGAAACATAATGAAGGGAACAACAGCAGACTACAGCCGCCACCTTTGTTAGTCAGAAAACACTGGCCATGTTTGTCTTTACCTCTTCTAATTCTTGAACAGCCAAGAGCTTGGAGGTGAAAAACAATTCTTATAAAATTGTCGAGACTGTTTTATTACATGACAATTTTCTATCAGTTTGTTTTGTTGATCATTCTAAAACATTTTAGACAGCCCTCAAAGGTGTTTGTAACTGATTTCTTCATCTAGTTGCAGGTTTAGGTTTGTCTCAGCAGGGAAGAATATCCGGTTTCTTTAGTTTTCCCAGTATTTTTACAGGCCTGCATCTAAAAAGGGAGCAAAAAACGTCCAGGTGGCAGCCTTGGCGCTGGCACATGGGATTGGCTCCTGTCTTTCTTGTGGAGTGAAATTAGGAGTGGCTCCAATACTCCTGGTGAGATCAGGAGACTGGCACTAATTCTCCCTGGTGCAGTGAGATCAGGTGACTGTTTTTTTCTCTCCCTTGTATAGTGAAATGAAGAGACTGGTCCTATTCTGCCTGGAGCAACAGGACGCTCACCTTAGGAAAGTCAGCAGTTTCTGCCGTGATCAGTGTGTGATGTGCAGATCTCATATTTGAATCCTGGTGAAGATGTTTCAGCAGAATCCTTCCAAGGTCGATAGACTAGATATACATTTTGAATCAGTGCTAAGAATTTTATGTAATACTCTTTTATGTAAAGAGTTTAGTGAAAGCGGTATAAAATAACTAATTCTGTTTTAGCGAATGGAAAGGTAATTTCTTTGTCACAGGCCAACGGAGTAACACAAAAACAGGTGCTGTTGGTTAAGCAGAGAGCTGACGCTGAATCCCATAGAAAACTCAGGGAGTGTGGACTCTGCGCAGGTTTAGGGTAACCCCTCAGTTATCTGTTTAACATGGCACAGCACGCACATTGCTAGAATCTGCTGAACCTGCAATACTTGCTGGACCTCCAAGTTCTAAAAAGAAATGTAAGGGTAACTCATCCAGGTGGGTGTAAATCATATACATAGGCTGTCCGGTTTTAGGTTTAAACCTATAATAACTGATAAAACCCCACCAAAAGGGAATTAGCCCTCACCAGTTGAAACATATAAACACTGAAAAAACACCTGCACAGCCACAAACTAAATGCCATTCAAAGAAAGAAAAAGGGGAGTGAAAGAGCCATTTTTTTTCTTTCCTGAAGGGGCCAATACAATGTAACTTTGTTATACAAGCTAGCAGCAAGAAAGACTGGGCTAACATTATTCTGCTTGAGTTTTGTTGTTTAGGGATGTCGCTAAAATATTGTTTCTTCCTTTTTTCAGTTTAGTGGTCCTTGGTCTTAAGATGCGGGGTTTAGAAGCATGTTTTAGGTCTTGTTTAATTATTTTATAAACTGTAGAGAATCAGGAAATATCAAAATCATATTTTATATTTTGGCTATGTGTCATTCTTTCACAGATAGGTAAAATGGCTAGTTTCATAAGAATCTTTCCCAATCACATTTTCCCACAGAGAATGGGTAAAAACCCTTGCTACATCAGCCCCTTTTCTAGTGAGTCAGTATTAATAGTAGGTGAACTGCCAAACGCCCCAGGCTTTAAACATTCAATGCAAGGTGTAGTGACAGGTATATGTTAAAACATTGCTGTCACCAAGCATCTGGGATAGTGGTGAAAAGATGACACCAGACTTTTGGAAAACATGGAATGCAGTGTCACTTGAAATGCTGCTGCAAAAAGTTCTTACCAAGTTCAAAAATGATTGGAGTGATATTGTTTGTACTTGCAGTGATTTAGCTATGTATATAAAAATGTTGTGTGATGGCCTGTTAAAATCAATACCAGGGCTGAAGTGCTTCCCTGTAAGAGCTCCTTGCCACTTGTTAGATGGAATGCTGAAAGCATCTTTACAATCTTCAGACTTAATGAAGAATGCACCGCGTTGCGACGCATTTACAACGTGACGCATCTAGGGAGATGCGTCACCTTGTAAAGCCCTGCGTCACATTATACTGCGTCAGGTATAATGTATGCAGGGTGAGCGTTCCGAACTGCAAGAAAGCCTTGTAAAAGTGACGCAGTAAAATCTACAAGATTTCACTGCGTCACTTCTACGACGCCACTGCGTCAAAACCTTACGCCTGTTTGAAGCAGGCGTAAGGAGTGACGCAGCATAATAGGAATAGGCATTCCGGAGCATTGCTGGAATTGCGTTGTGCTTGCGATACGACTCCAGCAATGTGTTGCCTTTACGCCAACAGATGCGTCAGGCATTTGTCAATCCTTGCACCACGGTGCGGCGCATTGTAAATGCGACACATCCATAGTGGCGCAAGGGTTTTTTTGCGTGACGCAAATGAACTGACGCATCTCTGCTAATATGCAGAGATGCGTCAGTTCTTGTAAATCTGCCCCCAAGTGTTCAGCATAATTGGTGTAGATGTGAAACATCTCCTTGAGAGTAGGTTGGGCGACACTTTTAGTGACTTTGGCACTGCAACATGTTCCATGTTAGAGTGCTAGCCACTTGGTAAGCAAAGAAATGTTGAGGAGCTATTCAGGAACTTTTATTTTACAATGTATGAGAAGTGACTTGCAATGATGCATAGAAATGTTCCTTCACCAACCATGGCATGTGAAGTCATAGAAATCTCACTGTGGTACTCTGCACAAGTTCTAGATTCCTTCCGTAAAGGGGAATTTTCTCCGGAGTTTAAAAAGTGGTGCTTCATTTTTGACCGCTTCAGTAACTCTGCAACGCATATGTTGCAGAACCTGTCCCAGAGAATCGCAATCTTCAGGTGCACCAGTACTGGCATGGAAAGCTAATTCTGTGGCCAGAGTAAGCATATTGTGTAGTGGCTGTTTTGGCGTTGCCCATCTCAAGTGCCAATATTGAGAGGGCCTTTTCACAGATAAAAGTTTACATAGGAAGGAAAGAGCGAGCGCGCATGACCAAAGATTCATTGAAGAAATATTCTAAGGTGTACTACAATAAGTTTGATTTCTAAAATGTATTTGGACCTCATATACACTGTACATACACTGTGTATATACCATGCACTAGAAGTGCAGAAAGCAATCAATAATAAAAGCAAAATGTTCCATAAACACCGGAAAAACACTGTTTCTGTTGTTTTTAATGGCGCAAAAATGTGTAAACACTGATAACCACTGTTTTTTAAGGTATTGAAATCACTTGAAAACACTGAAAAAAAACCACCAAAATTTACCAAAAATAGAAACTGAAAACAGGAAAGCCTACTTATACATTAAGAATAGTAAAGAGCACTGCCTTTGGGTCGAAACCAGTCAGAAAAAGTGAAAGGGACTGGGGACTCTGATCTCAGATTTGCATTCTCACAGTGGCGAGCATGTTCTGTGTGTTTGTGGAAACCGTGTATGGCACAGTACTTGGGCATCTCAAAAAATAGTTTAAAAAATCAATTTGATAGGGAAGCCCAGTGCACCCATCTGAAGTAAGCCACTCTGGGCCTGGCTCCAGTTTGCCAATACCTTAAGTCGGCCCTGCTCTGTAGACCCACGTTTGTGTGTGATTTTATTTGCATTCTTTCCTTTCTGAGAAGATTCCAAACTGCTTAAATGGTGAATCATTTGTTATTACTTGGCATTAAAATATACTTGTGAACTCTGAATTAAGAACTGTCAGCCTTACCAACTAGATTGACAATAGATTCTTGAGCAGGAGTGTGCCATGTTGTGCAGTGGGGAGGTTGGGATACTTTGGCTAAAGTGTGGGTGTTCTGTGGCGCCACTCTCTTTAGAACAGAAGACCTAAGGTGTCTGAGGGATGCCAAGAAGGGGCACATATGATAAAGTGCTCACTCCCAATAACCCATTTAACCCCCCAACGTAGTAATGCCTGCTGTATCTCCTGAATGGTGTCTTTTCATAGTAATTCTGGGCCTTATAATAACAAGCATTGGCATAGCCAATAGGTCTCGCCTTTGGGACCTTATAAGTGTTGACCTATGCAACAGTTGATGTTGTTGCACCAAGGATATTGTGCTGCATAACTAAATACTTATAAGGTCCTAAAGGCGAGACCTATTGGCTATGCCAATGCTTGTTTAGAACTGCCAGTGCGGCCCACTTAAAGCCCGGAGTGCAAGTGAAGGCAAATGTGTAAATTGGGACCAGTACACTTTGGAATAATACACGTTTGACAACTGAAGGGGCGATATCCGGGATAGAAGGGGACATATGTAAGGATGGAAAAGGGATACTCCTGGAGAAGGAGGGACAGCGAATAGTGGAGACACGCTATACATTGCCCCCTACAGCCATGCAGAATGGAAGAGCCGCCTAAATGCGACTGCAGAGACTGTGGGAAATAAAAACAACCCCTGCTCTCCAAGTGAAATACGCAGTATTTTCAAACAGTGGTAAAACCGTCTTGCGAGCCCATCTCCCCCTCACGAGCCGGGAGTTTACAAGGGAAGTCATCACCCCTGGCAAGGCAAGTCCCTGAGTGTCAGGATTGTCTGGGACATCCCGGGTGCAATGTCTGCAAAATGGTAGCACCCGCCCTCTTCCCCTCCCCGCAGGCTGCCCAATGAACACAACACGTCCCCCAACATCTACATTTGTTTACGCTTAAAGAGGGCTGAACGGGGTTCGTGCGATGGTGATCACCCACTTACCATTCACGTACGCTGCAGCCGTTCGTTCCTTCATCGCAGAGGCGGGAGTGCGGCCGCACACAGGAGTGTCGGTTCGGCAGACGTGGGCTCCAAGCATTCCCGCAATCTGTTTTCAAGAAGGCTCCACAAACTCTTAGTGAGCCAGTAAAAGGCTTCCTTCTCGTACGGTAGTGTTTGTTACAAGAAGGGTGAAACAAGAAAGGTACACCGGAGTGGATGCCTGCTTGTACCCCTGGGGGACCGTAGACATTGTGCTAATTCAGGAGCACTGTAGTCAGTCCCTGCTTGTGCCCCAGGGGCACTACAAAGTGCACGCTACATAACATCAATGCCGAAGAGACACACAGCCCTGAAAATGAAAAGGAATGGATTGCGTGCTCGTCCCTGCTCGCTCCCGCGGTCAACTTTTTAAACAAGCCCGGGGAGCATGCTAATGACGTCGCACAGTTCCTGTTTTTTCAGAGGGGACTTTTCTCGCGCAACCAACAAAATAAATAGAACAAGAGAGGAGCGGGGACGAGAGGAGCGGGGGCGAGGGCGAGCGAGCGCGGCAGCCTGCTCAGCTGACCAGACGCTCGTGCGTCATGGCCTTTTGCCGGCATGTGTTTACAATTATCGCGCACGCGTCTGGGCACGATAATTGGAAACACATGTCTGCCGCGCGGGTAACCGCCCGAAAAAGGCCAGCCACGACGCACGAGCGTTTGGACTGCTTCTGAAACCCCCTTACTTAAAGTCTTCGCCTAGCAGCGCTTGCGCGCTACTCGAGGCTCGACCTAAAAAGTAGCCAGGAGACCTCTCCGTCTGTAACATGCACATTTTTTGAAGCATTGTTTATTAAGTTGTACATGTCCTATTTATGTGAATTCCCTATTGGACTGTCCCCACCCATTTCCATCACTTTTGTTTTTTGGTTCTTTTGAGATATCTCTGAGTTGCCTCTAAATACTTCTTGGCCCCAGGTCTGTCTGCATCAGTAGGTGGTGTAATATATCCAGCCTTACAAATGAGGTTTTGTGAACTGGGTGGGTTGAGGGTGTGCATTAATGTTCATGGTCGGGTAACATTTTATAGCTCTGGACTTTAGGATAAAGGCAGTGTGATCTTCTCATTGTGCCTGCCAGTGGGATAAAAAGGTGCACATCCAAACCTTGGCCTCTCAGCAGAGTGCACAGAGCAATAGTTCCGTATTTGACAATTTTAATTATGATTATAAAGTGTGCAAAGGAGGTAGGCAGCTGATAAAATATTGACAAGGGTAATGGTGTGTGTGTTTACAGGTGAGTAGAGAGAGACTGCGCATGTTTGTGGGTGTGAATGAGCACAGTGAAGGGGAGGTGAAGAAAAGGATGCAGAAGTTCAGTGTAAAGACATTTGAGAAGACAGAGATACTGTGAAGATTTCAGAAAGAAAAAAGGGTGCAAGTGTCTACCTGTAAAAAGGGCATGGTGGGTTTGATTGACATTACAACGACTACTACCCCTTCCAGACCTTACTAATGTCTATTTCAGTCTCACAATTTCAGAATTGAAATATTTTCAATTTTAATTATTCATTAAAAAAATCAAACTGACCACATTAGTCATAATTGTATATAGTATCTACATTCTCTTTGTACCATTTGTGCAGAGGCAATCTGTACAAATGTAAAATAGTAAAGGTATCCTTTGGTACATGCAAGAGCAACAAGCATACTCTAAAGATAACAAAAATGTCTCTATTATGCGCACTAAGAAAATCTGAACCCTATCAAATGTTTGCCTTTAGCTCCACCCCCAAGCCACACACCCCTGGCCCGCCCCCTAGCACACAGCCTAACTTGGTGAGTACCTGCACTTATTTTTTTCCATTTGAAGCACTGGGTAGGAGGAAGGCAGTGCATTAGCGCTCCTCGGAGAGAGTAAACAGGAGCACACAGCAGTTATGTTTTTTTCCTGTGAAGAAGAGAGGCGGCACAGTGGCGTAACATAGCCCCCCGCAGCCCCAGCGATGCAGGGGCTCCGAGCTCCTGGGGGTTCCCTCAGCATAGTACACTTGCCTGAGAGCTCCTGATTGAGTCTAGAGGGGGGCCCCTCAAGTTTCGTTACGCCACTGAGGTGGTGAGTGTAACAAGTACAATTATTATAGAAGTGGGCATCCTATAAAAAACAAAGCAATAAAAGCATCTCATCTCAGTGGAAATTTACATACTCACAGCTTAGGAACAAAAGCCAGAAACCTTGTTGTTTCCCCAAGAGGATTTCATGCTTTGTTAACGACAGTTTCAAGGACCTTGTTTTACACCTTCCTGATAGTGCAATTTGTATTTATTCATTTATTTGCCCTACCACGTGTTTAGAGCGGAACACCTCCGGGTCTTGCGCTGATGCTTCCCAGCATTATTTTTTACTTTATTTCATTAGCAACATATGGGTCCCAACTGAAAATGTTTAACCAACGCGGGAATAAATACAGAGTTGCACTTGTTCTCTATTTTGCTGCACTTGTTGTTCTTTAATTTTGGTGAAGATGTGTACATTATCAGGCACAAACATTTCGAAGACCAGCCGGGACGCAAGTGTAATTATTTATTATCACAGATTTTTCACCAGTTTGTGCATACGTGTCTAAATGACCCAGTGACTGTGTCTGAACCTGTGTTTTCAGGTATGCTTGTACATTTTCTTTGTGTGCCCCTTAGCCAATATGTTCATACATTCTAATATTTTTATTTGTCATTATTAAGTACCAATTTGGAGTTGTATCCGTTTCGAAAATGCACTCTCATGCCAGAACTTTCACCTGTTTTGCACTGAATTATACGCACCACATGGTCTCTCAGCGCTACATGATCAGGGGAACCTTTCTCTTGCCCTCTATGTGTGTTGTGAGAGCAGGGGCTGTGCCCAGTGTCCATCCCAGGTGAGTGGTGCAGCCTTTCAATGGCATTGACGTGACCCAGCCTGCTGTGAGACTGAGTGACGGTAGTTCCACTTGCTAAGCTATGCTATAAATGTTGCTTTTTAGGTCGAGCCTGGGCAGCGCATGCGCTGCTCTGCAAGGCATGCTGTATTCGAGTATGGCCTGAAGCTCCGCCCACTCTCCGCCTTTATTTTTCATTGGCTTGTGTCATTGTCCTTGGTAAACACTGTCTTCTGATTCATTAATAGGCTTGTTAGTCCCGACTTGTCTTCATTTGGAACCTCCCATGAGGACTGGCCCTTTTACTTCTGTTGTTACACAGGATGTCTTATTTAGTCTGTAAGCATTGTTTTCTTTAATGAGTTTCTCCTACTGCAGGCACGACATGCTTTCCTGCAACATTCATCCGCGCCCACACTTTCCAAGCAGCCCGGGACAATGGCGACCGCTTCTTTGAAATGAATTAGGTGTCGCATTTACAAGAGTTTGAGCTATTGGCATTGTAAATGACAATGCCTTTTATATATGTGTTAATTATCAAAACCGAAGTAAAAGGCATTGTCATTTACAATGCCAGTAGCTTAAACTCTTGCAAATGCGAGACCAATTGCATTGAAAATGCTTGTTAGGCTAGAGCTCGGTCATGAATGAGATCATCTTCAGACCAGCTGCAGTGCCTGCCTGCCCTCTGTTACTAAGAACTGCAGTCACGCAGTCTGTCTCTGGTTAGTGCCCTTCCATTTCTGGTGCTTTGCAGCAGTTTTAAGATGTTCTTAGAGTTTCTTGTTGCTCAAATGGGTGTAATTTCTGTTATTTATGTTTCCCTCGTCTTCATTGCTTGATTTTGCTCACGAGAAAGTGTCACTCATAGTCCTTGAAATGCCACTTATAATTACTCTGAAATTATGCAAATGACCCACATAGCAATCTGAAACCTTGGCAGCTATGAGAGCTGTATGCGAGTCCCAAGATTCGAGCGGCAGAAGGTAGTACAGGAAGTATTAAAGTGCCTGGGCAGGGCCATGTGGGGATTCTGCTATCGAAATGGCCGGAGGTGGTCGAGGGCAAGGGTTAGGTACACTGGCTGATCTGTTAGCCTGCAGGTCCCAGTAATGAAACGGCGACAGGTGCATTTCCAGAGCTGTGAATCCCGCTATTCAAGCAACAGGAGGTTAGGCCTTCGGTTCATTGACAGGGCCAACCTATGCCCTTGCACCTCGCTGCCAGTTCACTACTACCAAACAACCCCAGTCCTGACTGTAACATCTCCTGTTGCTTGATTAGTGAGATACAAATATAGTTCTATCAGTCAGGGCCGGACTGGCCGTAGCGGGCACGGGCGTTTCCCCGGTGGGCCGCTAGGGTGGGGGCCGGTTTTGGGCCCCTGGGGGGGGCCGTTTTTGTTACCGGGGGTCGGCAATATCGGCCCCTGTAACAAAATCGGCCGAAACCGGCGCTCACAAACTGCTCGGCTGCACCCCCCTCACCCCAGGGGGGGGCGGCCGAGCCGTTTGCCAGGGCCGGTTTCGGTTGCCAGTCCGGCCCTGCTATCAGTACACTGTGCTCGAGCACGCACACTGTGAGTCTGAGTACTCGAGCAGCAGGAAGTGTTACAAGCAGGACTGAGGTTTACGGGCACATTTGCGGGTGGGTGCCAGTAGTGAAATGGCAGGAGGTGGTGCCGGACAAAACTGAGGTACATGGACAGAGAGAGAGAGCCGTATGAGTCCTAGTGTGTAGCAGCAGGTCATAGTACAAGCAGGTGTGATATTTACTGGCAGGGCTGTCTGTGGGGGCAGTACTAAAATGGCAGGAGGTGGTGACAGAGCTGTCAACATGGCCCAGTACTGAAAATGCAAGGGATGCTGCAATCCTGGACCGAGGTGAATTGGACACTGCACTGGGCATTAGAGAGTGATTGTTCATTGGGAGACTGCACTTGACATTTGACACTAAACCTGCTAACAGTATGCTCCACATTTGAGGCTCTTAATGCACACAGGGAAGCTGCACTAAAAGTGTTTGAGTCTAACCCAGTGCTTGTGGAGGATGCGCTGTATATTTCAGTCTATATCTGCCCGTGCGGTGGCTGCGCTTCGGAAGCAAGGACTTGCTTGTTCATGGAGAGGATGCGCTGGACATTTGAAGCTATGTTAAACCATATTAAGCTGCGCGGGGCTTACGTGGCTGTACTGGATTGTTTAAGGCTGTATTGGCATTTGTGGGACAGCACATGGCATGTGCAACCACAATTGATAATATGTGGCTATGCTACAGCATTATGTGCATGTTCATGGCCAAGTGATGATAATGCATGAATATTTGAGGTTTATCTGGGCAGTGCATGAGCATTTTAGGCTGATATGGCTTATTACTGTGTTAAGTATTTTTAGACTGTACCTTTGTATAATGCCTGTGCTCCTGGCATATCATGGAAATACAGTAGTTAATTTGTAGGAGTAGGCATAGGGTATTCAGGTAAGTAACAGCGGTGGTCATTGCACACCTTGGAGGGTAGGGATACCGGTTTTCCCCTACCTCGGCGACTGGCTATTGAAGGCGTGCTGGCCACAGCCAGTCATAAACCACTTTGAGACTGCGAATCTCTTAACATCAGTGAGGTTCAAGATCAACATGTCATAGGCACACCTGACTCCCTTGCAAAGGTTCCCTTTCATAGGAGCCTTCCTGAATATGGTGCAGTTCAGGACCTTCCCTCCATCTTAAAGAGTGCAGGACATTCGGGCTATGCTCCTGATGTTTCAGCCTCGGTCCTGGGTCTCAGTGAGAGTGGCTCTGTGGCTTCTTGGCCTATTGGCCTCCTGCATGCTCGTTGATTATGGCTGGTGGAATATGCAGACTTTGAAGTGGGATCTGAAGTCTCCTTGGGCCCAACAGTAAGTGAACCTGCCCACTACAAACACAAGAAATACGGCAGCTGCAGGTAGGGAGCACGATTTGTGCTTGTACCTAAACATGAACAGTCATTCTGTAATACTTGGACGGTCCTAAACAACATGTGCGAGTGCTGGAAGAAGAGAGGGAAAGGACAGGAAGGGTCATCCTTATGGAAGAGAAAACCTCACACACAATATTGTGTAATGCTTCATCATCGGCAACCTCTCCCCACCCTGGAAGGATAGTACCTCCAGGGCGGACTCAACCTCCTGTTGGACTCAACACAGGAGGGAGTTCTTAGATAAAGGCTACTGGACAGTGAAGGAATCCAGGTCAGTGAATTAAAAATACCTTACCATATCCTGGCTATTTGCCTTTATTAGTGGGTACTTTAGGTAAGATTAAAAGGTTCTCAGGCGGTCATGTGAGAGCAATGACTCACTCCGCCATAATAATTAAGCCTGTTGGATTTCATCCAGGTTTCGGAGGCGACTGCAGAAGATCTGCAGTGATGGCTACTCGACTGCAATTGGACCAGCGGCAGACCCTCTCCCTAGCCCACCCTGAGCTGACTGTGGTGACAGATGCGTCATTGCTGGGTTGGGGAGGACATCTGGTCGAGGTGGAGATCAGAGGACTCTAGTCTCCTGTGGAAATTCAACTCTACTTCAATCTGTTGGAGTTGAGGGCCATTCACCTGATGTTGAAGGCTTTCTTACCATCCATTAAAGGGAGACTTGTGGATTAATCGCAGCAAAGATCATCAGGTGGACAGTCAGCTATTTGTGGGGTTCTCTGGGGCAAAGAAAGGTGAGGCAGTGAAGAAAAGGACGTTATCAAAGTGGATAGTCCTCTGCATTAAGATCTGCTACGCTTTGGCCTAGAAGCAGCCCCTGGATGGACTGAGGACCAGTAGCGGCTGCTACCAGACGGGATTGGTGGGCGGGCGAGGGGCTGGGTGGGGAGAAATGAAAAAAAAACACTTACCTGGGCCGGCCGGCCGGCCAGCCGCCCGCCATCTCTCCTCAGTCCTCTTCCTTCTTTCTGTCTCTGCCGGCAGCAGGAAGCACCTGGGCTCCCAGGCCCCCATAGCCAATCACAACGCTGCAATGCAGTGTTGTGATATGTCTGAGCACCGTGGTTCGGCACTCAGACGGGGACTGGGAGGCTTTGCATGTTCCTCACCAGGCTGTGTAAAGCAAGCCTGGTGGTGAAGATGCAAAGTGCGCACGACTGTTTGGCCGGCCCAAGAGGGCCGATCAAGCAGTCATACGCACTTAAGAAATGCAAACCACTCTTCTTCCTGCTCAGACCAGCCCCGCCCCGAGAGCCACTGACTTCAATAGGAAAAATAAAATGATAATAACGTATCGTTAGTATCATTTTATTTTTCCTTTTGAGCAGTGGGGCGACGCTCCTCTGCCTTAACGGAGGAGGTGCCACTGCTCAGGACTCATTCCACTAGGGCCAAGGTTGCTACCACTGCGTTTGCATGCGGTGTGCCTGTTCTGGACATTTTTCAGGCTGCGATGTGGCTGTCAGTGCACACATTCATGAAGCACTTCTGCCTTGAAAGACAAATCTGACATGAAGGGCATTTCGCCTGTTTGATCCTACAGGACTTTTTGGTCTGAGCGCATTCCACAGATCCCCCACCTGGGAGGTAGTGGTTTGTTATCTAGTCTAAAGGTGAGAACCACCTGGGAGGTAGTGGTTTGTTATCTAGTCTAAAGGTGAGAAATCAGCAGTTAGAAGTATCCATTAGAAGAACAAGTTACTTACTTTCAGTAACACTCCTTCTGGTGGATACTCTATCTAACCGCAGATTTGCCATTTCCCTCCTGCCAACCCGTTCTGTGGAATGGTCTCTTTTGCCATCTAAAAAGGTCCCAAATTAGAGATTTGCACTCTGGTACCTCTGATTGTTGTTGGCCACGTGTCCGACATACTGGATAGAGTTAGGAAAGAAGCTGATGACTCTCTGTCCCAGCCCCTAAAAATAATTTCTAGAGACCTTTTGAATGACTGGGACCCTGACCTGCGGTTCCTAATGTAGGAAAGGAGTGCTTATACTTTAAATAACCTTTATTTAAAATGTCAACGAGTACACTGGTATCTAGGGGCCAGATGGACAAAGCATTTTTACGGTCGCAAATGGCTGATTCGCAGAATCGGTCTGTCTGTGACCAGATAATGCTTTTTCTGATGGGCAAAATGCAATTCGGTAACTTGTTACCGACTCACAATTTGCATTTGTGTTTCAGTACTTGGAAGGGGCGTGTTTTGGGATCCCCTTCCAAATACTGAATCGGTATGGTATGTATTACTGTTATGCGATAAAAATCCGGTCACAAAACAGTAATACTTTACCACCATTTAAAAAGTGGTGGTAACCCAATCGCCATTGGGGAGGGATCCCTTTGGGCCCTTCTCCACTTTAAGAATGTTGAAAAAATATTGTTAAGAGCAGGCAGTGGTCCCAAGGACCTCTGCCTACTCTTTAAAAAAAATGAAACTTAAAGGTTTCATTTTGTCTTTTTAAATGCATCCCGTTTTCCTTTAAGGAACATGGGCTGCATTTTTATTTAAAAGCAATCACAGACCTGATCGTCTGCTGACCCCAGCAGACCACCTTCCTTCTTGTGATGGCAGCGAATCCAAGTGGGTCGCAAATTACGACCTACCTCATTAATACCTCATTAATAGGCATGAGGAAGGTCTATTTGCGACCCTTTAGGAATCGCTAATGAAAGTCAAGAGTTTCATACATTAGGAATAGCGATTTCCTAATTGCGATTTGCAGGAATCACTATACCTAATCTTCATACATCTTGCCCTACGTCCCTGAAACAAGCAAAGTTTTTTTTTCTACAAATGGCACAGAAGGATACCAATGTGTTCATTCTACTGAGGTAAGCCACTTTCTCATGCTTGGGTCCCAACCTAACCCGGCTCTTCTCCAGCAACCTCAGCTAGCACTGCGCCCTAAAGAAACTTTAAATATATATGTGTTACAAATTGTTCTACTTTGTGGTGTCTCGGGCCACTAGGCCCTCATGCTGCAGGAATGGCCACATAGAGACAGTAGTGGAGTACTGGAACTGGCCCAGGGCACGTGCGCCCGGCCCCTTTTATTTGCAGGGTTGCCTGACCGGTGACGCCTGTGATGGGTGGGTATATGGTGTGGGGTACAAACAGGCAGAACACTAGAACGTGTCCAGCAAGACACTACATCCCTCCCAAACTTTAATGAAAAAGAAACAAACTAAAAGTCCAACCTATGAAGAAAAACAAACAACAATACACAGCACCAATGAGTCTCTTCAGGCCATCTGCTGGGCGGTGCTGTAGCTCTGGACCACACGGTCAGGAAGCTTTGGTCCGTCCAGGCGATGAAGTTCAGACCGACCTGGTCTCGCGGTGTTGGAGTCTATTTACAAAGTTCAAATAGCGGTGCATCAGGAGCGGTGGTGGAGTCCACTTTGGAGATCTTCTTGCAGGCGCTCAGAATCCGATGGACAGCCAACCTGCAAATACGGAGGATGACCTTGGTGAATGAGGGCTTTCCTTGGAGGTGATGATGTTTTCCAGTTCCTGATAGCCGAGCAGCTTCAGACTTGCCTCTCCTGCCTGGACTCACCTCTCACAGGAGTCTCCTGGTGGGCCTTCCTGCCGGGCTGCCATGAGACCGTGTGGACTGTGCGGGCCGTCACGTGGGCCGCGCAAAGGCGTCGCTGAAGAACTGTCAACAGGACCACAGCCAAATAGCTCATTCAGCCGCAAAGGTTGGTGTCTTGGAGTCTGAGTGCTCTCGCCGCTATGACTTGGGTTCACATGCCTCCATCCGATGGTCTTTAGGTTACCAGTCTTCGTCTGTGACCTCCATGCTTCCCGGTGCCTGTCATGGAGCTGCTGCCGATGCATCTCTCCGGTTCGAATTCCCCTCTCACAGGAACTCCGTTGAGGCCCTTGCCCCTGGATTGCCACGTTACCGTGTGCGCTGTGTGGGCCTTTGGTAGGCCGCGCTGAGGGGTCTCTGCAGAACTCCCAACAGGGCCACGGCCAAACCTCGTGTAACCCCAAGGGTGGATAGTCCAATGGTCGGGTATGCTCTTCTTCGGCAGGCTTCAGGTTTACGGGGGCACACAGAAGGTTCCTGGGTGGCTAGCCTCCCACGGTGCCCGGAGTGCCTCGTTGAACACTCTGGTGGTGCGATGTTCTTGGTGATGATGCACCTGGATGATGAACATGGTAATTTTCCTTCAGTTGGGCAACAGGCGGCGATCTCTTGCTTTCGGTGACCTCATGGAGTGAGGAGGACTGGAGGGACTTCGTGGCCACTTACAGTTGTCTTCTGATGGGTGCACTTGCTAGATGTGGTGCCATCGATGACAAGCAGCCGGTGACAGGTGAGAGGACGGTCGAACTGTGAAGCGTGGGGCCTAGATGCAGATCGCACTTACTAGCGGCTTACGGTTGGTCCTCCCGCGAAGCTGTCTCCAGTGACGTCTCTGCACCCCGGTGGCTGGCTTGCGCTGATGAACACCTTCTTCAGTGCTCACGAGTCCTCTGTCCTGTCGCTCTTCTCCTTTTCCTTCTTGCGCGCCTGGGGTGGTTGTGTGCCGTTCTTCTTTCCTCCTTCGCGGAGTGGCGTCCAGCCATGCTCTTCTCCTCCTTCCGACCAGGTTCCTCACTCGGATGTGGCGTCCTGCCACCTGTCTCATGTTTGCGCCACATGGACTCTCGCTGGTCGTGTCCAGTTCTTAGGACTGTCTTTACTTGCTGCGGACCTATGGCAGGTCTGTCCTGTCGCTAGGACATGCTCATTCTCCTTGTGGACCTTTTGCGGGCCCCATCCCCTCCTCAGGGATTTTCGCAGTGCTCCTCTGCCAGGATGGCAAGTTACCTCTTCGCTCGAGGGCTTTGTGCTTGCGCCTCAAGCCTGCGCCGTCGTGGCACCTGCTCCTGCCTCCATGCAGGAATGCCTGGCGGGGTCGGTCACTTCATGTGACGTGTTCCTTGCTTTCTGTGTGAATGTGGCATCCGGCCACGTGTTGCCTGTCGTTGGAGCACATGTTGCGGTGGTGGCTGACCACGTGGAGTGTGCGACTCTCCTCTTGCCTGTCTTGGGTCACTGGCAACTCCGTCTTGAGGCAGTGTGAGGGAGGACACTTTGCTGTCTTCGGCCCACTGTGGGGCTTCACTGGTGCAGTGGAGATGTGGAGGTTCTACTTACTGGCTTCAGCATCGCTTCTTCTCTGTGGAGATGTCTCTATCTCCCGGGCACTTGCCCGTGCTGTCAGGTTCACTGGTGAGTCTTTCTGCGCACTTCTGGCTTTGTGCGCTCGGTTCTCTTCGTGGGCTTCCTCCTCTGACAGTTCGCATTTCCTTATTCTAGCTTGCGGTGGTGTCTGTTCACCACTGACGGCGGGTGGTGCAATTCCCACGCGTGTGGTGGCGTCCGACATCCACTGGGGTTTGCACGCTCTTTGTTGCTTGACGCTTCTCTGGGCTGGGGCGGCTTTGGTCTTCTTGGCACTCTCCGTTCTGGGGCCGCCCTTTTCATCGGTGCTGCTCTCTCTCTCTCTCTCTGCTGCCTCAATCTTCTCTCTTTGACCAGGTGCTAAGTGTTGGGGCAGGGAGGCATTTACAGTGGCGCTGTAGGACCTTGCTTTAGAGTTCCTTTGACGCTGGTGCAGAGTACCCGTCACCAGGTAGAGCTGCAGCCAGGCGTGTAACACAGGCCCCCGCGGTGCGGGGGGGCCCCGAGCTGCAGGGGGGCCCCTCAGCAAGGTACTCAGGCCTGAGAGCTCCGGTTTAAATCCGGAGTGGGGCCCCTCCAGGTACCTTGCAGGGGGGCCCCCTCAACTGTCGTTACGCCACTGGCTGCAGCTGTTGCACCTCGCAGGCCGAAAGCAGCTCCACCGATGCAGCGGTGTTGGAGATACAGGTGCAGTGTGTCTTGCGCCCATCTGGCTGTGTTTCGCTTTCTTGGTCTCCCCACTGACGTGGAAGCAGAGTTGAGGCGGGGGGGCTGCTTAGTCAGTGGTGGAAAACGTGGCTGCCACACATGTTCGTCTGTGCTTGAGACATACAGGCACAGGCCCTCTGTGTGCTTCCTTTGTTCAGGCGCAGTACCACTGGTGGCCACTAGGTGGCAGTGCAGTGTTTCAGTTTACAGGCCCCAGCAGTTGTTCCTGGAACTGCGTGCCTCTGCTGATACAGGAGATGCAGGTGCAGGGGGTGTGCTGCTTTGGCGCGGTGCCGCGACCCAGCAGCTTGGTGGCGCTGCAGTGACTTTGCTGGTGCCCCAGGAGCTCAGGCAGGCACAGTGCGGGAAGGCGCTGGGGCTGAGGATGTTAGCAGGGACATACTGTGCTGGTGCGGTAAGGCGGCTCCTATTGTGTATTTTCTTTTCGCTGTTATTGTGCATTCACTGGCTTGATGTGCATTTAGTCCCTTTCTGGGCTGCCTCTTACGTTGTGCCTATGTTAGTGCGGTGCACTCAGGTGACCGCTAGGTGGCGCTGTGGGTGATTTCTTTCTCATTCCCTACAGCGGCAGTTTCTCTTTGGCTCACTGGCCACGCGGGGGTCTACGCTGTGGCTCACCATGCAGGTGCGGCTTCATTTACACCCCAGCTGGCGGGGCGTTGAAAGGTTGCCGAGTCATGCAGTGGGGTGCCTCCCACCGGGCAACGGCCTTGCGGTTGGGAGACCTAGACCGGCAGCATGAGACAATGACTATATGCTCACCAGCAAGGAGGGACGCAGGTGCCAAGCGGGGAGGGGCAGCTTCTACTGTGCTTTGTCGAGTCTTGCCTGTCGGGGATCCTTTTCAGGCTGCACACTCTCGCCGTTCTCTTCTTGGCCACTGTGCGGTGTGGCAGGCAACGCTCGGATGCGCTACTGCAACTCTCCCCGGCCGGAGCAGCTTGTCGGGTTCCGCAGGGGCTGCAGACACTTGCGCAGCAGTGTTGACGCGGCTTCACTCGTCTCAGCTGGCTGGGTCTCAGCAGGTACGGAGGGCAGCAGCGACAGGCTGTGAACGCCGACACCAAACGCGTCCTTCCCTGGGGAAAACCGCTCTTGCTTCGCCCTCGCCGTTGCTGGCCTCGTGGACACCAGAGGGGCTGGTGCAGGGCTGTGGTCAGGTGCGGCCTGTCAACAGGGCCAAACAGCCAGAGCCCTCTCGCAGGGCCGTAACAGCTCTTGCTCCTTTCCTTTCCCTCTTCACTGGGGGCTAACAGGCATCGCAGGGTAAGGATGCTGGTGCAGGCTTCCTCAATGTAATGCGGGCTCACTCCGGGCACACCATAGGTGGGTGGTGTGCCCCAGGGGATGTAACCGGGCCCGTCTCCGCTCCTCATACCTGTGGGCACTTGGGCTGCCAGAGGGTAGGCTCCATCTTCTCTCCCCTCTCGGGCGTTGCATGTGTTGCAGTCTCAGTCGGCAGCGTCGAAGCGCCTCGGGCCCAGTGCTGACTGCGACTCTTTACCCCCTCACTGCTCTACGGCTGCAGAATTTCTGACGTGGGGGCAGCTGCAGAGTTCTTACCGGGTGCCAGTGCACTCATTAGGTGCCCATCATCTGGCCCAGTCTTGCCTCGGTAGTCTTCGCACGGGCAGCAGGGGTGCCTTAGACGTGGGCTGCTCCTCTCCCCACAAAAAACAGCCCGCCCACTGCCACGACACACGCAGGGTCAGACCCGCCTCGTCGCCATTGTGGTGTCTCGGGCCATAGGTCCTCATGCTGCAGGAATGACCACACAGAGACAGTAGTGGGGTACTGGAACTGGTCCAGGGCACGTGCGCCCGGCCCCTTTTATTTACAGGGTCACCTGACCGGTGACGCCTGTGATGGGTGGGTGTATGGTGTGGGGTACAAACAGACAGAACACTAGAACGTGTCCAGCAGGACACTACATACTTGTGATTTGCCCACATGTCACAGAATTCATGTACACAACCTCTCTTTGTTACTATTTCAGCACTTTTGTCTTTAGGCATCAGTGTTTCTTTTCGAAATGCTTCAAGTAAGTGTGAAGATTTTACTTGAAACCCTGCTCCCGGAAACGAAGCGCAACTGATTTTCAGATGGACTTTGATCGAAACTGAAAAACTAGACCCGTTCTCCTAAATGCCAGGCGTCTGATCGCTCTCTCTGCAAAGGTATGGCAGAAATGTGGCAACCATCGTTTGCAAGCACGATCTGTCGCAACTGATGTCCTTCACTGGCAACCACCTTAAAACGCGTTGGTGTAAATCTTGTTTGGAAACTACATTTCATAGGAAAACTTCTGTTCCTTGCTCTAATCTAATCGGCGATCAGTGCCTCTTAGCGCCCGTCCTGCACTGACGCCGCTCAGTCTGAGCGCGCGCTTGTGAGTAGTGTCTCAGGCAGGCGTTCTCTTGGTGATGTTTACGGACGTGTTGGTGAGCGGCGTCTCATACTCTAAGCCTGGGCAATAGAATGACAAAGGGAAAATTGCTCACACTTGGCTTAGGGAAAGAGTGCTTTATTTGGGGGCATTATTGTTAGCATTTAGCTCTCTCCCAAAGCCGATTTTTACCACAACACAACTTTTTTTTAGGGATTATAACTGTATGAGAGCTTCGCGGAGGAAGCGTTAAATATTACCGGAGAGAAATGTCCCGGAAGGGATCGGATGAGGTGAGTCGTGTCATGTTGTCTATGGACGCCCGCCTCGTTTCGGCACTTGAGAAGTCTTCTGACATGTTTTTAAGGGAGCGACCAATCTGTGGGGTGCATTGTGTATGGACGTTACTGTTATTTGCTACCTTTTCCAGTGTTTGGTAATCAGTCTGGCTCGTGAATGATTGCTGCTGTTAATTTCGCCTCGTACGTTGTAATTGCATTTGTAGAGTGCTTCATACCTCTTGCTAGGCTGCGAAGCGCTTTGTCAGACGGGTAGCGCACTGCAACTCATGGGTATGCCTAGTTGGAAAGGTACTGTACTTGCAGACTTGTGGCCTTTGTGGAAAGTGTTTTGGTGTCGTGCCTGAGTGAGCAGGGTGAGGCTGTCATACTGTGTGAGGCACAGTGCTCTACATGTCATGGTGGGGATGGAGTGAGAGATAAAGGGCTCACATTTCACAATAGTTGGCCGCTGAGTTACTCTGCATCTCTGGGAATTAACTCCATGGCACCGAAAAGCGTCGGGGTCGAGAGAGCTGTTAAGTGCCAGGAACAAACCTGAGGTCAGGTGTCTGTTATGGCTAGACTCTGGGCTGGAGGCCTGCCTTCTTCAGGAGCGGCGCTCGTGCTCTGCTTGAAACAACTTTCTGGGCTGATCCCCCGAGTGTCAATTCTGGGGCGTCTGTCTGGGAATGGTGGTTCTGGGTGTTATTTTTGTCCTGGGGCTGGCTCCAAGGAACTCTTTCTTTCTTAACATTCGATCCTTTGGAGGACATTTGTGATTATTTGGTGTGGGAATTCTATGCATGTGCTTGGAATTCAATGGAGTTGGGCAGCATTCTCGGAGGTTCTGAGATAGACTTCTAATTAACAACAAGATATTGCCTACGCCTCTACAACAGGCCAGGGTCTAGGGGCTCAGTCAGTTCCCATTGAGCAGATGGGAATGCCTGACGGACTTGCACCCTTATAATCCCCCCCCAGCGCCTTGAGATCCTTGTGGGTAAGTAGCTGCGCTTCACCAACCCCTGATTGATTGATAATGTGCCGAACGACGTTCTCAGTTATATTGATCAACGTCTTGTTCTTGTAAGCCTGGCATGTGAGGAGCTAGTAGATTCCTCATGCTTTGTAAATAGGCATAGGTTGCAGCCCTAATGGTGATCCGACCATGGGTATTTGTTTTTACGCTTAGTACAAAATTGGAAGGGCATGTTCTCCATGTCAAACCCCCCCCTCCCCACCCCCAACAACAGCCATTCTCGATACAACCACATTTCTGGAAAGGAACTTCTCTGGTGTGGTTAGGAACCAATGTGACACAGTTATTGATGTGTTCCTCGCAGTGCTTAATTTGTAAAAAAAAAAAAAAAAAACGAAGTGGCAGGGCTATCGTCGGGAGGCCACTGCAGCTTGCACCCCACATTGCCCCTGCCATGCTGCCAATGATAGTAACAACCCATCTACTAACCATCACATCCCTACAAGTGCGAAAATTCAGACTATTTCAGGCCCCCACAGCTATAAGAATGGCTTAGACAGCAGGTAATAGTCAGTTTAATGTATATTGAATTAATAATTAACTGTTGTGGTCCTCTCTAAATTAACCAGACAGCGCCACCTTGTGGCAGACTGTCACAATCGCCAGTGTTGACAATTAAGTGCGGGTGCGGAGCACTGGAAACTACCAGCTCAAATTAAGCATTAGTTCGTCAATGATTCTATGGATGATGGTTCAGGATACTTGGCAACTGCAACCGAAAGAACCGCTCAGGTTGCCGTTCGTACCGGAGCTTGAGCTGGAACCTCCAAACCCAATGGTGGAAAAAAGTATTTTTCCTGGTGCATTGTGGGTTATGGGAGGAGTTATGAGATCTTAACACATTGTAGAGGGGGGGACGGGGAGCTATAAGAAGAGGAGTAGGTTCAGTACCAGTGCTCCCAAAGAACAACGTATTAAACACTAGGGGGTAGCTGTTCCTAAGGTCAAAGAAAGTCACAACCTTTTCTGGTTGGAAATTAAATATGAGAGTGGTCAATCTCAATAAAGTTGGGTTGTTTAGGGTGATGGGGGGAATCCCTCCTTTTAGATATAGTGCCCTCACACACCCTTGCGAGTGTCATGCTTCATCATCGGGCGTTGCTCCTCGTGGGGGTGGCGCTGATGTCCTCCAAGGGCCCCTTCGAGAGGGCTCTTTATCGGAGATCTTTTAAGGAGACACCGCAGTTGTGGGTGTGTGGGCCTAGGATAGTGAGTGAGTGAGTTAAAATCACCAGTCGGTACCTGGAACCTAATTTTATTCAGGGGTCCGAATGGTAAGGTTAAAATGTGGTGGGATGCTGGAGCTCCTCTTTGGAACAAATATGGAGGGGGGATAAGTGTCTTCCCGCTGCTCTCAGAATCTGTGTGAATGTGTATTAAAAAGATAGAATGGTCACCATGTTTCGCGCTTCTTGTAGGTCCATAAGGGATCCAAGTGCGCTTCATCAGGACCGAGAAATGTGTAAATAAGGGAAAGTAAACAGGATTCAGGGAAGAAAGGGCCCTGTATACCTGTGGTACCTATAGTTAGGTGTAGATGCGTCCTTGCGCTGAAAGGAACGTGTAGTTCAGGTTCCTAAACCCAACCCCTAAATTCAGAAAGGTGGGCCACGTCGGCGTTCACTCGGGTTGTAAGGCAGAGTATAGTAGCTCGCCCGTCCAGGTCCCAGACCTACCCGTCCGTAGTGAGTAGCCGGGAAGCTTTTTCCAACCAGAAAAGGTTGTGACTTTCTTTGACCTTAGGAACAGCTACCCCCTAGTGTTTAATAGGAGTTATGAGATACCTCAAGACCGAAGACTTCTTTGAAGGAAAACAACTTGAAAATGTCTGTACCCACCACTAGATGGCAGGAGTATACAGAGCATGTGTATCTACAGCAGCACATAATACAAACGTGAATTTCCAAAGAGAGAAGACAGACTACACAATGGTCCTGTGCAGAGCTCAAAAGGGCGAATACCACAGATGGCCATAGGATGCAGATTGGGCCTCACACGAAACAGGCACAGCTTATCTCTGGATTGGTTGGTAGGTAGAGCTGGCAGACAGCAGAATAAGTTCTGTCAGTCTTCTGTGATCAGGCAAAAATCAGACGGGGGTAAAACTGATGTGGTGTATTTGACATGCAGCACCGCTCCAAGGTCAGGGAAGCTAGAATGTCCTTACCCTTTGCATGGAGCAACCATCTTAAGCTGCAGGAAGCTTGTTCTGCCAGAGAGTCACACTGGCAGTAGTCTTAATGCACACCATAGGTAAGAAAGATCAAACACAGATCACAAACACAGCCAGCCAAGAACTGTGTGACAAGATAGCAACATTTTTCTTCGAAAAGGTTGAGGTGATCTTTTCCACTCTTACTGGCTCAACTACGAAGACACCCCTGACCGACATAGTTGACTCTAAGCCGTTACAAAGCTCCTTGACACAGCTTGAGAATTTTGCTCCAGTTACGGTCACAGATACTTTTAAGCTTCTTATGACAACAAAATCGGGCTCACCATCGGATCCATGCCCACTCTCTATACTAAAACTAGCACCCGAGCCAATCACACTAACGCTGACATCCATCATTAATGCTATGTTTGCCGAAGGATATTTCCCTAAAACATGGAAAAGTGCATCCATACTGCCCCTGCTGAAAAAACCAAGTCTGGATCCTAAAGATTCTAATAATTTTAGATCTATCTCCAGACTCCCACTCCCTGCAAAAAATTACAGAAAAAATTATGAATACACAACTCAGTCTATTCTTGGAAGAAGCCCAGGTGCTAGATCCCACCCAGTACGGCTTTCGAGGGGGGCATAGCACGGAGTCTGCGCTTCTTAAGTCTACTGAAGAAATCAGGACTATTCTGGACCAGGGAGGAAAAGCTGTAATGATTATGCTAGACCTCTCCGTGGCTTTTGATACGGTCCATCATGTCTTATTGATGGACCTGCTGCAAGAGATTGGAGTCAAGGGCACTGCATGGAAGTTAATCAAATCCTTCCTATCTAATAGAGTACAGACTGTTTCCCTTGGAGATTTCACTGCAAAACCTTTTTCATTGCCCTGTGGAGTCCCGCAGGGGTCATCCATTAGTCCGACACTTTTTAACATTTATGTATCACAGCTGGCTCCCCTAGCTGAATCCTTCGGTTTTAATTTGACCTCATATGCAGATGACACCCAAATTGTGGTGTCACTACTACCGGATGGGGTACAGGAAACGGCGTCCCGTTTCCATGATTGCATGACAGCTGTGGGGAACTGGATGGCCCAAAACTGCCTTAAACTAAACTCCAGTAAAACGGAGGTGGTTTTGTTCTGCAATGATCCAAATGTTTGGACCCCGGCATGGTGGCCGGACACACTGGGTCCTCTTCCGACTCCTATTAGGAAGGTGAAAAATTTAGGAGTATACATTGACAACAAACTCAATTTCAAGGATCAAGTGAATGCAGTGGTCTCAGCTACCTCGTACACTCTCAGATCCTGCAAGAAAATTATGCCTTTCCTACCCAAAGAAAGCCAACAAACTGTCATCACCGCCTTAGCTATGTCCAGACTGGATTATTGTAATAGTCTTTATTTCAATATCCAGGATGGTCTTATGAAAAAATTGCAACTACTGCAGAACGCAGCGGCCAGACTGCTCACCGGCATATCAAAATATGCTTCAATCTCGGCTGAGATTAAAAGCTCCACTGGTTGCCCGTCAAAAACGCGTTCTGTTTAAAGCTCTTTGTGTGGTCCACAAATCCCTTCAAGGAAGTGGTCCCCTCCACCTAAGACAGCAGTTCCAGTGGTTTGTACCCAGAAGACCTCTGCGCTCTTCAGAAGCAAAACGGATATCAGTGCCCTTTGTAAAGAAGTCCAACTGGGGCGGCAGAAGTTTTGTGGTCGGTGCAGCTAAAGCATGGAATGAACTCCCTATGCATCTCAGGTGCAAGACAAACCATCTGGACTTCAGGAAGGCTCTGAAGACGTGGCTGTTTACTGCCTAACTACTTCCTTTTTCCAACCCAGTGTTTTTAGGCCTCCGTAGGACGTTAGGTTCAGCGCCAGGACACCCTCGGGTAACAGTTTGCGCTTTAGAAATATTAATAGCATAACAGAACACACAAATGGAGAAGAGAATGGCCCCTCTTACTGGAGACTGAATGGCTTTTTCTCTGGGTTAGCAGATACCGCTTTGGCAATGTTGGTGCTTCTCTATCCAGAATCTCAGCTGCCAGCACCCATTATTCTTTTCATGTTTCGATAAGTGGACATATCCGCTCTACTATGGATATTGCCACGCTCGTGAGCAACCCAAAGCACATGAAACACTTCTACTTGGTTCACAGACACCGAATCCACTGAGGGAAAAACTTAACGCAGGGTGGTGCAAATGCCCTCACAATGTCAGAGCTTTCATCCCCACAGCAGGTACCTACCCCACTGTAAAGTAATGCAGCCCGGCCGTGTGTGTGTCTGTGTGTTTACCTCTCTATGGAACTATCCATAACTTGGTCTTTACCCACAAGATCCAATCCTTAGTTCCCACTGAGCCCTGTTTTTTGCTGACGTCGCAGAACCAGTGGTAAAATCCCACTATATCACATGTGTTTTGAAGCATGACAATTATGCTGCCTCCCTTATTTTGACCTAAACTCTACATCACAACGGAAGTATAATGGATGGATACACTAGTTAACTGGGTTGACTTGATGATGTAGATGGTAAGGAAGGGAGCACGATGATATACTGGTAGCCGATGCACTTGATGCAATATAACTGTAGGTTGATATTATTGATCTTGGTATAATGTCATACAACTCCACTATAGTTTTATGTAGTTGTATAAAATAGGCTGGACAAAAAGGAGGTTAAGCATGATGACCTCACTGCCAAAACCAGTTCAGAATGAATTCAAATGTCGCTAATATAGGTTGTATGACATTACCACGCATGTCTTTACATCGCAGATTTTACAACGCATACCACTACCACGCAATTACATTCACTCACATTAGAAACATCTTCACCACGCATTGGACTACCAAGCATACTTTTACCACCCTTACTGTTTCTGAAAAATCCTGTCACGGTCTAACCCTGCCACCTACTGTTAAAAAATTATAATGGTTTTATATATTATGTGATTGTGAGGATGTGTTGATTGCAATAATTTTTATTAATCATGCAATAAAGAATTTACTCACTTATACATTCATTTTAAATACTTTTTTAATTGCATTTGTTGTTTACAGGTTTTGTACTATTTGAATATTTTTGGTGGGAGACCCCCCAAGCCCCATTTTTTAATTACCCTCAAATGCGTGGTTTCGTCTTGCGTTGTAAAGACTTGCGTGCCAACATTCTTAACAATGTAAAAAATGCGTGGAAAATGTAAAACTAAATAAAACCTTCGGAGTGAAGGCGGTTTCCCCTATTATAGTACCTGATTGACTGGCGGTACTGGTAACGTTGCAGATAAATAAACCATAATTTCAACCCACAACCAGTAAATTTCCAAACAAGTTTATTCCAGGCAAAATAACAGAATAAGACCCAAGTATAGGAACTAGTGCTCGATGTACGAAAATATTTTGCATTCGCAAACCCGGTGATTCCCTAAAAAGGTCTGTGACTGCACAAGAGTGTTTTGAAATGTTCTGAACGCCTTTTGGGTTGTGGAAAAGCCTTTGTGACTCACAAAAGGGGTTCTGTGGCTCATTCTGAATCTTAGGTGGAGGCATGAAAGGGGTGTTGCCTCCTACTTTTGTTTGCAAGTGGGTGTCCAGTCATAGTTGCGTTTAGCAATAATATCTATCAAGGGTTTGTGACAACAATTGTGGTTGCAAACTCCTAATCAGATACTGACACCGGAGTTAAGGTGGTTTCTGATTAGCAAAGGGGAAGCTGTCTCCTTTGTGAATCATGTTGGGTGGCCTTAGGGAAATGAGATAGTGGTCAAAGGGACCACTGATTGTTCTGCTCGAGGTCTTACCAAACTGGAAATATTTGTTTAAAGCAGCCTCTATCCTTTTATTGAAAAGGGCCTGCTTCAAAAACGTTTCTTGTTTGGGTCAGCAAAGCATAATGGACTGTTGTCCCTTGCAGGTCACCATCCCTGCATTCGCAGCCATTTGCAGGGGGTCGCAAATTGCAGCCTTCCTAAATAATGTCCATGAGTTAGGTCTCTTTGCAGCCACCTACACCTGGACAATTTGCAATGTGACCTCTTTGTACCTAGGTCCATCGCAGATTGTATTCATTTTCGCAAACCAGTTGGCCTGCAATTTGCACATCCTGATTTGTGAACAGGAGTTAATACATCAGGCCTCAAGTTGCCATTTTCTCCCCAACATAATTTAAGCAAGCTTTCCTGGATGTCAATGGATAGACATAAAACAATATCACCATGTGAGCATTCTTCGCTCTGGCCACTAAATCCTTTGAAAGTTTTTTGAAAGAACACATAATCTCCCAAAAAAACGGAAGTGACAAAGTGCAAGGCTAATTACAGACCTTTACCTAACATACCTTTAATCCATCAGTAAGTTGAAAGGTCCCTTGACAGATCCTGTTGGAGGTTGAAACTAATTGCCACCAGCAAATGCTATCTACCTTCAGACCTGGGAAAGGCACTTGAACCAAACTGACAGAGGTTACGGAAAACCAGGTGACACCCACAGATGATGGCAAGCAAGCTATCTTCACACCCTTGTACCTGCCTGTATCGTACAAGACGCTAGTTCATGGAATTCTATTATGAAAAATTCCAAAGGTTCCAAGTTGCGGGGGAAATGGTGGGATTATTGTCAACTGACCTGAACTCCTCCAGAACCTGAAGCTGTTCCCTCCTCCTGGACGAAACCCATGAGTTAAACACCGGGACACACCTGCACTTGTCGAACTAGGATACAATACATTTTTATATGTATTTTGATTGTGATCCTGTGGTAACATTGGACCTTTTTAGGCTTCATGCAGCATTGTGTTGGTATGTTGTTCTGGAATTATGCAATAAAAAGAATTAAAAAATATATATAAAGGTACACTGGGATTGTAGACACTTCAGTAACGCGTAAAAGGGGTCTGATAATGTAGACATTGATTGTCGGGTTGCAGTTCTCATCACTGCGTCAGTTACTGTTAAACGTCTACAGTGCCCTTCTCCAACATAATCCACTCTTACAGTCTCTCAGTTCACATGTATGTGGATAACACCAGAATCTGCCATTGAAAGGGGTTACACGACAGGGCACCATAATAATTGAATCAAGAGACAAAAAAATGTAGCAATCATCCAGCAATGAATGCAGGAGATGGGCAAAACCATAAACACTGCTGATTTGCAAACACCCCACAAATCAGATCGCAGTCAAATGGCCACTCTCCCTAGGTAAATTCACCAAATCTTTCATCAAAATTAGCAACTTGGGTGTAATCGTTCATTCAAAAAATTGTCATGGCTAAGGGACTCCTATTTCATCTTCTGCTCCTGGTATGAAGTAAATTTGATCTCCATCATGGCTGATATATTGAGCTCCAAAAAATAAAAATAATTCTTCCTTGAAGTAAATAGAGCAGGCAATCGATTAATGGTCGTTCAGAAAAGATACCATGAAACTGACATTGGGAACTTTGCACTGGTTCTCCATTTTTTCATGTCAAATTTAGAATACATCCCCAAATTAGCAGCACAAAATCGCCAGCAACCCAAACAAAATCAAATTGGAGGCAGAATTGTGCATGCCAAAGACCCAGAAGCCTGGAACACACTTTTTTCGTGATGTCAAGCTCAGTAATGATGTAAAAGCGGTGTTGTTTCGACAAGCGGTAATTAATTGTATTATTTATCTGTATTTCAAGCGTCTTTAATTTTATTTACTACCAGTATGTACTTTCCATGTCACACATTACCTTTACCATCTGCTTTCTAATGACCAAAAGCTTATGTCTCTTACTTAGAGTTCAGCATTCAAAAAGGTGATGGATGGAATGCTTGAATTAATATCAGCCCCTGGCAATTGCTCGGGGCCACATTACAGTCCATCACTTTTCAACGTCTTTCGTTGCTTCAGGGAAGACCTGGACTGGGAGTTTGGGCTGGGCTGCTATCAGGGCAGGATCAAGATTGATTTGCATATTGCTGGATCCAAACTGAGGTAGCATGGTGTGCAAAATAACGATGGAATGGGATGTGGCCTAGAGTAATTACCAGTGACTGATATTTATTCAAGCATTCCATTCATTATTTTTTGTATACTTCAGTGCAACACCAGAAGAGCAACAGGTATGCCCAGATGTGAATGTTATGTTCACTGTGCCACTAGAGCCAAGCTGCATTCGACTGATGATCCCCAATCAGGGCCAAACCGATCTTGGGTTGTTTGTATTCCAGTTTAGGGAGGACTTGGCCCTACAGTTCGGGCTGGACTGTTCCTATTGGAGCAGGATCAAGACTGATTTGCATATAGCTGGTACCAAATTGAGGTGGAATGATGTACAAAATAACGAGTGGGATGTGGTCCCAAGTAACTACAGTGGTTAAGATTAATTCAAGCTTCCATCCATCATTTTCTTTGTATATTTCAGTGCGGCGCCATAGGTGTGACGGGTATGCCAAGACATGGGTCTCTTGCTCACTGTGCCACTGGAACCAAGTTGACTGACGTTGCCCCAATAAGGCGAAACCGGTCTTGGCTTGCTCTGGTTCAGAGAGTACCTGGTCTTGCCGCACGGGCTGGATTATTCCTATTAAAGCAGGACCAAGACTAATTTGGATATGGCTGGGCCCAAACTGAGCTGGCATGGTATGAAAAATAACGATAGCCTGGGATGCTGCACCGAGTAATTACCAGTGATTGAGATTAATTCAAGCATTCCATCCATCACTTTTTTTGAATACTTAATTTCTTATTCTGGGTTAAAACACACATAAATTAAAATTTTGAAATTCAAAAAGCCTGATCTAGACCATGGTAGTCTTTACTCTGTCCTTCAGGGAAGAGAAGGTTATTAGGTCCGCCACCCTGACCTCCCAAAGACTGCCATATTTTGAGATCACCTCTGGTGTAGCAGTGCCTTCAGATGAACCGCCATCATGGCGGTTGCTCAGTAGGCACTGTAAGTTTGGTGAAAGCCTACTGCCTTTCAGGTGGCTTCGCACCAAACTTTTTTGTATTCTTGAAAAAACAAAAAACGAATGACCCCCCACACCCTGGGAGGGCGCTCCCAGGGTGTGGGATGTTATTTCTTTCAGTTTGAGACTTCTAGGATTTTCGTGGCAGTGATGGGCAGAAAAAGAAATGCATCAGATTGTCAGCTCCAAATTGGGAGGGTGTAGTAAGATTTCTGGCGCCGAAGCCAGGGAGGGGACCACAGTCAGAAAGATGATTGTCCATCCGACTCTAACTGGAAGGACAGGCCGTCAATTTGACAGGCAGAGTATTCTGCCACTTGTGGCAGAGCACCCTGTCTGCTAAACTCTAAATCGGGCACAAAGTATTTTCATTTTTTTACCCAAAAACATTTTTCAAGTGTAGAATCATTGTTTTCCATCAGCTTTTAATCTGGTGACAAATACAATTGTTGTATCTGCTAGGTAGGGCAGTTCTTTTTAAGATTATCATCTTACTTTCAGTAGACACTGGAGCCAAATGACCAAAAGAGCCCACTTCAAGATCCACGTATTGAGAAAAATTAAGGACCTCCTTCCTCAGGGCCTGTTTTATTCGGTTGTTCAGGGCGTGGTTCTCCTTACAGTTCCACTCAAAATGTATCACATCCCCTTAAAGGTTTGCCTTCGTTCTGCAGCTCTTGTAATTGTGGAAGCAAGAACATTAAGCACATCTTACCTTTAATGTACGTCTTCACTGGCCCCCATTAGAGACGTGCTATTTATCCTGAGCTGTGTGCAGAGAGCCCTGGCAGGTGGCACTCCAGTACTTAGAAGGAAAATGTCCTTTTGACTGGTTTTTCCTTGTTTGTGGAGACTGAAACAGAATTGGGTGTTTTGTGCACTGCTTTTCACGTCTAGGATATCTTTCACTGATCATTCGCTCTTGGCCCCATAACTAATTTAGTTCTGAAGAGGATTCAAAGTTATGCAATTTATAGATGCACGTTTTATTCTTTCCAGTACCTTTTGAACTGTATATTATTACTCATAATCTCACATGTACGCCTACTGTTAATATGTATTACGTGTGTTTTGATTTACCATGTAAAATCTTTGGTAAAATGAACGTTTTATGTAGTTCAGAGTTCTATTGTTTTTGAGTACTTCATAAAAAATGAATACAAATAAATTCTGTGCACTGAAGCCTTCTATGGATAGCATGAGGTGCTCTACAGAACATTTTAAAGGAATATGTATATTTTAGAATTTGGAGTTTCTCTGTAATCTTTCTAATACTTTCTGTTCCAGGCACAAGTTATCTTCCATGATGCTTCTGCCTATTTCTCCAACGAGGAGTGGAAGCTTCTACATGACTGGCAGAAGGACCTTTACATGAATGTGATGAAGGAAATTCACCAAGCCTTGATCTCGCTGGGTAAGGTCACACTGTCTGTATATTCAGATTTTATACTTTAGCAAATTCCTTTTCTTTCAGAATTGATAGAAAGTATGTTTTTTAAATCCATCCTAGATTATTGTAAATAGCTTTATATTTAGCGTACCAGTCAACAACTTGGGTAAGATTTGATGATGAATATGAGAAATAATATATGACCATTAAATCACTGCCCTTTGGTGCTGGTTTAAAAGGAGGTTGGAATGAACTAGAGTGGGGCACAGGTTATCCAAGCTGCCATGAGGCCTGCTAGTGACAACTGTTGAGGGATTTACAATGCACTATATTTATTTGTGAGTTTATAAATATTAATATCCGAAACATGTCTAAATCCCTGAGTCTGACATTCACAATACAGAGGATGTAATTCTAGGGCTCAAATCTGTGACTGTTTTGGGCATCAGTAGCATCTAAAACATGGCTACTGATATATATATATCTCAAACAAGGTGCCCTATGAATTCCTCTCTGGAAAGTACATGTTTCATTTGTGTTTTTGAACAAGGTAAGAATGCAATAAAACTCCTGGTTTAGTGCCTGAAGCCAGGCATTTGTTTACAAACTGCTGTATTACAAAGAGCACAGGAAGGAGCATGACCCATGAGATAATGAACCTTAAGAGATATTTTCTGTAGAGTCTCCTGCTATTCTTGTGTGTTTTAGCCTTTCTTAAAGTTTGATTTAGGGGATGAAGAACGGTCTAATGTTAAAAATCCATCATGAGGTTATGTTGTGACATTCGTAAATAGAAAATGAAAAATAGTCAATTTGTAAAACTTATAGTGCTTTTATTTGCACTGCATGTTTTTCCAATTTCCATTGATCTAAAAGTAATGGATGCTAAAAAGTTGGACTTACCTGGGAACTCTTGGCTCTGTTTGGCAAAAAGTTAATCTTCTAAGCTTAGCAACATTAGTATCATTTGTCCTGCCCTGCATGTATCTGAAAGGGAAGCTGCTCCTACCTCAGGACATAAAGTGGCCATACCCCTTGTAGCCATTTGCTAGGCTGTCTCCGTAAGGGAGGCAAGGACCTATCTGCCATACAGTAGGCCAGAAAAATACTGGCAAGGTTACCCACTTAAGGCACAGGAGGACGATTTCATGATGTTTCTAGCAAACCCAAAATTTGATTATCAAAGATCACAATGAAGAATTGAGGCAGGGTGATCTAAATTGATCTAAATGTGGATGGTCCTCCTGGGATTCCAACACTGAGGGAGAAACCCTCTCAGCATGTCGTTCCCAGTCATCCAAGGGTAGCTACCCACCCCCTGTTCCCCTCCGGCTTACTGAAGTCTTTTTTAATCTCCCCTTAAAGTGACCATCACTATCCCCATGTCAAAACCCTCTTGAAGAAAATGGAGAATGACTACACTCTCACCAATCTGTGGCCTAATCTTTTTAATCTTATATCAGAAATGGAAGGTAGGCCATGGTGGTTATATGATGAGGCTAAATAGAAGATGACGTTCTTCGGCCAGGTCTAACCATAATCCTGACAGTCTCAGTTGCTGACATTAGAGAGTGTAGATGTCCACACTGCAGAGGTCACGTGGTTTAACTGTGTAAATCAGCATATGTTGGCCCAAAATGCATCCTCCGCCATAAACAATACCCTTTGCCTTTGAAACCTTACTAGGAACTTGGGAATGAGTAGAAATATAGCAAAGGTATACAGAGGTCGATCAGACTAGAGGGAACAATAGAGAGCTCCATAATCCCCCCCCCCCCTCCAGTACCTGAACAGGAACCTAGGAACAAGGGTGTTGAGTCCTTCTGTAAAAAAGATCCACTCATGGATTTCCAAGGAAAGAAGACCAGCAGGGACCTTTTTTCCTTGACCTTGCAAAAAGAAGACCAGCAAAAATGTCTAGGCCCAGACAGAATTTTTGAAAAAGCAGGAAGAATGCTTACTCGCACTGCCCTTGTCTTGTCCACCTCTTGAATGTGCACCACCATTCAAGAGAGGGGATTATTGTCTGTCCAGGAGCCAATGTGGAAGGCCAGAGGTGATAGGTAAAACGTGAATCTATTCCTCTCTGGTTTTGTTACCATATTGTTTTTTCTTTTCACTCCTACTGTTGAAGTAACAATTGCTTCCAAGGCATGTGCAGCAGACAGTTCCTTCTAATTGTACAAGTTTCCTTGTTCTGAAGGGAATCTCCTCTCTATAGCTGTTCTGGCTTAGGACTTATCCCCCATCCTGCCATTCCGCTGGCTCTACTATGATGATAAAGGGATTCAGGAGGCAATTAGTAAAATCTCTGGTGAGGTTACCAGGAAGACACTGTCAATAAAATACTATGTTCCTTGAAAGTCTTCTACAGCAGGAATCGTGATCTCAATCCCTAACATCCTATTTTCCAATACTGAAGCAGGTGACAGACAAGGGGGCTAAAATCTAGACATAGTGTGGCACAGTGAACGAACATAATGCATGCAGAACAACTCAAACCAACAAAGACGTTCAAAACCTAAAGTGGAGCTCACAGTTAATCATAAAGAGTACCAAACTATTTTTTCAGATGTCACCCTGCACTTGAAGCCACTCTTTGAATGAGGAGCCCACTATCAACAATAGCCTGTAAGCTAGGCTTGAGGTCTGGATTCCCTTTCTCTGGGAAGAAAATCTCTCCTACAATAATCCTAAACCTATGATCCGAAGGTTGGATAAGGATATGCATCCTGTAGATATGTGGAGGAGAGTAATGCCCAGGGATCTGTTATGGTTGTGTCAACACTCTAATTAAATAATTAGAGGTTTAGTGATCAGGAACAGGGCTTCTGAGTCTTCTTAAGATTTAGTGAGTCTTCGTAGACTTAGCCCTATTACCAATTAATAAAACCTTCACAAGATAAGAATTCCAAGTCAAACCCATTAAGGTTAATTTGAAAAGTAGGATCATTACAGAAGGCAAAAAGATTGTCAAATCAGCATAATTAGTCAAAATCAAATAATGCAAGAGAATTAACATAAGTTGTATCTCCAAAGTAAGCACACAGCCAGAACCAAGTATAGTTCAGCAAGAGGATTGATATAGAGTCTGCCTCCAAAGAGTGCGCAAAAAGCTATAAGTATAAATCTAATAACAGACTAGTGCAGAGCCTGCAAAGTTAGAAAGACCGGAAAAGTCTCACTGTAAAGTGAGTAAACAGACTAGCATTGAACCTGCTCTCTCAAAAAAGGCCAGGAAAAGTCTGACATACATCCCAAAAAGGGCACATTTTATAGGTTTTTAAGCACTCGACATGGTGTGAAATAAAGTTTTATAGGGATGGGCTAATATTATTGCATATGAAAATACCAATCACTCTTTGAATACACATGATACATCAAATAAGAAACATTTAGGAACACCTACTTTGCTGCATATTATTTAACAAAATATGAATAAAAAACAAGAGGAGATGACTGTGCATTTCATAACAAACTAATACAATAATAGTTTTAAACAAATGAATGGCTCATACAGGAGTCTCAAGCAAAAGACCTTGGAATTGTTTCAGAGACAATAACATCCCGGGCAGAGCTTCCTCAAGAGGAAGGCATGTTAATACATATGTATTTTACCTTCACACACCTAATGTGACAAGAGCTTCTATTTTACAATTTTTCCTCTAAAGTGGAAAAGCACAGAAACATGCACATGGAAAGGCTCATTCACTATAAAACAAAAGTCCACATTTTTCTAAATGGATGGCATTGCAAGCTGGCTTTGGCCTTGTCTTTGACTGAGGACAGTATGCTAACTTAAACACATCTGAATTAAGCATTAATTTCTAATTATTAAACTCCCCCTTCAGTTGTTTATCATTATAAACTTGTTCACTTTAAAACAAAAGTCCACATTTTTCTAAATGGATGGCATTGCAAGCTGGCTTTGGCCTTGTCTTTGACTGAGGACAGTATGCTAACTTAAACACATCTGAATTAAGCATTAATTTCTAATTATTAAACTCCCCCTTCAGTTGTTTGTCATTATAAACTTGTTCACTTTAAAACAAAAGTCCACATTTTTCTAAATGGATGGCATTGCAAGCTGGCTTTGGCCTTGTCTTTGACTGAGGACAGTATGCTAACTTAAACACATCTGAATTAAGCATTAATTTCTAATTATTAAACTCCCCCTTCAGTTGTTTGTCATTCTAAACTTGTTCACTTTTTTCAGGTCAGTTGTTAGATTGAAATGCCCCAATGCTTTCTGAACCAGAAGTACCACAGAGTTTACACACTTGCTTTTGGGTTGTTATCTTATATTACCATCATAATCTATATATAAACGCCATTATTAGACAAATAATATTTTGTGAAAGGCAAAATACGATGAATATGAATAACGAGCAATCTTTGAGTGAGTGCAGATTCAGGTTTTATTTATTGATTGCACGATTACTTAAAATCATTACAATGTAAAACCCTTTCATGTTAAACGCAGCTGCAGGAAAAATAGGGCAAAGCACATAAATAAATCATTTAAAAAAAGCATAACAAAACCAGTAATATGTTCAAAACAAATATTTCAAGCAAAAGTCAGTAATAGGTGTGCTGTTTCCCTCCAACCTCCAAAATTCTCAATTTGAGCCCATCTGTCTCTCTTTTGGTCCGCATGTGGGAAAGGGGGGTTAATGAATCAGTTTTCACATCAGTGGCTGGTTAGGCATTATGCGATATGGAGGGTTCTGTGCCGAGAACAGTCTCTTGTGTTTGTCAAGCAGACAGCAGTGCTATTGCAGCCTTCATAAATTTCACAAAGCAGGCAGCCAACTGTACAGATTCCCTTCTCAAACACACCTCTATGGCTTTTTGACAGATCCGGATGTTCAAGATGTGGCATAGTGGTGAAAGCCAAAACTTCCTTAGTGGGATCGACTCCTCGCAGATATATAGCACATGGGTCAATGATTCCTCTCCCTTTGCATAAAAACGAGATCGCCTGTCCTCCTTCAGGTTCCTCCGCCCATACCAATAGGACTTCAGCAGACTAAACCGAAGCGCAAGCCCATTAACTGGCGTTTCGAGGTGAGATTGAGGGGCAGGGAAAGATAGGTTGGTAGAGACCCTGTTTCGTAGAACATCGAGGCCAGACTACCATGCCCCAGATTTTTCACCACTTGTATATCTCGGTCTACCGATATTAGCCTAGCTAGTTTCATCAGCAGCTTAGCCACCACAGGTACCGGCAACCCACTTGTCCAGATTGTGCGGGCTTGTAAGGACTCCAATGCGTGAGTTAAAAACTTATGCCAGCTTGTTGCTGGATTGCTTATTAATTTCCAGATGCAATATTTCAGCGTGCGCTCCTGTGCCTGCTTGGCTTTCATGCAATAAGCTAGGAACCTGGCTTTTAATAGCCATTGCTGTGAGGTTAGGCCGAACTCTAGCCGAATTTGAGTATATAAGGTGAGTGAGTATTTCTGAGCTGTCCTTTTTGTGTACAACATTCACCTACTTTGAGCAGTCTATGGACCAAGAGGCACCTTTGTTCTTGTACAAATGCAGCTAAGGACATCTGAGAAATAATTACTCAAAGAGTGTCTGTTATTCATATTTACTTTACCTTTCACAGAGCTGTGCGCTGCCTACATCTTTACGTAACTCTTACATTTGTTGTATAATGGAATTTATGTACATTTATGATGATGTATTATAGCCTTACAGCCTGCTGTAGCAGCTATACCACCCATTAAAAGCCCGCTCCAGCATTCGGCTTGGGCCTATATCAAGGGAGTGGGGCTTTAATGGCTGGTATAGCCTGCCATGGCCGGCTATTAGACTTTTAAAATATTCCATCCCATGAGGGCAACGTGTCCTAATTAAAATCAAAGGTCTCTCAGGAGATAGATGGGCTTGAACCCCCCCTCCACAGCTCCGAAGCCTTTGTTTCACATCTCTTGTTGTGAATGTCCACGGGAAGGGTCTCAGCTGTTTATTGTTGAACATACTGAGCAACTGTGAAAGGAGGCGGAAGTCAGCCTCTGGTTCTCCCTGAGCTCGGCCAAACTGCTTTTCCTCGTTCAGTCGAGCCAGCGAGACCCACAAGCTGACCAGAATTCCCCTCTTCCTCCTTCTGAGAATCCAGTGACATTGTGAGTTACGAGAAGAGGGAGGGTGAAAGGCACCTGTGTGGCCTGGTCTACAGCCTCTGTCTCTCTCTTTCCTCAATCCACATATTCTAGAGAGGCAGGAGAAAGACAGATGCAGAGGCTGAGAATTAGGACATTGTAATGTTAAAAGCAGCAAGCCTATCCCGTATTTATAGCCCACTGCTGCTCCATTGTCTTCAAGAAGCTCTCAACATTCCTAATATATATCTTTTGAATATGAATGGGTTGTCCTTATGAATTATCTTTCTGATTGCTTGGCAATGCTTTAATAGCTTTGGCATCATAAGAATGTGTTTGAGCGTATTAAACCAGATTTAAGCATTTTTATGAATGAATCTTGAGGAACCAGTGTCACATTGATTAATTTATAACTCAGGTTCCGTGAGTACTAGGGTCAGTCCTGGGATAATATTGCTTACCGTACAAGAAGGACAGGTGTGCTGCTGCAGCGCCCCCTGTGAACTTCAGTAATTTGATCTCAAAGGTAGTCTGCAGTATGCCTACGTGTTATCCATGCCAACCCTTGTTTAGCAAAACAGGCTTGGGTCCTTATACTACCTGGACTAGACCACACAACTAATGTTAAACAAACATAGTGTCCAGATAGACCATTCGTGGTAAATGAATATTGAAACGAAACCTTGGATGGCACTTCCAAAGTACGTGTGATTTATTTCACTTTTCTTTAGAAATTTTTAAGAAACAGCATGTCCTAACATTCTTTTCATGTCATATGTCGGACAACACTTTTTGTTTTCACACATAAACAAAATCATATGGTGTAATATTCAAAGCATCATACATAGATTAAATAGTGAAACAACACAGTGAAACACATTAAGACACATTTACATTTAACATCCAAAATATACAATGTGAACAGAGCGACCAGTCCTGGCTTGAACTACCACTAGGCAGACATTTAATTATTCGTGGACTGAAGCTACAGCCTAAAGTCCTGCCTGTGTACAAAGCTAAGGGTATGTTGATTTGGGAAGGGTGTTGTCTAAAAAGGGAAAATTACATCAAGAACATTCCCTTGTGGCACACCCAAAATCGCTTAACCCATTAGCATGAGACCAGCGTCTACTGGTTGAAGAGAGACAGAAATAAAAACGGGTCAAATTAAGGGAGGGTGAATCCCTTTATTGACCCTCTCGTGAGGGGAGTCTTTCAGTTTAGGAAAGAGACTGGGGTTGCGGAGTACGGATTTGGGAAATGGAGAACGTGTTTGAGGACGAGTAAGGACCGGAACTGGGAAGTAACGTTCGACCCATGTTGCCGCTGTCATTGTTGGAGCAAAAAAAACATTCATAATCGCAGCTCCTCTGCTGAAGCCAAGGAAACACTTTTTGACTGGTAATAGCTGAAGAGAGCTGAAAATTAATTGAGCTAATTTTCATATAAACGGGCAAGGACGTGGTCATGCTTTATCTGTTAAAGTTCCTTTTTACTGTGCAGGAGACTACAGGTTTTACTCCTGCCCTTAGTCATAGTAAAGGTTGGACCCACTACTGCTCACTAGAGGTCATGTGGGCTTGTTTCCCATGGTGTGATCCAACAAACATTTTGGTTACAAACTCCAAATGGAATTTCTGAATGGGTTTCACTCTACAAATGGTATGACTTCTCACTGTGCCCAGGGGAGTTCTTGGCGCCCGTTTAGAAAAGAGTCACTTTCAAAATCCTCACTCACGCCTACAAATGCCTACACAACAACGGACCCAAATACCTCAACAACAGAATCAACTTCCACGTACCCAAAAGAAACCTCCGATCTTCCAAACTTGCACTGGCCGAAACCCCGCGCATCCACAGAGCCAGAGCAGGCGGAAGATCCTTCTCTCACATTGCAGCCAAGACCTGGAACGAGCTACCGGCAGACATCCGACGCGCCCCCTCCCTGAACACCTTCAGGAAGACCCTCAAGACCTGGCTCTTCGGCTAAACAGATCTGCGGACACCCCCCCTCAGCGCCTTGAGACCCTCACGGGTGAGTAGCGCGCTTACAATTCCCTGATTGATTGATTGATTGATTGTTATACAGTGCGTGAAGAGTGCCCTTGCCACATCCAGTGACCTCACTTTGCCAAGATATCTTTGAATTTCTCTGGAATTTTTCGTTGTAAATTTCATGATGATGAAATTGGTACTTCAAGAAAGAATATACTCTGTGAATAGGTGCTGTGCCTTGTACATTTAACTTTGTGCCTTTTCATAAAGTTCTCTGTATGTATTTTGTTAGATTTAGTGTGTGACATTTGATTATTTATACAGTTGTATCTGTGTTTCGTTTTTTGCAAGAAGAAACTCATTATAAATTAAAGCACCAAGTTGCATAATCGAGCCACCTTGTTTCTAGAACACCTATTTCTAGTCTGTTTATTTGTGATAAATGTTTTGATGGATTTGAGCTGAATAAGTTATATTCACTGACTCCTCTGTTGGTTTCTCAGATTAGATTTTGTGTTTCCTTCCTTGTTTCTGTAACGATATATCTATAGTTGCCTACCACTTGAATTCTGTTGTTTATATCCTTTTCCATTTGTTGTTTTCTATTGTTGTATGTATACATTTTTATTTTCATTGTTTCCAGTATTTCTCAAAGGTTCATGGTCAGTGTTTTTGTCATTTTTAAGAGTTATAACTCTTAATATTTGATATCATTACATAGAACCTATAACTGAAATTCTAATTTTAAGATTTGCAATTCAGGTCCTCTTATCACCACAACTGTTGTCTCATTAAGAGCAAAAGAAAAGCAAGAGTTGTGTCGCATTAACGCCCAGGACTCCAAGGGAGGACACAACATTAGGAATTCTGCAAGTAAGTGAAAATTAAAAGAACTGTCATTGGGCACTAATGTTTTGATTTATCTCTGCGATGCATACCAGTAGCTCAATTGGACAATCACAGGAGTGCCAACAAGGTTAAGAAATAAAGAACGCAACAGGAATGTAGACTGGACTAGACACTCAAAGACTCATTTATAGTTTCATGATAAATTAGATTGTTATGTACTGGAGCAATTTTAATAATACTGCACAGTCTCCAGATTTAGCATTTGTTACATGTAAATAGAGAATTGATTGCTGCAGCATTGTTGCTGCTCTGTTTTCTACTGTAATTTGATCTTGTTTCACTCTGACTTTGTATTTATGGGAACCATAGTCACTATTTCACCCTTGCAGCATTGCCATATCGCTCTCAGTTTAAAGAAGGACAAAAATGATCAGTACTCAGGTCACCCATGAAGACTGTTACTGTTGGACGACTGGTAATGTCCCTGTGAAGAAATTTAAAACAATAGAGAAATGGTTGACAGTGAAAAAATAATATTGACGATCTAGCTTAGAGGACTGAAGCAGGTACAAAGGAGAAAAAATGAGAGAAACTCACACAAGAGAACACATCATTTCATTTAACAACTAGATCATGTATAGTTTATGCAAAGCATATGAACCTCGTTCAAATACAAAATTCAAACATGGTAACTGCACAATAAAGAACACAATTTGTCTATATTAAAATACAAAATCACTAAAGTATTGAGCTGTTGCACCAAGGCCTCGACAGTTGGCCAACATTATACATTCTTTGAAACAGAAATTTTATCTCCCTCACACCGATCATCAAGATATCGCAAAACAGAAGGAATGGTGATCTGCCTTGCGTTAGAAAGTGCAGTGCTGTAGACAGTGACAGGTTAGTGGTTCCGAGGTGAGCCGTCCTTGTGTTCGTCAACTGATCCAACCCTTTTGGTCAATATTGAATTGTTGATATACTCCAGCATTACTTGCAGAGGAGGGAAAAGCTGAGTGAAAGTTTCTCTAGATCCATTACAGATTACATAATGATGATCCACTCAAAGTTTAGTTGTTGGAGAATTTACCTGGGGGAAGTGGCGAAAATGAAGATGTTATAATGACAGGGACAGGATATGGTCACACAACGAGAATAACAAGAATGTGACACAGATATCAGTACTTATGGGAAGGAACTCTTCATACATAGCAGCATTACTGACTACACGGGTACCCAAAACCAGCATAGGAGATACCGATCGGGTCCTTAGGATCATACAATATACGGAGGAATGAAATAGTGAAGGTCTTCATGACTGTCAAAATATATAGAGTACACTTATGCTTTAAACTGTAGACCATAGGAATAGCTTACTTACTGGAGGCGCATCTAGCAGATGTGGAGGAAGGCAAGGTACGGAAGAAATGGAGACTAGGCTGTATTTGGCTACCGACTCTGCCTTTGCCAGTAGGATTTCACATTTTGCACAACCTGAAGTTGATGAAGGAAGCAGCATGCAGTGGGTAAATAAATGGCATTCCTATATTCAAGCCTTAACTGAATTAAAGCATTCAGTATTGTGCCATGATGAAGTGGATCAATGGCTAGTTTTAGTGATTTTAATATTTTAAGGTGCCAAAAACAAGTTTTTGCAACATGATTTACCAGAGTTTGTAAGGAGAGTTTGCCATCAATCAAAATCCCGGCGCTGGAGAATGTTGCTAAAGATGAAGGACAGCTGCCCATAGTTTCAGAGGAATAGATGATGTCACCTGAGTGGATAACAGCAACATGTCACTTTTATCAGAATCTAATTTCCCATTCCTAGCTGGCATCCACCAGTAAATAATAGATAATGATTTGGCTAGGATTGCTTGGCCATCCGAAGAGGTGCCACCCAGAGTGTTAGAAGAGTTGAATAACCGGACAATCAGTTGGGAGTCATGTGCATACATATAAAAGGAGGCGCCAAAAGCATACAGTAACTTTCCAAGAGGAAGCATATGGATGTTATATAATAATGGTGATAAAATGGAACCTTGTGGGACTCCACAATTGATAGTCAAAGAAGGGGTACTAATAATCTGTTCCCAGTGGGTGGCCTTGTCAGAAAGTCTTTAGAAAGCTTTCCAGAACTGGCACATAGATAGGAAACTGCAAAATTCACATATTTAGGGATACCAGCTGTCCACACGACTGATAAGCAATATTCGTATAATATGGACATAGTGACTGATATCATCCATACAATTTTGGAACTCGCTTCCACTCTCAATTGAGGAGAGGATTGTCTTAGCTAAGGTGACGTTTCTTCCTCTGCGTTTGTACATATTGCAGAACACCTTCCTATTCTGAGGTGGACCAGATATATTCCTGGTATGGGCTGAGAAACAAAGTTGAGTTAAACTAGACGTGGGCAGAATTGACTAGGGGATGCGGGGGTTCTCAGCTACCTGATCTGAAACATAGCGACCTAGGTTCAGCACGCAGCTAATTGGTGCATGAAGGAAGATAACTGTCAGAAGAGATTTCTAAACTGATCCATATGGGAGAAGCCTCTCACAGAGAATCCTCTCTCCACATCCTTTCTCCCTTCTCGAGGGATCTAGGATTCTGGATGTTTCAACCCTTTAGGCGTATAAGTAGTCACATGTCTGTGTCCAGATGAAGAGAGGGGGCTGTATTACAGCGGGGTATCTATAGCCAGGGCAGATCTTTATATCTTTTGACGAGGTGCAGAAGACCTTTAGGGTAAGACCTGGCAAGTTTCTCCAATATGAGAGGTTGGCCAGGATAGCTAGAAAGATATGGACAGACATTGTAAATAAACATGGGGTCCCAGACGTTAGAGGCACTACTTACTGATCCTAGGACAGGGGCACAGGCTGATGTCACTGCTTCATAAAGCTTTGGAATTTGATAGCAAAGAAGTACCCCTAAAGGTGAAACAGCCGTGGGGGGGGGTGAGTTCCATTAACCCATGACAGATGCTGAATGGAAAAGGGCTTGTATTCAAGCGAGGGAGATTGAAATTAGTCCACCACGTATAATTATCGACATAAAAAAATCAAGAAAAGAAATCCTGAGAGGTCCTCCTGCTGCCCTAGATGAGGAGAACCATGGTAATGCAGCATGCTGGTTAGATATTGGGAGAAAAATGTGGCAAGACTGCACCCTGTAACAGCCATCCATCTAGAACACTCACTTAAACAATGGCTACTAACCACAATTACTAATCCTGAGAAACACAAATTAAAGCAAAGATTTGCAGCGCTGGAACTATTACTAGTGAAATGCTGGATAGCTCTCTACTTGCTTCACTTTAGAGGCCCTACTGAAAATGTGTGGGGAAAACATAAGTTAGAATGGGCCATGGCTGAAGACGTCTGTATGAGAATGGCCAGAAAGGATGAAAAAGCAGTAGAAGGTTTACTTGAGTGGACCGACATAATAAACAGGCTAGTGGGACACAAGTGTCCAATATGTCTCAGATTCATAGGCCCAACTCGTGGAAAGGTGTGAATCTTGAAATGAGCGAAATAATGAGTCTTGTATAATTTATAGTGTATAACTATGTGGAATCGTAATTCAATTTCTGTAATTGGAAAACTATAACCTCATGTTCGGTCAAATGCATAGAGTAATACTTGATGGATTAATAGAGGCACTTTTGTAGATTTGATGCAACAGTGTTTGTTTGTGATTTGCAATGAGCTTAAAACAATAATCAACATATTTAAAAAACCTTGAACTGTTCAGTGAGCGTTAAGGATTACTAATATTTGCTCTAGAAAACACTGTTCATAAAGCCTTCATACATATTTTTAAAAATAGTTTGACTTGTGTTTTTATGTGTACTGCACCGTTTTTAACACTTGTAGAGCCATATGTGTATATTGTTCTATGGATATTACACTATTATCCTTCCTCTATAAAATGTATGCTCACAAAGTGTAGCGCAGTGAAATGAAATATGTGATATGGTTTTGGAACCTGGTTTCATAATTTATAACTCATGGATGTTCTCCAATTCCCTACAATTTCTTAATTTCCCAAAGAGTCTCGACATATCTAAATTTGACTTGATTAAAGACTTGCCTAATCACTGAATCTGCAATTGAATCTAAATAGATAATGGTATTGTCCTCTAAATAAGTTTATAATACTGACTACAGAGTGATTTGCTCCCAAGGGATTACAGATCAACATTTTCATAGCAAAGTGTAATCCTTTGTTGAGCTATAGTTTTAAGCTGCTGGACACAAATTTCTGCATTCGAGCACAAGACCTAAGATTTCAAATCAAGTGGTACAAAATGTACTACAGTTAAGCTCAAAAGCTGCTGTCTTGTGCATAATTTCTTTAAAGAAATAGCCTTGGCATGATTGGGATATGGCTCTGATCAATTTTTTTAAATTAATGGGGGGGGGCAAGACTCTAATCATTGGAGTTACAGCCTACAAACCGTAAAGCGATTCCCACAACTTTGTAAAGAATTGACTTTGGTCAACCTTCCATTTCCCCACAATAGTTTATTATCAAAGGTAACCCTGAGCTCACAGTCTAAATGGCGTATATGGATAGAAAATAGATCCGTAAAGCTGTATCCCTGGTGCCCCCATCTCCCCCCACAACAGACATTGGCCAATTCCTCATCGCTGCCCATGCCTCCTGATATAATTCCATGACCTGGATGACTATGCTGATTGTAGCTCCCTATTTCAGGAGCTTCAGTAATAGGTATGACACTAGTATCAAAGGATGCACTGAAATGCACAATGCAGTGGCACAGCAGCCTTCCTCATGGCTTCTCTAGTCATAAGAATTAAGTTCCACTGCGTTGTGCAAAGTGGATAGTACTTTTCTGAAATCGGTCTGTGTCTATGGCATTGTAGAGTTTCACAACCCAAAGCAAGCCTTCAGCCAATAACTTGGCATAGATCTCTGAATGGGGTGGGGGGCACAACATAAGGAGCAGGCAGTAGTTCTTTGAATCTTCAAGGTTACTATCCTTCGGAACTGGTATTGATATGCTTCTATCCAATCATCAGGTGCCCGACCAGTCTTACCAATAGCCTGAAAGACAACATTTCGGAGGAAGGCCTAACAACAAAGTTCAACTTTCAAAACTAAACTACAGTGGCCATCAGGCTTCAAAGTCCTCGTGCAGCTGCTAATTTGCAAATTAGACTATTGCAATCAAAATCCATTCTATTGACACTACATCACCCCTAAGGCATTCTATGTGGGTTAAATCCTCACCAGTGTTTACCCTCTCCACAAACAGAAACCATACAACTGCTGAATAAGAATGAGGTAATTTCCCAGAAGAGAATAAATTATAAGCTTGAACAGTAAAAGAACTAGAGCCTCTGCCATGAGAGGTAGAACCAGAGAAACATGCATTAGAAACTAAACGAAGGAGACATATAGAAGACAGAGTATAAAGCAAACACAAATGGAAGAATGAACTAATCAAATTCCTAAGGGTGAAAGAAAGTAGGAAACATCCTTGAGTGTGTAAACAAGAAAGGCATTTGGGAGAAGAAGCCCCCAAGGGAGCAAGAATTGGGGAGACTTGCAAAAGAGAAAGAATTAGGTAGCTGCCTAAAAGACAATGTACGGGGGCAACATTTAACAGTGAGCAAGGGAGCCACCGGTATGAGAAAGAAAGAGGAAGACTGTCAGATATTAAACTATGAGCTCTATGCCTAAAACAGACAAGCATTGGCATAGCCAATAGGTCTCGCCTTTGGGGCCTAATAAGTGTTTAGCCAGAGCTATTGACTTTGCCAATGTCTTCAAGCTGTGCTGTAGAGAAGTGTGGCTGCTGTGCAGCATGCTGAAAAGTTATAGTAAAAAAGTGTCAGAAGCATTTTTGTTACTTTATATATGACCAAGAAGGCATTATGTAAAACTGAACGACCATATTAAAAAAAGTATTTACAATAAAAAATGTCCTCAGTTTTCTTTTGTTCTTGCAATGCTGGCAACTTGTTTCTGCCTATTGCAATGGTTGTTTGTTAAAGCTTTTTTTTTGAGGGGGCATAAACAATCGGAGGGTGAAGGTCGGGAACTAGTACCTGTATTATAACACTAGCAGCGGCCAGACGCTAGGGGAGAATCAACAGATGCAAGATTCCGAGAGCAGGCTGAGGTGGTGCTGAGTGATGCTGAGGTGGTAGTGGTGGTGGTGGTGACTGTTGCGGAGACGATGCTGAGGTGATGCTGAATGATACTCAGGTCTTGCTGAGTGATACTGCTGTGGTGCTGAGTGATGCTGTGGTGGTGCTGAGTGATATTGTCTTGGCGCTGAGTGATGCTGTGGTGGTGCTGAGTGATGCTGTGGCGGCGCCGAGCGATGCTGTGGCGGCGCCGAGCGATGCTGTGGTGGTGCTGAGCGATGCTGTGGTGGTGGTGCTGAGCGATGCTGTGTTGGTGCTGAGCGATGCTGTGGTGGTGCCGAGTCATCCTGTGGTGGTGCTGAGTCATCCTGTGGTGGTGCTGAGTCATCCTGTGGTGGTGCTGAGTCATCCTGTGGTGGTGCTGAGTGATGCAGTGTTGGCCCTGAGTGATGATATGGTGTCGCTGAGTGAAGCTATGGTGGTGCTGAGTGATGCTGTGGTGGCACTGAGTGATGCTGTGATGGCGTTGAGTGATGCTGTGATGGCGTTGAGTGATGCTGTGATGGCGTTGAGTGATGCTGTGATGGCGTTGAGTGATGATGTGATGGCGTTGAGTGATGCTGTGATGGCGTTGAGTGATGCTGTGATGGCTCTGATTGATGCTGTGCTGGCTCTGATTGATGCTGTGGTTGCGCTGAGTGATGCTGTGGCTGCGCTGAGTGATGCTGTGGTGTTGCCGAGTGAGAGATAGAGTGAAGACATAATGCCCAATTAGAGAGGGTGGTGAGAGAGAGAGAAAGGGTGTACATAGAATAAAGAGTGGAGCGGGATAGAGAGAGAGAAAGAAGGGGAGAGAGAGTGAATGAAGGAGTTTGAAAGAGAAACAGATAAAGGGGTGAGAGAGAATGAAAGGCTAAAAAAGATAGAGAGGGGAGAGTTAATTAAGTAAAGAGAGAATTAGAGAGGGGAGAGAGAGAAGGAGAGCGACAATAAGAGTGGGGGGTGTGGAGTTTAAATAGAGTGAAGTGACGCGGAAAAAGTAACCTTAAATATAGCTTTGTGCTTTGCGCGAATAAATATAAAAAAAAAAAAACAGAGTGAGACAAAAATACTGGTAATTAGGCTGTGACTCCCAATATAAAACAAATAGCGATATAAGGTGAAATCAACCCACCGAAGCAATATTTCTAACTAGACAAAAAAAAGCTTGCATTTCAATGCTAATCGCTGTTGTTTTTCATGTGACTGTAGTCCAGGGCCGTCAGTTGGTAATGTGAGCTGCTGCTGCGATTGAAACATCAGAGTCCAGAGAGTTAATGAGCCATGATGAGGAAATGAGGAAGAGATAGGAAACCCAGATGGCAGCTGCGCGTGCACCCATCGTGAACGCAAGCTGGCCGCCAGCCGAAAGCCAGTGGGTTTGCACTTCCAAAACCCGCTTACTAAAACTCTCGGCCAGACCAGCGCAAGCGCTGGTGCAGGCCGAGACCTAAAAAATGCTCTCCGGTTAACTAAAAGGAAAACTCTTTAGTATCTTATAGATACCACGAGGTGGCAGCAGAGGCCACTGGTAATCAATTTTTAGGTTCCAGGGGCCGTACAGTGATGGGAGAGCTCCTGTGGTTTGCACTTCAGGTGTCTACAGCGCAAATATATAACTTAGAATTTCTTCGGGTAAAAGCATGAACTTTCAATAGACCAAGTCGGAAACATTGAACAGGACTGTATCTTTCTGTTTCCAACTTGGTCGTCTAAGGTTCATACCTTAACTCGGAGAAATTCCGAGTTTATGTCTGAACTTTAGCCACCTCAAATCCAAAAACAGGGACTCGGACCATCATAAGGCCCCTGGAGTATAAAAACACACTGTGTTTGATATGCTTTCCCAGTTCCCAAAAACAAGCTGAAAATAAAATGAATTCAACACTACAACAGGACTATAAGCGAGGACGCGGTGCAAGGAAAGACAATCACTCCATTATTTTGAGACACTTGGTGCCACTATCTTCTCACTTAGTAGCCGCATTTCTTGGTTTCTCTTTGCGGTGCAAAAACGTGTGAATGTACTCCAATCAAAACATTTCACCCACTTACAGGAGCACTGCGTTAAAGGCAGATACTGCCATGTACGAAATAGTGGGCTTAAATCACAAAGTTGAGCTTTCAAAAAATGGAAATCTACTTCGGTACGTTTGGAGTAGATTCCAACTTGCGTTTTACCTACACTTGGAGAAGATTTCCAACTTTCAAGGGATTCACAAAAAGCAGTGCTGCGGAAAATGTACAATTAGAAATCCAAGAGAGCTCCAACGTTGCTAACTTTACTATTGCAGAACACGTGCATGTGGAACTGTGCGTTTGAACGTGAAATTTAAACAATGTTGCTCTCTGGAAAGGCACTTACCCTTTGGCAGACATACAGTGTGGCTTTATGGGGCCCTAACATTTCAACAGTCTGCCACGACAGAGCGAAGGATGGGGGCAGAGGCTAGCAGTGGAGCTACACTGACGATTCAGGCAAAGAGCAACGATGAAAACCGGGAAAGGAGAGGAAAAAAAGAGGCAAACGGATGAAGAGGGACAGGGAACAAAATTATGGACACCAGAATGAAAAAAGCAAGCGCGCACTCGCGCTGCATAGATGGGGGCTGCAGCGGGGGAGAAAGGCGGAGGGAGTTGTGTGCGCGCGCGCTGCCCGCGAAAGCACTTAATGAGCCACGACAGCTCCTAACTGTATGAGATAAGGCAGATGGCGGCTGCGCGCGTTCACGCGCACATGCACGCAAGCTTTAGGCCACAAGCAAAAGCTTGTGGTCGCATTTCTGAAACCCACTACTAAATGTCTCGCCAGACCAGTGCATGCGCTGGCTCAGGCGAGACCTAAAAAAGAGAGATACATTCAAGAGACAAAATACGGAGTAGACTAACCAAGAGTGAAAGAAAAAGACAACACTCAGGAGACAAGAGGAGTGGGAGACACCATGATTTAAAAGATCAGGGTCGAAATTAAATGGATAGAGAACTCTGGAAACTTGCAGGAGCTAAAACTGAGTGAGGCACTTCAGAGAGAAAAGGAGCTGGTGACATATAGAAGAGAAAAAACAACAGACTTTCAGACAAGAAAACCAGAGAAATGCCCAGGTGTGAATGAAGGATGAATGGAGATTTAGGGGGCACCCGCCACAGAAGTGCAATGATATGCAGGAAACACACAGGAGAGACTGTGAAATACATTTGGAGTAAAGTAACAAGAGATACAGCCAGGGAGGAGGGAATCAGGCAGATGGAGATTTTCTGAACTACCATAGGGTGAAGCAGACAAAGATAGAATCACATGTAAGAGTAAGTAAAAATGAAATAGAGATTTGGAAAACGCAAGACCAGGGTAGAATTAAAGGGACAGAGAGAAATACAGTGGAACAAGAGGCATATAGAGTAGAAAGAGAGATAGCTAGAGCAGCAAAAAGACATTCACAAGCGTAAGAGGCGCATTCAGGGGAAGCAAGAGCGTAGTCCAACCAAGCGTGTATGAAAGACATCTAGGAGAGCAACAGAGACATCAGGAGAACAGAGGTGCAAGTAATTGTGCCATCAGAGAAGCAGCAGAAACATCTGTGTTTGTACAGAAGATGTCCAGAATTAGTAATGGTATCCAAGTGAACAAAACAAATATCTAAGTAATCAAGTGAGGCATTAAGGGGGAACAAAGAACACATCCTGAGGAGTAAGTGAGAAATCGAGGAGGAGCAACACAGATACCCAAAGGCAAAAGACTTCTATGGAGCCAAGAGAGATATTTATGGGAGCACCAGAATCCGCTAGGAAAAGAGACCTCAGGTTTAAAGGAGACTTAGAAGAGAGAAAGAAGCTTGTGGGAATGGGAGAAATAAAGTGGAATCCATGAGACTTCAGCAGGGATTGATATACTGCTGTCGGAAAAGTTGGACGTTACTAGTAGTGAAGAAATATAAGCTTATGTGGATTATGTGGAAATACCTAAGCTGGGGAACTGTTGGCACAGGTAAGATTTTTTTTGCAGTATTTATCACTTGGAGAGTGATGGTGGAAGAGGTTTTAAAATGGAACTTGAGACTAACCGCAATTGGTCGTAGTATGGAAATGATGGATTTACATATTTACCCAGCAGATAACACAGTTTCGCAACCTGATGTTGTATTCGGAAAAAATGGAAAAGAACCGCTACATCAAAACTATCAAGATAACACAAGCAGAAGAGAAAGAAACAACATCCAGAAAACAGGTAAACAGGCATGAAACCTCTGCTTCTGTGATACAAAGCACATTACATGCACAATGCTCCCCATCCCAAGCCACAGTTTCACATAAAAGAGTCTGTCTGGCTTCCCAGCTATGTTACAGTCCTTCAGACTGAAGACCTCCACAGAACGGGAATCATTAATATGTGACTTTGATACATCCTTAGTACAGCAGAAGAATAGTATTTCAAGATTTCTGATTTAAAGCTGGCCAAAAAAGAATAAACACCATCTCCCTCATTTACTACAGCAATACAGCCAAACACCTGAGGTATAAAGAAATTAAAACCTTGGTTTGTTCTTCGTTACTCCTCATGAAAGATATTGCTTTTTTAGAATGGTGTTTTGTTTATATTTTTAACTTCCATTTTTTTTACTTTCATATATATATTACATTCTCCAGGATCTCAAATTCCCAATAAGAACTCTTGCTTGAGGGCAGAAGAGCAGGCTGTAATTGTTATTGATCATCCCGGGTCAGAAGAAGATAAAGGCCGCACTGACCCTAACTTGGGTAAGTAAAACAAGCTCCTCACCCGCTATATCAATGACATTGAACAGAGCTGGAATCATTAAAGCACATGCCCAGCTGCCTCTGATTTTCTTTAATAATAAAAGAGTGGCCTTGTTCTCAGTTCAGGTCAGCTACACATCTGCTCCTAAGTTTGTAACTTGTGACTTTTTTCAATTTAGCATTTTTTTCCCATAGCAAACCTTGTTGTGCAAAACCTGTAAACTGCTGGATGAAAGTTCGCCAAATTCACTTATAGGGACACAGGAGCCTCGCCATGATTCAGTGCCTTTGCTTGTGGTAAATTTTCTCACAGCCATTCATGAGAAATATGCGAGTGTCTGCTGTGCAGACCCCAGTTGTGTACATAGTGCTTACGGCCACCGATCTCTGGATAAGGAACCAAGAACCCTCGGGAACAACAACCATCCGTTATTTATTTATTTTTTTACATGTACCACGTATACTGACACCCACCACCTCTTCCTGAGAAGCCAGATCAATGGGAAAACAAATCTTTGAACACCGTCCCAAACCATAACGCTTTCCCTTTCCCCAACCCTCACTCTTAACCCCACAATAGCCCTAACATCATAATTACCATATCACTAACCCTGAAACTAAACCCCACCCCTCCTCGTACTCGGATCCTAGCACTAATCCTATTCCTAACCCCGTGCCTTGGTCTAAAACTGTCCCTGTTCCCACTCGTGCCTTAACTCCATGCCTAACTATAACCTACAGTTTAACCTCACCCTCAAACTTACCCTCAGTGTTCCCCTAATCATATCCCTTTCACTAATCCAAACCCTAATACTTTCATCTGTGATTTTTGATTGCAGTTTTTTCCCTTAGATTCTTGGCTCCCTAGATTATTGGCCTTTTTAAAACTCTTCACATCCTCACATGAAAAATGCAACTCTTGTATCTCACATTCTATCTTTATGGCTCACAGTCACGTGAGCTGTCGTTCCTCAACTCTGTGATCACCACGGCACCTGACTTTTTGACAGTCCTTAACCCAGAAGCGTTCTAAAGTTACTCTTGGCCTATAGCACAATAAATGACGAGGTGATGAGAACATGTGAGCAGGGTCCAGCCATTGCCTCCTCAGCCCAGCACCCTAACCTCACCCAACTGAATAGCTGTGGAACAGCGGTGACTTGCAGTGTGTCATCCACAATAGGATTAGCAGACAGTGGGTCTATTATTGGCAACTCCTCTTCAACCTCCGCATCTTGCACTTGTGGAGGATCACATGAGCTCAGAAATGAGCTTTTGCACCCTGGTTCAGTGCCAGACCCACCAGCCCTTGGGACCTTTCTCCAAGAGGGCGACACATTCCTCTCAGGAGTCTCCAAAGGGAGATCTGCTGTGTGCCACCCATGGCAGTCTGGGTTGTGCAGGCAGCTCTGCACAGATTCTTCACTCAATGTCCTTTCAGGATAACAGTTTTCTGAATCTGTAAACGACCTGATCTTACATAGTATTCACCCCAGTTAATGCCATGCAGGAATATATCATTACCCCCTAGGACTCATCTTATTAATATGTGCTGCACAAATGTAGGAGCCTCTGAGTCAAATCAAATCAACAATACTTTATTTCCAAGAAAAAAATCCTTACAGAAATATTGCACATTACCCGATTCATTAGTATACAATCATGAATGCCATAACATTAGTAGTGTGCAGCACACATTTAGATCAATTTAACCCACACATGACTTTGCTCCGGAACAACATTATAAAGTGCAGCATGCATAGCAGCTTATATCAGTCACCCCTGGGGCTCACTTAGTCAACCTTATTAACAGGTCAAATTTCCCATCTCCACTTGACCTTGCCCAATCATCCTCATAATGCAAGCAGGTCTCAGATAATCAACACGGTCCCGCATAAGTTAAAAGCATAAAAAAAGAGGATTACAAATAACAACAATAATTTAGCATTATTATTGTTGGTCAGAATTTGGCATGGTGCTTTAGTTTAAGTATTGTCTTGCTTTGGCTACAGTAATTTACTGCCTTGCCCCTCCCTACACAATCTCTGCAGCTCCACCTGGGGAGCATACAGCACTCCCCATAGCATTATGGTACCAATCTGTGACTACCCCAAACGTGAGGCAATCAGCCAGCCCCCCTGCCGCCCCCGCTGTCTGTTATTCAGCCTCAAAGGGGGAATATTATGCAGAAAAGGACCTGGTATTCAGAGCTTCCCCATTCTTGGTGGAATAAGCAGGACTACCAAAGATTTGGTGTGGAACAAGCAGGACTACCAAAGATTTGGTGTGGAATAAGCAGGACTACCAAAGCTTTGGTGTGGAATAAGCAGGACTACCAAAGCTTTGGTGTGGAATAAGCAGGACTACCAAAGATTTGGTGTGGAATAAGCAGGACTACCAAAGCTTTGGTGTGGAATAAGCAGGACTACCAAAGATTTGGTGTGGGAATACTGGCTGGAATCAGAGAATCTGGCCTCTGGTATTCCGGCACCAAACAATAAGCAACTTGTAAAGAGGTGCTTAGTCCTCAAACATCTACCCAGCACTTGAAGTAAGGTTTTGGGGAGGGACTATTTTACTCTCTGCATTCGAAAGTTGATTGTAAAGTTATTTCTTCGGGCAATCAATCATACTTTCCATTCTTTCAGTGAGCATTTTCTGTGGTTAAAAAAGGTACTCTCCTTCGCCGAGGCGTTGGGGTTGATTGATCTCTGGCGGTTGCACAACTCGGGCACTCGCCAATATACCTTCTATTCAGCTGCGCATGGTAGTTACTCACGTCTAGATCATATCTTGACCCATAGAGGAGGGGAGGGGTGGTTCTCCAATGCACGCATAGGTCCACGGGGTATATCGGATCACTCCTCGGTGGAGGTAACGATGAGAGGTCCGACCCGTCAATATTCTCTGCCACCCAGACTAAATGCGTGTTTTTTTTAAGAATAAGGATAATGCCCAAAAGGTCAAGAACAGAGCTCAACTTCACTTCCAAGAAAATGAAGGGTCGGTAGAGGAGGCTAGTACCCTATGGGAAGCGTTCAAGCCTGTGATGAGGGGGCATGTCCAAGCCTGTATAGGAGCAGAAAATAAAGAAAGGAAACTGAAATGGGACAGGTTAGAATGAAAATAATAGAGATGGAAGCAACTTATCTGGAGGGTGGGAGAAAGGACAAGGATCTCGCTCATCAGTTAGAGCTCCGGAGACATGAGCTACAGGCGATGGCAAATAACGCGGCAAGAACGGCTGCACTGGCAACGCAGAAAAGAGTATACGATCTGGGTGATAAGGCCAATAAGATGATTGCTTGGCTAGAAAAGCGCGACAGAGAGAGGAACTGGGTGGCGGAAATACGGGACAAAAGCGGTAACACACACTCTGCCGGGGAGGCCCTGGCACGAGTATTTGCCGATTACTATGAGGAATTTTATGAATTGAACCCCATAAGGTCAGCCATGGATTGTTGTGAATTACTGGCGGAAATGCGGTTGCCAACCCTGACAGAGGAAGATAGAGACAGTATTGATCGGGATATCACGACGGAAGAAATGGTGGGGGCCATACAAGATTTACAAGCATGGAAGGCGCCCGGACCTAACGGTTTATACCAGTGGCACTCTTTAAATGTACAGCTAACACCGTGCCCCCATATCTTTTAGCTATGTTTAACGAATCGAAAGAGCGGGGATGTTTGCCGCTTGATCAACGAACGGCAACCATTGTAGTAATTCCCAAAGCAGGCAAACCAGCAGACCAGTGTAGCTCGTACCGACCGATATCCCTACTAAATCTAGAAGTTAAAATATTGGCAAAGGTCCTGGAAAGTAGACTTCTGGTGCCCATTACGACGCCGATACACCCAGATCAGTCGGGCTTCATGCCCCGCCGAAGTACCAGGCTTAATCTTCGTCGGCTATATGGGGTGATGCACCTGGTAAAGACCAAACTGGGGGTGGAAGCTGCACTATTGTCGCTAGACGCCCGCATGGCGTTTGATAGTATAGAGTGGCACTATATGTTTGAAGTCCTGAAGCGGTTTGGTTTCGGCCCTCAATTTCTTTCATGGATCAAGCTACTGTATACGCAGCCCCTGGCCAGAGTTCGTGTTAATGGCTCTGTGTCACGCTCCTTTGCTCTACGGAAGGGGACCAGGCAAGGCTGCCCTATATCGCCGATTTTATTTGCGCTGGCGCTCGAACCACTTGCGGGATAGGTATGGGGGGACCCGGTGATATCGGATATAAGCGGAGGAGATCAGTGGGAAGAGAAGATATCGTTATATGTGGACGATGTCCTCTTGTATGCAACAAGGCCGCGGTTCACAATTCACCGGTTGCTGCAGATTTTCAATCTTTTTGAAGGATACTCTGGATACCAGATCAACTGGGATAAGTCACTCTTATACTTGTTGTCGGGTGGCCCACCACCACTACTGGGTGCAGATTCTAAGTTACAGATCAAAGATAGTTTCAAATATTTGGGTATACAGATAGAAAAAACGGACTCAGCATTTTTGGCGGGGAATTTAAAGCCGCAGCTGGAGCGTTTGAGGAGAGATGTAGCTCACTGGAGGAAATTACCGATATCCCTTATGGGCGGGGCAGTCCTCTTCAAAATGATGTCCTTACCGCGATTGTTATATGTCATACAAAACACCCCCTGTCAAATACCGGATAAATTCTTTAAAGATGTAGACAGTGGGCTGAGAACATTGCTGTGAGATGGCGGGGGTGCACGGATCGCGCTGGCCAAGCTACAAAAGGGGGTATACGAGGGGGGTCTAGCTATTCCAGATCTCCAAAAGTATTACTGGGCCTCGCACCTAATGGTCATTAATGATTGGGCTTTCGCGGATCGGAATGACCCGGCGTATAGGGTGGATCACTGGGCGATGGGGACTAGCGGCTACCTTGGGGCACTGTATGGCCGAGAGAGACAGGAAGAGATACCCCAGTACACTCAGATAGTGTTGACAGTGTGGTCGAAGGCCAATCGGTTTCTGGGGTGGGCCAACCGGTTCACTGAGCAGACTCCGTTGTGGAGCAGCAAAATGCTCCGGGAAGTGGGTCGACTGCAGGGCTTCTCCAAATGGAAATTAATAGATATTGTACACCTAGGAGATGTGTGGAGGAGGCAAGTGGTACTTTCGTTTTCAGAACTACAGACAGAATATCAATTGGTGCCCACGGAACGCTATCGATATCTGCAACTGAAGCATGCACTGGGCAGGCACCTCAAGGATGGAGATCAGATCCCAGAATACAGCCACTAGAGGACAGGTTACTGTTAGACCCCATTCCCGAGAAGGCACTGTCATATACATATAAGAAGATAATAAATAATTCCCCGGACCTACTTGTAAAGTTGAGGGAAGCGTGGGAATCAGAAGTGGGTCTGTTAGAAGAGGATGATTGGGCGGAGGCAGGGCAGAGCCCCAGGGAGGTGGCGATCTGGGCACGATTTAGACTGGTCCAACTAAGGATCTTGCATAGGTCCTATTATACAAGCACGCTTATGTTCAAGTTGGGACGCATATTAACAGAGGAGTGTCAGAGGGGGTGTGCTCAGAGGGGCACATTCTTCCATATCCTGTGGGATTGCCCAATAATACAAAAGTATTGGAAGAGGGTGGCCAAGAGCATGTTGAAGGTGATAGAGCAGGAAGTCCCCCTTGATGCCAGGTGGCATGTGCTATGCATCTCTGGGGAGCGGACTTGGCCCAAATACCTAAGAACCTGGTTACAGGTGACCGCAATGGTGACCAAAAGAAATATTGCAGGGGCCTGGGGAGCAAGTCAACCGCCGAAAGTATCACAATGGATGAGAGATATGGACTGGTGTTGTGCCGCGGAAAATAAAATCTATGCCCCAAGAAATGGGAGAAAGTTTGGCAGCGGTGGGAAGATTACAGAGGGTAAAGGGGGGGGGGGACTGGTTGTCAGGAGGGGAGGGGTTGGTGGGCGGTGGGTAGCACATAGGAGATCCCTTTGAATCATGTTCATCCCAGCATGTTTCTGAGCCGCTGATTGTGGAAATCGATCAAACACTTGTATTGTAAACCTGTACCTGTGTAATGTGTATGGATGCTGACACTTGTTTAATAAAAAGAAGTTTATAAAAAAAAATAAAAGGTACTCTCTTGCTATGATGCGTGTTTTCTTTTGTAGCTGGAAATCCACAAACTCTATACAATACTATACAATATATTTCTTACTATAAAGGCATCTCCTATCAGACACTAGCAATAGTAGAGCACCTTGTCGAGGTACATCATTCCTGATGTCACTAATTCAGATATATCACAAGGGCCTTAATAGGGAAGATTAGGCAGTGAACGTCTTACTGCTTATGTTTTTCTGTCGAACTGACTCACATGTAAAATTACTGGTATAGCATCACTTAAACCGGAACAAATCTGTTCTGCATTTCAAGGCGAAACTCCCTACAACAGGTGGTGAAACCCCACAAACTAGCATGCTTGTGGGTATTCACGAACCATTTTCAGATAGCTTCCTGTAATGAAAATGGTTTACCAAAGGCAAGAGTAAATCAGTTTTAGGTAGGACATAGGAGAGACCACCTCCAAAAGTTGTATGGGTCTAGGGAGGTGGGCTTCAAATTTTTCAATCCCGCGCCCCCGTGAAAAAAAATATCACTGAGGCCCCCCTCAAAAATGTTCACAATTATTTTTTTAAACTGGCAATGTTTAAATATGTATAGTCATAATTAAACATTGCAGTTAAGTTCTGTTATTGTTTTAAAAACGCAATCAACTACATGATTACCAAACATACTATTCTGGTCAGGCAGGCCTTACTAACGTGTAAAGTATCCACAGTGTGACCATTAGAAATGTGTGTGGGGGGTTTGAAGGATATTTGGAGTCCCTTCCCGTTGGACACCTTCTCCCAGCCCGGATATAAATGACAAAAGATGTTAGTGATGGCCCATCAAAGCGCGGCTTACTGACGCTCATCCCCCCCCTCCTGAAACAAAGCACTGTTATCAGCATAGTGCTTCTTTTGGTCAGAGCCTGGTGCCCCCCCTGGGATCACTTGAGGCCCCCCTAGGGGGCCCCACCCCCCAGTTTGAAGACCTCTGGTCTAGGGAAAGGTGGTTTATTGATGGTGAAAAATAATTTTGCAGTGAAGCAACAAAATCAAAGGTTTTTCAGGGCAAGTAGTACACCTGCTACACTTTCGATCTTTGTAAATGGTTACACATTTGCACTTTCCCTTGAATACTTCTGGAATTTGTTTTCTGAATTCCAAGAAAGTCGGAATTTTGATCCAAAGACAGAATCCTCCAAAGAGAGTAGATTTCTGGCTTTTCTTATGAACCAAACACTAAATATTTTCTTGAATTAGGGTGCCTGTGGAACATGCCAAATCTGTGCACTATAAATCAAAAATCCTCTTTAACCACAGATTTCACCTGGTTCGTACTGCAGATGTAGAAAAGGGGATGAGATACCCTACTCTTCATTCTGGTTGCCAGAGGTGCTTTTAGTTTAGTGAATGGATAGACTGTACTAACTAGGGGTGGGTAAAATATTCTAGCCAAAATTCACCCCTTTTTTCCGCCTGCAGAGAGGAACTAGGGCTGATCTGCTGCTCTTGCGCCACACAGGAGCTCCCTTGCTGGAAACTTGCTTCATGCACTGTCAAGGTGCAAGCAGTGTATTTAACTTAATATAGTTACCGTTAAGGTAAGTACATTGTACGGCCCCTGACAGTTCTGGATGGCTCTGGTAATTCCTCTTTGCACGGAGGCATTCTTTTGCTGCAGCGCATTCTGCTGGTGTTCCTGTTTTTTTTAAATATTCCGGGGCAGGCTGATGTAAAACCAGTAGAAATTAAATAAAAAGGATTGCAACCACCTCAGGGCTTTTATTTACCACAAAAAGAGTCTGTATTATAGCCTTAAATCTCGTTACAGAGGTTTGTAGTGGTTGTTAGAGGCCCTGAGCCCAAGTTATTGGCTTGAGCCGCAGGCTAGGGCCTATATCGAGGGAGAAGGCCTTCAACAACTGGTATAGCCTGAGGTAGAAGGGCTATAAGGCTGTAGAATATTCCACCCACTGAGGGTAGAAACGGAAAAACAAAAAGACTAACATTGGAATATTGGAGCGGAAGGTTTATATCAACTATGATTAGCCCTGATCCACGTGATTGCGTTCAGCGGCGCTCGCAACATTCCAAGGTTCCAATTAAATTTATTTAAGTTTTGTGATACAACTGTGGGGCAATTTAGAGGTGAAAGATTCTTTACAGCACCAGTATTTTCATTGGCACATTTAATTTTTATGGGTTTTCCAGTTATGTTAGCAGTGCAGCAGCAAGAATTTAAAACACAGACTTGTTACAAGCGAATACCCTTCCAGGGAGCAAGTCAGGTGCCTTCCTTTACTGACCCTTGAGGAAGCAGTGGTTAACAAACTCCCTCTTGCTAATGTAATAATAACCTGGGCCATTTTAACTAATGTTGTTTCTTTCTATGTTCAGCTTTTCCAGTTGTCACTGCAGTGTTTTCACTGAGTAACAATGATGATGAACAAAGACATTCGAAAGAACCTTTGGCAAGATCTTCAGGTGAGTGGATAGCACGGGCTAGTGGGGGAGAGTGGAAGGCAAGATAATGTATTTGCTGTATTGATATGGCAGGCATTACTCTTCGGGGCATTTGTTTGCCCTTCGTGACGTAAAAAATGTAACAACTAATTTTCTTACTAACGAGAGCGCAGGGTAATGATGTCATTTCCTGATACTGGAGACAATGTCTCCGTACACTTGTATCAAACTGTGAGATTCTTCTGAGTGATGTACAAAGTGCCTCTGAGGTGTGTTCTCTGGATTAAAGGTGGGACTAACCCTTCAGACATTTTATAGCCCACGACCACAACTTCTGCGCTGTTTTCTCTTAATTCGGGATGAGCGCAAACATTGAAGTTTATCAGACCTTGGATGCTTCTCGGGCGACATAGATACATGCCCTACCCAATCCTTGTACCCCTTGAACTCCTCTGCCATTTCTATAAAACCCGGATGGGGTGGTTGGAGAAGCACTTCATTGTGTCTTTGCTCGCTGAAATGTTGTAGGTATATTCAGAAGTAGTTGGTAATAGTTCAATGAATGGCTCATGTCAAGAATGTGTCTTTCTCAGGGGAATGCTAGTAAAGCCTGAAGTATTTTTACTTACATTGAACCTATAGGGCTGCAATATGTGTGCAGGCTGTGATTGCTGATCTGCAGGAGCAGATCAAGGGCCAGATGCACATAGATTTGGCTTTGCGATTACCAAACGGGGAATCTTTGTGATTCGCTATTTGGGAATCACAAACACCCGACTTCTAATGTCTGTTTCACACATTTTGCAATTCCCAGTGGGTCGCAAATAGACCTATTCCATTAATATTAATAAAGTAGGTCTCGGTTTGCGACCCATTGGGAATCTCTAAAATCAAAGGGATGGTGGCTTGCTGGGGTCAGCAGACCACCATGGCTGTGATCGCTTTTAAATAAAGCAATGTTTTGTTTCCTGAAATGCAGCCCATTTCTCTAAAGGAAAACGGGATGCGTTTAAAAAAAAAAAAGAAACGTTTTCTTTTAATTCTTTAAGAGCAGGCAGTGGGACCACTGCCTGCTCTTAAAAAATGTTTTTACATACATTCACGAATGGGAAGGGGTCCTTTGGGGAACCCTTCCTGTTTGCGAATGGGTTACCACCTACTTTAAGTAGATGGTAAAATGCGAATGTTTTGCGATCGTCTTTCGGTCACAAAACATTCACACATAGCACATAACACTGTGAGTCGCTGTTAGGAAGGGGTTTCCCTAAATACGGCCCTTCCTAATACCGAATCACAAACCTAATTTGCGATTCGGTAATATGTTACCGAATTGCAAATTGGATATTTGTACAATAAAAATGCTTTTTGGAGGTCGCAAACAGCCCGATTCTGCGAACCAGGCGGTTAGCAACCTCAAAAAAGCTACGTACATCTGGCCCCAAGTGTCACTCACTAATAATAGTGCACAGCAGACCAGGAGTGCCACAGGAATGAAATGTAGCCTCAGAGATGGTACAGGCAGCAAGGATACTGGCACATAGAGCACTGCGCATTTCCAAGTGGCTTGACGTATGTGGAACCACCCTGGCACATGCTAGTGCCTTTCGCCAGGCCTATGATCATGGAGTCATCAAGAGGCAGGCATATAGAATATTCAGAGTCTGATCCTCCGGAGGAGACAGTCTGGTACTAGAGAATGAACTTCGAGGACTTGTGTGCAGAGTGTGGATGACTGTAGCAGAGCTAGAATCGCCTGTGCAAAGGCTGCAATGACACTAACCTGGGCTTGCTGACTGGTAATTGGAGATCTCTCCAGGGGTTGTGGGGCTGTAGTACTCCTAAGGTGTTTACAAGTATTGTGATGCCAGCTGTGGCTTGAGAAGGAACCCTTGAATCTAGAAAGAGTATAGGTTGTGTGCTTCAAAAGGTCCATTAGGAGCAATAAATTACAGCCAAAATGGCTATGCAATGTTATCTGTTACTGGCTAACTGCTCTGCATTTTCAGTCATTTGTGCTTTCTTTTTCTTCTACATACAGCTGATCCAGCCATCAATTCTGTACATTCACGGAGATTTAATAGTAAAGAGCGAACGCATGTAAACCAAAAGCCACTGGTGAGACCTTCCAGTAAGTGAAAAAAACACAAGTTACTATGGAATTTACGGAGATCTTTTTATTTTTTATTTTACTGTCCTAGAGCAAACACAACCGGTAGGTGTTGGAACACATAACAGCGAAACCATCCCATGAACAGCATACGCATTAAAATAAATACAACACTGGAAGTGATCTAACACACTCATACATAACTACACCTCATAATCAAACCACACTAATCGCAATCAACAGAAGTATTGGAACAGATGGTGTTTTGACAAGACTCCTTTAGGACATCAGACTGTATAAACTACTTCCTTCTGCAAAAAAAGGCGGAGGAAGGATTTTAGGGCCAGATGTACGACGCGCAAAATAGCGCTTCGCAAATTGCGAGTCTTTTGCGACTCGCAATTTGCGAAGCGCTATTATGCATATACAACAGTGTTAATACACTGTTTTGCGATTCCCAATGGGGTCGCAAATAGAGAGGCTCATGAATATTAATGATCCTCTTGCAATTTGCGACCCCATTTGGAATGGCAGGCCCTGTCAGGTATGGTGGCCTACTGGGCTCAGCAGACCACCATGTCTGGGACTGCTTTTAAATAAAGCAGTATTTTTTTTCAATGCAGCCCGTTTTCCTTAAAGGAAAACGGGATGCATTTAAAAAAAATAAAAATGAAACGTTTTCGTTTCATTTTTAAAGGGCAGGCAGTGGTCCCTAGGACCACTGCCTGCCCTTAAAAAATATTTTCCACTGCGTTTGCAAAGGGGAAGGGGTCCCCTGGGGACCCCTTCCCTTTGCGACCCCATTACCACCCTCTTGAAGAGGGTGGTAATTTGCGAGTGTTTTGCGACCGCAGTTGCGGTCACAAAACATTCGTACATTGAATTGCGCACGCAATTAGGAAAGGATCGCCCCTTCCAAATTGCGGCTCGCAATTCTTAAATAGCTATTTAGGAATTGTACATGCCAGCAGTGATTTTGCATGCACAAACGGGTTCGCAAACCCGTTTGCGCATGCAAATTGACGTCGTACATCTGGCCCATAGTCTTTGAGACCCTGGATGTCTGTGGTCAGAGATATTTCTTTCTTTTCAGGTCCCATAGCATCATTAGATGTTTGGCTGGGTGTTGACTTTCACTGCCTTGAAAGTCAGAGGGCAGCCTTGAACATGTACTGGACCTCTAGTGAAATTCAGGGTTGTATTAGTAAAGCTGAATTTAAATGCAACAGTGTGGCTCAATAGAGAAAAGCTAATCTGTAGCAAGGATAAATGTTTAAGGTGAGCCAAGGTCTTATTTGAAAGTTCTGCAAGTACAACCCCCATCTGCCAGTTGAGGAGCACTTCCAGAGCTGGGACCGCAGTGCCAAATGAATTTGTTAGAATAAACAGATTAATCTAACGCATTAGATACAATTGTGTGTAATTGTTTTATAGATCATTCGTCATAACCATGAGTCTAACGTAAAACCAAATAATTTCACTAAACCAGACTTTACTGGCGACGATTAGCTCTTTTAACCAAGTGTATACAGCAAAGTTACAGCGATTCCTACAAAACAAAAATAATTTTGCATTTGGCATTGATGCCAAAGTCTTCATCAAAACTTCCTGCAGCACAGTATTGCACATTAAATAAAACCGGGATGAGAACACTGAGCCTGGGGTACCCCTTGGCTAGAGAGAGCCAAGACTGATTTGACATCGCCACTCTGAAGAACATGGATTTGTCCATGATAATTGTTACCAAAGGCTACAGAGAATTCTAAAACAGCCAGTAAACTAGCACCCATATTATCTAACATATAGTGTCACTTGTTACATAGCTGTCTGTGCAGCAGCCACTATAAAGCTGGATCAGTGTGACTGCAACGTTTGGTTCTACTCACTACAGCAGGCAGATGTGTTCAATACAGCATTGAAGATTCTTGCAAAACAGTGCAAGACAGTAACTAACTGATAGACAACTGTAACCAACACAGAGTCTTTCTTCTGTCTCATTGATAGGCCAATCATAAAGACTTCTTCAATTGGAAGGGTCACCATTTGTAATTATGTTATTTATTGATTGTAATTGTGGACATTCATACATTCTAGCAGCAGCTTTGTGGCTGCCCCGATTTACTAGGGGTTTCTATTGCGCAACGACAGTTACGTGGTAAATTAAAAAAGTGTTTTTTTAATAATAATTGATTTGACAAAGTTTGTGACTATGACTGAGAGAGACACTTTTGCTTACAGTGAAGATCACATACAAAGATTAATCAGTGCTCCCCCGTGTTTGCATCAGCTTCCTTAAGCTTATCAGCAAAAACCCAAAACAAATCTGACAAACTAGTTCGATTGAGGAAGAAACAAATCAAAACTGACCTGCATGGCCACTTCTTATTAGAACACCTTAAGGCAGGAACAATTCCTGGAGGCCTTCAAGAAGTGGGTTCGAAAAGCGTCGACCATGCGTTGTTGTACCAGACAAACGTTTTGTAATAATTTAGCCTTTGTGCACTTTAAATATTTTGTCACTTTGCAAATTCATTGTAAATTCTGTTCTATAGTGCACTAGAAAATTTTGGTGTATAATAATTTTTTCCATTGTTTGGTGGTCCCCTCTGGTTGTAAAATTTCAAATAAGTCTGTTGAACCAGGAAGGGTTTGGTGTGTATGGCTGGAATGCAGTGTGGGTTATAAATGGTTGTGAATGGTGGTTATTGTATGTGAGAAATAGATGATGAAGTGAGAGTATGGTGTCTGTAGATATATTTTGTATAGTATATTCATATAAAACTTTATCCTGAATTGCTAAAAAAGCTTTATATAAAAAAAAGAAAAAAGGATTTTAAAATAAATTGAAGAGTTTAACGAAGAATTTAGGATGTCATAGATTTTTTTCTATGGGCCTTTGAAAATAATCTTGAATTGTTTATCAGTATTGGCATGGTTGTTTGGTTTTTGTTCTAAGGGCTCAGCCTTACTGATTTGAGCCAAGACCCATTGGTGTTTTCTTGCTATTATTGCGGGTGCTCACTCGCGAGGTCTTTGTGTGTGTCAATCAAAGGTTGACATTGAATTTGAGAAAGAGAGTTGAAAACGGGATCACTTTTGAACCGTCGTTTGTTGGTGGTTTTCGCGCCACTATTTTTGTTTTTGCAATTTATTTTCGTATTATTTAATTGTTTTTGATTTGACAAAGTTTGTGACTATGACTGAGAGAGACACTTTTGCTTACAGTGAAGATCACATACAAAGATTAATCAGTGCTCCCCCGTGTTCGCATCAGCTTCCTTAAGCTTATCAGCAAAAACCCAAAACGAATCTGACAAACTAGTTCGATTGAGGAAGAAACAAATCAGAACTGACCTGCATGGCCACTTCTTATTAGAACACCTTAAGGCAGGAACAATTCCTGGAGGCCTTCAAGAAGTGGGTTCGAAACGCGTCGACCTTGCGTTGTTGTACCAGACAAACGTTTTGTAATAATTTAGCCTTTGTGCACTTTAAATATTTTGTCACTTTGCAAATTCATTGTAAATTCTGTTCTATAGTGCACTAGAAAATTTTGGTGTATAATAATTTTTTCCGTTGTTTGGTGGTCCCCTCTGGTTGTAAAATTTCAAATAAGTCTGTTGAACCAGGAAGGGTTTGGTGTGTATGGCTGGAATGCAGTGTGGGTTATAAATGGTTGTGAATGGTGGTTATTGTATGTGAGAAATAGATGATGAAGTGAGAGTATGGTGTCTGTAGATATATTTTGTATAGTATATTCATATAAAACTTTATCCTGAATTGCTAAAAAAGCTTTATATAAAAAAAAAGATAAAAGGATTTTAAAATAAATTGAAGAGTTTAACGAAGAATTTAGGTTGTCATAGATTTTTTTTCTATGGGCCTTTGAAAATAATCTTGAATTGTTCATCAGTATTGGCATGGTTGTTTGGTTTTTGTGGTGTTCAATACAGCATTGAAGATTCTTACAAAACAGTGCAAAACAGTAACTAACTGATAGACAACTGTAACCAACACAGAGTCTTTCTTCTGTCTCATTGATAGGCCAATCATAAAGACTTCTTCAATTGGAAGGGTCACCATTTGTAATTATGTTATTTATTGATTGTAATTGTGGACATTAATACATTCTAGCAGCAGCTTTGTGGCTGCCCCGATTTACTAGGGGTTTCTATTGCGCAACAACAGTTACGTGGTAAATTAAAAAAGTGTTTTTTTAATATTTGGCTTATGAGATGCCATAGGACAATAAGGTTACCATAATTTTCATGAAGTATGCACTTGCAATGGACCACAGTGCTGCCAGCTCCTTCTCCAGGTGGAAGATGGAATGTTCTTTAATTACCCACTCAGCGACAGCGATTGGTAGGCATTGGGCAGGTCACCTTCTGAACAGAAAGCAATAGAAAGCACTTACATATGTAAGTGACACTTATATTTATAAATTCAGTTCCCAGTGACTGCTTACATAGTTGTTATCCGTAGATAATAGTTGCGAGAATCATCAATTTTTCTTGCTATATCTGTTTTAGGCTTACCATTGTTAACAGTTAATTTATGTGATTTCTACTACTCACTTGAGATATGAGAGATCTCTATGTCACTCATCAATCCACCTTTACCTACACCCTGGGAACTTTGTATTAAAGCTGGCAATATCCTGGGCAATTAAATCCCCTGGATGATGCCAGGAGGGAGGGTCTCACTGCACACAGAACAGTGATGTTACAAAGATTTTAGTTGGCAAGGCGTTTTCCAATTTTTATAGATATTAGGGTTACTTTTCAGAGACGAAAATGAAAAATGGTGTCACACAGAAACTGAAAATCGACACCCTTTAATTCCTGTGTAGTTATTTTGCAGATGTTTACATCTTTATGTCTTCCATATTTTTCGAAAATGCAAAGCAGTTTGGATCGTTCTTTCAGATCTCTGTTTCCCTTGACAGATGTCTGTTTACGCAAAAAAGATGAGGCAGCGGTGAATGTGATGGCTCGCCCTGGTCGAGAGGGGGGACAGGGTGCTATCGACTCGGGCCCTGGTAAGTTTCATGTCTCTTGAGCTGCTGCTGTTTGGATTGACAAGGTTTTTCAATGAGCAGTCATTTCTGAACAGTTCATTAATTTCATTGCAGACTACCAGACCATACCGTATTAATGGGTGACTGTCTTTTCAGGAATTTCAGGTGTTTTTTTTTTACTTTGCAATTGAGCGTGGGAATGGTGTAGCTTGAAACCAAAATTGACCTCCAGGCATGGGTCTCACGTATGGTTTCCTTCTATAAACTCCCATACTCCAGTTGTATATTACCTCACTTTATGTGAAGAATTTCAGATAATTATAACATAATTATTTCTTTTAAAGATAATAAAGATTAGTGTTAGAGGTTTGCTATTTTTTGACGCTCTGACCCAAAAAGGCACTTGGCGTAATCACTGTTCCCTTCTTAAGAGGGCGGTCCAACACTTATTCTCTTAGGAGACATAGGATGGGAAAGTTGAAAATCTACAAAAGTCACCTACACTGGAGTTCCACATCTGTTGATCAGTAAATATGATCTACTAAAGAATTTATTTATTTTCTGAGGTACAGGTGTACATTTCTGCTTGCTTCTGAATAGAATATGATTTCAATTTTCTTTGAATGGAGTTCCATTTATAAATAAAGCTCACGGAGATGGGCACCTAGAATGGAACCAGCCCCTCAATGAGTATTCAAGCTCAGGTTAACTTATTCAGGAACCTGACTTCATGCAGAAATGCAATCGATAATGCTTGCTGAAACATCAGCTGACTTTGACAAGAAATGGTTTACATAATTTTGGCAAGTAGGATGTTGTCCAAAAGTGATTAATTTGCATACTCACATTCCAACAAGGCATCCTTGGGATTTTCCAGAAAAGGGAAACCGTTCCCCAGACTATTCATCTGGGCCTAACTCTTAAGGCCAGAACATTACCTCTTACCGTAACACCAAATCAAAATAACTTTATTCGGAATCTTTTTGTAGATCCATAAAAGCACATAAAAAAGACATAATTACAGTAACACCATAAGTGATAAAGTTTGATTTCCTACATCTGTTTTTTACATCTATCCAAATAGAACAAGAATACTTCTAGAATTGGCATTGCACAAATACTGTTCACTTAAATACAAAAAAGGAGAACAGAGAGGGAATCAGAATTCTGCAAAACCAAAGGGGATGATGGACGGAGTGTTGAACATTGCAAGCACTCACCCCCAGTCAACTGATCTGGGTTTAATCCATCATCATTCTTTAGCTCACTCCGCCACCCCAGTTCAGACATGTCCATATGCAAATCAGTCTGACCCTGTGCCTCATGGGAACAGTCCAGCTCGAACTGCCAAGTCATGTCTTCCCTGGACCGGAAACAAGCATCCTGGGACCGGTTTCTGGCTTGCAGCCGTCATCAGCCAGGCTATCTTGAATCCAGTGGCAAAGTGAGCAAGGGACCCACGTCTGGGCATACCCTGCCAACTTAGGGCGAACATAGCAAAACCAAAGGGGATGATGGATGGAGTGTTGAACATTGCAAGCACTCACCCCCAGTCAACTGATCTGGGTTTAATCCATCATCATTCTTTAGCTCACTCCGCCACCCCAGTTCAGAATTCTAACATGAAAATCTGAAACATGTTTTGGCAGTAAGTTCATATGAGTTATTAGTAGGGGTTGCCTTAACACCTACAGCAATATTTCCTGCCACTGCTGGAGTTAAGAAAACCCTCTGCTGCATAAATTATCCTGATACTACATTTGCAGCCAAATGTAGAAGTGAAACCATATGCACCAGAAGTTAAGGTTAGGGACAACCGATAAGCATATGCAAACCAGGGTATAGGTGCAGTACTGATTAGTAGATACCCTTTGCCATATATTAGCCCTCTGGTCTTGAAGTAATTGCCAAAAATCATAAAGCAATGAAACATGTCGACCTTCGTCACCCTCTTTGGACTAATTGTCAACCCATGGCAACAGGTCTGCTCACAAATGAGAGAGGGCACAAACACACTGGTGCTTCTAAAAAAATTGTTTTATGCTGTGAACAAAAATATGCATAACAAAATCTGACATGAATACCGCACACAGTTTGAAAATCAGTGATTCATACATATTGGGCATACAGCTGATAGTTCGACAATCCAATCGAGGTCCCTGTACTCCTGCCGTGGACCCCATATCTTTTTTAATTTCCGAGGGCATTCCCTCCCTTTATATATTGTACGTTTAGCATGAATGCACCAATCCATTCTTGCCTGCCATTGTGGGCATGTCTCTACCCCCCCATTTATGGGCAGTGTCGCTTCGGCCCATAACAAGGGCCATGTTGCAGAACAGTAGTGTGTGTTTATGTAGGGTTTGGTTCCACCATATCCCCTAGATGCCCAACTTGTGGGTCATCTCCACTGGCATCTCTGCAACCGTGGAGAGGCACCATCTCACCTGTGTCCAGAATGGTTGGATGATTGGACAGTCCCAGATTGTGTGCATCAGGGTTCCGCGATGGACACAACCTCTCAGATATCTGTAATTGTCAGTCCTACCCATCAGGAGCAATCGAGTTCTAGTGAGGTAAGTACCTTGGAGGTTTTCAGCTGCACCAGCCAGTATCTGGCCTTGATGGCTACCTCCCGAGGGTGCCAACACACCTACCCACCAATCTTAATTTATCAGGACCCCCATGTCCACCTCCTATGTAGCATGGCCAGGGAAGGCTGGCAGTTGGCCACCAATGTCCTATATGTTAGGGAAATAGTGTGCCTCTGCAAAGAGGCTGACAGCAGTCGATACTTCAGCCACTCCTCATCGGGGACCTCACGCAGCATATCCCAGCAACCTTGGAGTGTGTATTGAGCCTGTAAGTATCGGAAGGGCTAAGTTGTCACCAGTTCATATTGAGTCTGTAGATCAGAGAAGGGGAGCAGGCCCCGCGGATCGCCTATGTCTACCAGTTTTGATATCCTAATCATGTCCCATTGTTGCTTTCATTCCAACCCCTGTAAGGCTCCCAGTAGGACCAAGACCCATATTGTTGTCTCCAGTGGGAACCACCCCTGCCATCCTATTTTTTGGTGGCTAATTTCCATAGTTTTATCACTAAGTCTGTCGGGAAAGTGTGTCGATGTGGTCTACATTATTCGTAGAGCTTCTGCAAGTAACCCCGGGGGCCCAACAGTCTTCTTTAACCTCTTCGACGCTTATGACGAGCTCAGCTCGTCATGAGGCACAGTGGAGCTGTGCTCATGACGAGCTGAGCTCGTCATCAACTGCCATGAGAACGCCCACGCTGGACTAATTCCCCTGCTGTGCTGGGCGTTCCACTGAGTGGGCGGAGCTGTGGCGAGCCCAGCTCGTCATGAGCACAGCTCCACTGTGCAGCATGACGAGCTGGGCTCGTCACGAGCACCGCGGCGCCGCGCGCGGCCCCTCCCTCCCCCGCACCGCGGGGGAATTAGCCCCGCGTGGAAGGGGTTAAGCTTTTAAAGAGGGTTCTTCCTGTGGGACAAATGCCCAGTCATTGACAACTAGCAGTTGTGTGGCGTAGTAGTACAGACAAAGGTCTGGGAGGCGTATGGGTCTCTGGACAGGGCTTGTAGTGCAGTGCTCAGGGTCCTACCATCCCACAGCGTGGATCTGGTCACCGCATCCACAGATTTAAAAAAGAGTGTATTTTGTAGCAGTAGAGTGTAGGAAGCTGGCTCTTTATGTGATATATCAAAAAGTTGATATACCGTGTAGAGTCCAGTGGTTCCCTAATGAATGGACAGGGGCTTGCTATGCAATCCCAAAGTACTCTATTAGAGGGTAGTGTGGTCGAGCATCCTTAGGCTTGACACAGAGGAGTGAAAGACATTTGCAAATACACACAGTGGTTAATAAATGACACACACGACTGAAGGAGATCCACATCAATTTATAATATTCCAAGCAACTTTATATATGATTTGGCTTCAGAGAAAAATCGTTCAGGTGAGTATGTTTTTAAAAATAAATTCTTTTCACTTTAAAAAGTGGACACAGTGCAATTTCTGAGTTCTGCAATGTTATCCTGTGGAAGGAAGAACAAGTTCTGCAAACAGGTACAGTACATCGACTTACGGGACCAATCTCCAGTAGTTAAGGTGAGTGGTGAGCAAGGGCCAAGGCATCACCAGCAGTACACCACCAGCTGCATGCGGGCAGTTGAGTGGAAGAGGCAAATCGGCATCGTAGCCCAATGCATTTCAGTGGGGATCTGTCACTGTAAAATGAGGCTGTAGGTTCTGGCCAGGAGGCCAGTCGGGCTGAACCATCAAGTGGGCTCAGGCCTTGTGATGCTCGGGGACTGGGGTAAACCTTTGGTCCTCTTCTCCAAGGCCCAAGGGGGACTGGTGCAGAGGTATCTTTAGGCGTCTGTTTTTTTCTTACCAGAGCAGTCGCAGTAGAGCGGGCCTGCGTGCAGAGCCATCAGGCGACGTCGTTGAGTCAATGGACTCGGGCCCTGGAGGACTGGGGAACCTTATTGACACAGGTGGCCCACTTCAACTCCGGACGGAGGCGACGGGTGCAGTGGTGGCTTCAGGTGTCAGGTTTGGTGGTTCCGGAGGCCTCAGGATCTTTTCTTTTGGAGTTTCTGCAGGATGCAGGGAACAGTTCCACTGTTCTTCGGGAGGTCTTGGTCTTTATTGAAGGCAGGCAGACTTCACAAGTATCAGAGGCACACAGTTGCAGGATGAGTCGTCTTTGGTGCAGGTTCGATAGAGAACGGCAGACAGGACAGCAGGGCTGGGGCCAAGTTAGGTGCTCTCTTCAGTCTTCTGCTTTTGCGTAGGTTGTCAGGATCTGCTTCGCTGGTGCGAGGGACTCCCCTAAATACTGAATTTAGGGGTGATAGGGGAGTATAGGGTAGTAGCCAATAGGCTGCTGACCCTTGGGGTCACTACACGCCCTATATGACCACTTTCTATAGGAAGTGTGCATAACCCTGTCCCAGAATTCCTAAGTATGCCATCACAAAGATGGCTACTTCACAAAAATCGTGTCCACCTCACAATAGCCCACCTTAAAGGTGGTACTAGCCCAGAGGTGGCACGCCTACCTGACTAGCTAATTTTCCTGCTTGTTCAGGTGCCAAGCGGGCTCTGGATATGAGGGGTGGCTTCCTCTCCTTTGAAGGGAGAAAGCTTCGCATTCCAAAGGCAGCAGCTTCTTTGAAGCTCACCGGCCCAAGGAGGCTAATCAGCATGTCTTCCTATGGGAGAAGCCTGTCCTTCTTCCCGGACAGGCTTTTGTCTGGACCTCCTGAGAGCAAAGGCTCTCGCCCTAGGAGGTCAGAATAGCGTCTCAAGTGGTTGGCTGGCAGAAACCAGTCAGCAAGTACACCAGAGGCTCAGAGGCTTTCAGGGGGCACCTCGAAGGTGCTCTCTGGGTTCATGTATTGGTAAATCTTACACTGGCATCAGTGTGGGTTTACCAATACAAGATGTTTGATATCAAACAAACATCCCTATTTTCAGTGAAGCCATCATGTAGCTGGGGAACTCGGTTTCACCAGTGTCCAACAGATGTTTTAAAATGACTTCCCTGGCAACTTGTACTGGCAGTAATAGGACTGACTAGCGCAGAGGCATATCTGCTCATGCAGGTATGGCCTCACATGTAATATTCAGCAATTGTACAGTTTTAGGGAAAGGACACTGGTACTGGGGACCTGATTAGCAGGAACGCTAGACACTTCAGTCAAAGTTGAATCAAATACCAGGCAAAAAGTGGGTGGGGGTGGGTACTACAACAAAATCACAGTTTCCTACATAGAGGAAATTGGGGGGGACTATCATCTTGTACAATGTTGCCCTGCCCATCAGAGATTAAGGGAGTGTTCTCCAGTGTCCTGCGTCCCTCCTGTAGCTGTCGAGGACCCAGCCCAGTTTGTGCCTCTGGAAATCTCCAAGATCATCTGTAGCTTAGACCCCCAAACATCAAAAACCCGTTAGGGACTACTGCAGCGGAGACACTCAGGCCTCAGGAGGAGTTAAGGGGGTCAGCGGAAACATGACCGATTTCAGCCCTGAGAATTTATGAGCCTTAGGGGATCAGCTAAGTGTAGCAATACATTGTCCACTGTTGCTAGTGACATCGCCACAGCGTGTCATTGCCAACCTATAGGCATTTTCACAAGAGGCCCGACAGCCTGGGGTCACCAAGATTCGACTGGATTGGCAAGAGGATCTGGATATAGTAATTAGTGACAAACAATGGGCTTATTGTTGCTCTGTGGTCCGGAACATTTCTTTGAAAGGCTGCCATCGACTGTTACATTGCAAGTATATCAACCAGGCGTATTACTACCTGGCTTGGCTATTTCGCTATGGTCTGTGCGATGATTCCTCCTCTCCACGATGTGGTAGGAACGGTGCCGGATTTGCGCATGTGGCATGGTATGGCCCTGGTATACAGCGATTCTGGTTCGCGGTGTTTCAGGGAATGCAGGAGATCACGGGTGAGACCGTGGTGCATACACTTCTTTTAGCACTAGTAGGCTATGACTGGAACGTTCCGAAGGCCTGCAGTCGGCTTGTTACTATAGGGTTACTGCTGGCAAGGCGCAGAATAGCAATGTGCTGGATGAAGGGTCCTCTCCCAAAATTGCAAGAGTGGCATACTGATATTACGTACTGTTATACCCAAACAGGTGCCTACCATCATCTAATGCCGCTTCGCAACCGCCCGATATTTGGGTCCCTTGCCAGGTGTATCTTGCGTGCACTAGGAATGACAAAACTGTGGATGTGGAATTGTGCGGGGTGTGTTATAGCCGCACCACAGTGTCATTGATTATATGCTTGATGGGAGACTGCTGATATGTCTGTTGCAGTGTGCGAAGCTGTCCAGAGACGGGGTAACGGCTCCTGCTTCAAAGAAAGGAAGTCTTTCACTGGATCCCCTGGGTTGGTTACCATGGAATGATCCTTACCTGTAGTGGAAAATGCCTGTTCTGCTATTGCATGAATACCATTTTACTATCTGAACCACCCTGATTATGACTGTGCTCACTGTGAGTCAGTAACATCTACCCTCATGCTTTCTCTATCTCGCCATTAACTGAAATGTCATCATATGCTGTCTGGTTGTTATGCAAAATGAAAATAAAGTTTAGAAAGAACACAATACATCATCTATGTACATCCTCCCAATCCTTCATCCATCTCAGTCCCCGGATCTGAGCCTCTGCTCACACCCAGCAGGCCAAGGCTCTAAGGTGAGAGCGAACAACAGGGGGGGAAAAGTTCATTCCAGGGCGAATCCGCTAGAGAGCACCCCACTTACTTGCACTCAGGCCATCTGTCTGTGTATAGCAGACAGATACAGGGTACAAACCCCCCCACCCTCACTCCCCCAGAAGCCCCTCCAAATTCCCACACATAGAAAGTCCCATTCGACTGAGTCAATGGCCGTCTGGGCATCAAGTGCCAGTTAAACGTCTGGTTCCTCTAAGTCATGCCTTTTGACCAGAAGCCGTAGAGTCAAAATAGGTTATGTTGGGTAGATCGGTTGTGCATAAAGCCCAATTGATATGGGGCCGCTAATTTATCGATCACTTCCAGTCTGTTGACCAGGACCTTTGTGAGTATTTTAACCTCCGAGTTGATCAGGGTAATCGGCCTATAGGAATCGCACTGTTCTGGATGCCTGCCTCCCTTATGGATCTTAGAACAATGGTGGCGATTCTTAGGTTCTGAGGCAGGACTCCTTCCTTCTTGGCCGAATATAGCATACAGCGTATTGGGTCCGCCACAAGGCGGCTCACACATCTGTAAAATTCTGGGGGAAAGCTATTGGGCCTCGGAGTCTTTCCTCTCCGGAGTTCCTGAATGGCTTCCCTAATCTCCTCGCCACTGATTTTCCTATTTAGGGTTTCTGAGTCACCTCAGTCTAGTGTCGGAGTGGGAAGATCTTTCACGAACGTCAGGAGGTTCGTTCTGGATTGGTCCCTCCCAGGGCTATAAAGTTCCGCAAGGTGGGCCATGAATACCATCAATATTTTGTCTGCTTTGTGCTGCAGCACCCCCTCTCTTTTTGTAACATGGTGTATCCATCTCCTTCCCTCTTCCTGGCACGCCAACCAGGAGAACCTTTTCCCTGCTTTGTTTCCCACTTCATATAGTCTCTTTTGTTTAGATCCATATTGAGCCCTTGCCTCGTCCTCCACCAGACTATGATATTCTTCTCTGGTGAGAGTAATGCGGTGTAGGAGTGTGGGAGTGTGGGAGAAGTTTGCCTGACGTATTTCCCCTCCCAGTCTGTCGGTTTCGCTTTAAGGTTAGCTACCTGTCTTTTTTTGTTTCCACTTCTTCCCTGTGATGTGGGGTATCAGACATCCTCTAAGGACGGCCTTAGAGGACGGCCTGAAGTGATTATGTAACACAACACTGCCCCTGTATTTTCTTTTAAATAAAAGCTCAGTGCTCGATGTCACGAGGTTCCTAGTGTTCCAGTCTCTCAGTTTCCAGGGTCCGGCCTCCATATCTCTCTCCCCCCCCCCCAACCCACGCGCCCTGGACCGTCCCCCCCAGTCGGGTGTATATCCGGGATGGTTTTGAAATGCCTTGATCAGTAGCGAGTGTCATGGTATTTTTCCCCCTGAGTATTTGGGGGACCAGAAAAATAGTCTAACAAACCCACCATCCCAGCAGGGTAGGAGTAGTGTCGTTCTGTAGAGAGGGCCTACTAGCCAGATTTCCAGCTTTCCCATGGCCTCAACAAACACCCATACACTAGCCAGTCGCCGGCCTTCCAGAGCATGTCCATCTGGAAGCCCAGTGGTAAATACCAGGAAGCAATTTCCATTTGTTCCCCATTGCATTCCTCCAGAATTGCCGCATAGCAGTTCCCTGGGTCGGTCTAGGATTTCTTGACCAGCTGGGGGAGTGACTACCTGACCAGTAAACCCACTCCCTTGGAGCTTGTGGAGAAGTAAGAGTGTACCAAGACTGTATAGCGGCCCCTTTCAGGAATGTAAAGTTGTTACCCACTAAGTCGGTATCCTAAAGGAGAATTATATCCGAGTTCTGTCGAGCCAGAAAGTGTGATACCACCCCTCTCTTTAGCTTACTCCCCAGACCATTCACATTCCAAGAGAGCAATGTAAGGCAGTGACAAAAGTCAGAAAATAGGGCCTGCTTGTCCCAACCAGCTTGCTTCTGATTGTGCCATCAACAATATGTCAAATCAAACCTCCCACCCTACATCCGTAGGCTTCGAGTTTAGAACTTCCTGTTCCCCCAATGCTGGCGTCTGTTTTCCCTCCATACCCAACATCAAACCTGATTAAGTCTGTATTAGGTTCAAATTTGGTCTCTATGCCTGCGGCAAGTTGTTGTTGCTGTTTTTCCTGAGGAACAGTTTGCAGTCATATAGCCCCGTCCAGTGCCAACTGACCCAGCTTCAGTTTTTAAATCAGTCATTTATTGTATAAGCAGCTGCTTGGGACTCCATTGTGTCTCTCCGGGTATCGCTGGGTGGGGGGTATCGGGAGCTCCCTCAACACCATGGCCCGGCTAGGTGCACTCGTCTAGCCCATCCCAGACCTCCTCTGGGGAGGTGCAGAATCATGCCTTGTCGAGGTCCAGTATTTTCAGTTTTGCCGGGTATTGCTTAGAGTATTACAGGTTGTGTTTTCTCAGTTCTTGTTTAACCGCGTCAAAAGACCGCCACCTCACCTATTGATTCCTCAGCGGGAGTCCCGATGCAGCTCGGAAGGTCTGGTCACCATCTTGGGTGCCCAGTCCTGCAGTGGATCAGGTTAATTACAAGAGATAGTTTGTCCCCAGGGTCGCCTGTCTCACCAGCCGCCTCTCTACTCCGTGGCCAGTGGGTGTGCTTCTTGGCCCCTCGGAACACTTGATAAGTGCTGTGGCAGCTCATCTGGAGCGGAAGCTCACACTGCGTGCACCATGTTGGTTCATCTTCCTGGCGAAGCCCAAACTACACTACTGCTTTCAAGATTTAGCTGGCAGTGTGCCTTATCTGAATCGGATATACCGTATTCTCTTAATTCATGGGTATAATTGGTCCAAATAATGCTCGCACAAAGGAAATTGTTTAAAAACCTGGAAGCGCTTCACTAATTTGCTGCTCAAATAAGCAATAATATAGTCCTGAAGCTTCTCTTTTACAAGCTGCGCATTCATTGCAGACATGCTCTCAGGATTGAACCAAAACTCTGAGAAGCCTATAGAGTTCAAAGTGGCAGCTAAATGGTTGTACAAGGTAACTTGGTTGACTTGGCGCTTGACCACAGCTCACACAGGATTTTGAGGTAGTTGCTCATCGCTTCGTCCAAATTCTAATCCAATTCAAGATTAGTCAGAGTGCTACGTGCTGGTCAACAGAAATAAGGCCCAGGCCCAACCTGAGAGCATCCATTGGGTTCCCCCGTTCAAGATGAAGGCGTTGTAGATATCGGTTCTCAGATCTCATCATACCAAAGACTTTCTTATGCACCCACATCTCGGCCACTTAGGGCCCAGCAGCTACGACCCTATGCTCGATATGCCTCGAGAGCAGGGGCAAATAATCTACGACCCTAATGGTTAGAAAATCTTAGAACAGCATTGGCATATTGGCTCAAAATGATCTCACTTTTTAATAAGTCAGGGGACCGGGACATTTTTGCATCAATTCCGACCCCCAGTTAGTCATAATGATTCATGCAATCCAGCGGCATTCCATAGATTTTAAATGTATTCCTTAAATTGCTTTTGTAATTTAGGATGATTTACTGTGTGCTTGAGGTGTTTTACTTTACAGTGATCCTCGAATCCCCTAAGGAGTTTATGCATTGGCCCCAATCCAGAGAATGTTCTATGAAACATGCAATGCGGGGTCCTTGGTGGAATTATTTTCACAATGTTAGTCTTTAAATTATTGTTACCTGAATGAATGCTTGACAAGAGATAATACTATTCTCACTGCATATCGTTCCTCAACCAATGTAATGCATTGTCTGAAATGGTAAAGCCACAATTTTGGTTATGTTGCTCGGAATGTGTTGTTTGCAAAACCAACAAGCATTGGCATAGCCAATAGGTCTCGCCTTTTGGACCTTATAAGTGTTTAGACATGCAGCACATTATCCTGGGTCTCTTGCTTACCTCAACTAACTCACACAAATTTAGAAACAGATATATTTGTAAAAGCCAACTTTTTTTTCTATTGCACAATCCATAATTGTAGAAGGAAAAGAAAGTGTACTCCCTTAGTAAACGTGTAGAGCGTTTGCAGATCAAGGCAATATATGCAGCAATACTTCCCTATAATTAGAGATGAGTATATGTGAAAACTGGGTAGTTTTTCAGACATTCACGTTGCCTGTAACCTAGCTACAATTTTATGTTATGAACCACACTCTGAAATGATTTTCCCCTGCTCCTATTAGAAGCACAGGGGTGAAGGATTCATCAGGGAGCCATACACAGGATAAAGGAGTCGTCAGGGAGCCATACATAACCTGGCCTGCTGCCAACAAAGCCCGCCACCTTGGCATTAGGCTTCTATCTCGCATTTGAATGTAAAAGCAATGACCTGATGCCCTGATACCCACCCTATTTATCCTTGGCAATATCCTTCTCTCAGCAAACCAAATATAACAAAATAAGTACCTGGCATCCTGCATCGTCCCAATTCACATTTTGATATACACGCTTCCTACCCAAAGCACAACAAAACTACTGCCCTTTTCCATGTGCAAAACTGGATAAAACAGTGTTTTATCTTTTTTTTTTAACAAGGTAAACCAAATGTTCTTTTTAGATCAATTAGCTGAGTAAGCTAGAAAGCATGCATCTTTTTAAATCCAAAAATAAGACACATATAATCCAGCACATAACAACTGTAACCCATCTTCTTGAATGAATCAGACAGAGATCTTCCTTGGTAATTCCAGGCCGGACTTATCAGAAAGCCTACAACTGCTGCCAAGATCGCTGAAGCAACGGGCAGCATGGAGGAGCAACTGAGCGAAGGGAAATGGCACCCCTCCCGCCCTGTGAGGCGACCGGTAGGCTCACTGCTACGGAGTTGCAGCTGCACACCGGAAAGGCGGCCTTCCTAGTAGTCTGAATATTTTGATCTGATAAAGTGCGGATTTAAGTGCCTGTTGTTATTACGTTTGCCAAGAAGTGAACCCAGGATCGGTGTTGTGGAGTTTGAGCGCACAGATGACCATGTTTGCAGAGAGGGTTCAAAGTTCGCAGAATTGTGACAAAAGACAAAAATACGTACTGTACAATGGGCGCGCTAGATTTCAAGGAGGCACTTTTAATTTTTTTCGCCGCCTCACCTCACTCACATTAGCATTGAATACCGCTCCGCACACGAAAACCCTTGAATTGTTGCCAAGTCTGATCTGAAAAGGAAGTGCCCGCATCCCATAATGGTACGACCCCTAAATCCAATCGGCTTAACTCTGGTGGGGGCGGTGAGGGGCCTCTGGACTGGTAGCATTAAAAACCGCTCCGCACACGAAAACCCTTGAATTGTTGTCAAAAAGGAAGTGCCCGCATCCCATAATGGTAGGATCCCTAAATCCAATCGGCTTAACTCTGGTGGGGGCGGTGAGGGGCCTCTGGACTGGAAGTAAACAAATGTGTGCAGGAAAGCTGGCACACATCTGCTGTGCCTTGGCAGAAATGCCAGTTACACAAGGTCTGTACTGCATTATCAAGGAACACATTATGTGGTAATTCTGGAATGTAATAACTACACAACATGTACATTATAGCTGTCAAAAACAACCCTCACAAATCCTCTCTGTTGCGAGAAGAGCGAGCTGCGAGAAGAGAACAGAACGAAACAAGCACAGGCGCGGCCACGCTAATTAGAAACAGATGGCCCCTGCGCGCCGCTGCTCGCTCCCGCAAGGTGGATGCTGCCACACGTACGAGTGTTCCAAAAGTGCAGACCGATTCCAAAAGGACATCTCCTAGGGCAGCGCATGCGCGCTGCGCTAGGCTCGACCTAATAAAAAAATGTACCAGTAATATAGGACTTAGCAAAGTAAATACAAAAATTGTGTGGGTGTCTAAAAATGGATTGGTGGGATCTATAGAAGGACACTGAGATGTCCCTGTGCATGTGTTCCATTACTTAGCTTTAAGATAAAACCTTTCCCAAATCCCATACACTTCTTCCCCTGTGCACAGTGACTTAAGATACTAGTTTTGCAAGCATGTTTGAATGTTCTGCTTAATGGTATTATAAATCTCGATGTCGTTGTTCATACCATGACCTATTCATTTTCCAGAAATTGTTTCAGTGCTCATAAAAGAAGAGGACGAGGTTGAATCAATGGACCTTCAGGACAGCAAGAGAATAGAAAATTTCGACATTCAAACAAGTGAGTAAATCAAACTTGTGTAATTAAAATTAGAGGCTCAATAAAAAGATTTAAACCATAATTAATATTAGAGGATGGCATATTCAAATGGATTGTCTGTCCCATGAAACCTACACTTCACCCGATTGGGTGCCAGTATGTCATGTACGTAAACCAATAGGACCGCCTCCTATTTATTAGCTGTGCCACCTATTGTCTAAGTATAATCATCAAACATCACTTGGTAAATGACACAGCAGCTGTTTCACATAGCTAAACACCACAGTGTCCACACAATGATTTCCAGAATTTCACTCTGAGCATGGAGATAGATTTACCTCCCAATCTGACAGCTTGGAAATGTGGACTGATAAGTGAATTTCCAAAGAATATTCAAAGTATGTACAGGAAGATGTGGCGGGAAAATTTGGAAGTGAGAAGCAGGAATAAATGGAATGCCTTCTGAGTGATAAAGAGCACCTTGAACTAAATTCTGCTTGCAACAGTGAGCCAATGTGAAGCTCTGAGGGTGCACGTTTCATATTGAACATGGTCCCGGGAGCTTCCATCTTTTAGGCCTACTACCGCTCCAAACAACATGTTACAGTTTGTACAATGTAGGATCACTACATATGTGACGCTCTATTCTCTGGAACTCTTACTGCTTCTCCGAAAACAGAAACCGGACAAAATGAAGTTCGGAAAAGCATAGAAGACATATTTGTTCCCCTCTGCCTATGGATCCATGTGAGATCCAGCACTTCACCTTCTGCCAACTATGGATCCATTGTGTTGACTCAGTCTAACTCACTCTCCCCTTTAGTGCTTTGATGTGCCTCACTGTAGTGTGGGTGCTTTATAAACATGTGTAATAAAATAATATTGCATATTGAAACAAGAAATTTGGAGTACAGTGTGTCATGTAGACTCACTGCCTCGTTGTGAGTTCAATCCTAGATTTGAAATCTTGTTCACACTGTTTGCGCCCAATTTCAGATCATGGGTACCACACAAATTACACTGGGATTCAGAGTCAATTGCTAACAGTTTGCATCTGATTTGTAATCACAGGTTCTACGCAGAATTCGGTCCTGGTATTTTTGCATGCACTATTTTCTCATGGCAACATCTGGAGGAAATCACACGCTCAAACCAGTGCTGAACTGATACATGCGTGTCTTACCAGAATGTGTACTGCTATTATTCAGGAACATGCTTGAATGTGTTTCTGCCATGCCAGAGTAAGTTTCACATATGGATGTAGGATGTCAGAAATTGTTTATTTGTGAGGTTCAAGGTGCAAGACTGTTCCAGGCTTGCTGGTGTATGGGTGTTGTTCAGAAATGTGTAAGGTTTTTAGATTGATACATTGCCAAAGGTTTAAGAGAATGGTGCCTTGTTACATTACTGTATGCATCATAAGCCATGATTTAGGCATTCAAAGAACATCCCAATTGGTACATTAAAACATGTAATATTAAAGTGGTGGGGTATGTTCAGGACTGTTTTATGCATTACATGTAAGCAAAACTGAGTTTTAGAATGTATTATAACAAAATAAAAATGAGTGTCATGCTATGGCATTTCTTTTCTTTTATTTCAAACAATCTTTATTGGAATATTAGGATATACAACACAAAAGGGGAAGTAAAAGAAGAAAAAGACAGGTAATCATGATACATATTGATCTCACTTAATATATGTGTTATCAGGTATAGCATATCATTAACAAATACAATGTCAGATATAACGTATCCTATATGAATTAGTAGATCGTCTCTCAAGTATACCATTGATAAAAGGGTAACATGTACGATGGTGTAGCTGCTAGTATTAACTTGTATTGGAGAATTGTCAATTGTGTAGTGACATATGCATGTTATACATAAAATAAAAAACGTCCGAAGTGAGAGGTTAAACCCTGTAATAACGAAAAATCAAAAGAAAAACAAGGGTTCGCAACAACGGTCAGAGGGTGCGCGTAGGATGGGTCTATGTGGACTCTCGAGGTAAGTAGTGTCTGGTGTGATGAATTTGGATTGATATAGCTAGGTGTATTAGAGGTCACTCAGGGCGGCTTGAAGGTATAGGAGGATGAGTCCAAAGGGCCCCACATCTTCCTATGAAGAGGGCGCCAAGGAGAGAGTTGTAGAGCTATGTTGTCGGCACCTTTTAGAAAGATTAGCCATTGTTGCCACATTTTGAATGAGATCAGTCTGAAGTTCTTCCAGTTTCCCAAAATTATTTTGCATGCTAGTGTGCACATTAAGTCAAGAAGGTCTCAGGAATTGTCATTTTGTATTTGGGGTCCTGGGAGCCTAGGATAATATATGAGAATTCTCTGGATGGGCTAATATGTCAGTTGTATGTTATATATTCGAAGATCTTATCCCCGTAAGGTTACAAGAGAGGGCAGTAAAATAACATATGTGGTAGGTCCCCAACTCGAGAGTTGCAGTTCCAGCACTGGGGAGATTGATTGAGGTTAAGTTTGTGCAGCTTGGCTGGTGTCCAATAGGCTCTGTTAATAATCATGTATTTCGCCTGGGAGAGTGATGGTGAGATTTTATTCCTAAATGGTGTCATATGTATGCGTTTCCAATCAAACTCGATAGATTTAGTGTTGGTTTCTGTTTCCCATTTCCTTTCTTAGAAGTCTGGCGTTTACCTGGATTAGAGATGAGTATTTTATATATCCTAGACACCATATGAGCCGCTTTGGTTAGTTGATACAATTTGTGGGAGAGAGAAGGATATAGCGGTTTTATGGGTTGTTTAGAGATTTGAGGTTTAAGCTTCAAGAATGTATACATGTCTATGTTATTCAAGTTCTTTTCTAGCTGCAGGTTAGCGAAAGATTTAGGAAAGGTATCATTATACAAATCTTTTATCAAGTTAATACCTTTCTGTGACCAGTCCTGCCAAAAAATTAGGTTACCATCTATTCTCAGTTTAGGGTTATTCCAAATTGCAGCCATGTTGGATTTATCTAGTTTAATGTCAGAGTGAACTTCTAAGCGTGAGAGGGCCTGTTTTGTGTTTTGGATAATATATTTAGAGTGTGGTAGGATCGATGTATGCATAGTCATAATGGCGGGCAGGGGGATGCCTTTAATTAGGTTTGCTTCACCTTCCAACCACGGGGGGTGATACAGTGGGTTTTCTACAAACCAAGCTTCCCTTTGTTTGCAGAGGAAAGCAGTTTGGTAATTTCTAAAGTTGGGCAGTCCAACTCCTCCTTTGGTTTTGGATTGTTTGAGTTTTACCATCGATATTCTGGACTTCTTTCCTTGCCATAAAAAATTGTTAAGGGCCTTGTCGATTTTCTTTATAAAGTCTTCTGATAGTATCATAGAAAGCATACTGGTAAGGTAGTTAATGAGTGGCATAATCATAATCTTGATCGTTTCCAACCTTCCCCACCACGATAGAAATTTTGGTGACCATCGGTTCAGTAGTTCGGAGATTTTCTTGAATGTAGGGTTTTCATTCACCTGTAATGTATTGATGAGGTTATTAGTAAATAGTATACCTAGGTATTTAATTGATTCTGGTTGCCATGACAGGCCTGTGTCTCCCAGAATGTCTTTAGCCTCCAAAGAGTTAAGGAGCTTGACCTCAGTCTTGTCTTTTTTAAGTGTGTAGCCAGAGACTTCGGCAAATTCATGTATCGCTTTCAACAGAGCAGGGATAGCCCTCTCAGCGGCTCTCGACACTATCAGGACATCGTCCTCGCAGGTGGCAACATTGTACTGCCAAACTCGATACCAGGTATATCTGTATTTTCTCTTAGGTGTTGGAGAAACTGGTCTATGGCTAATAAGAAAAGTGATGGGGAAAGAGGGCATCCTTGCCTGGTCCCTTGTCGAAGTGTGAGAGATGAGGAAACAGCACCCCTGCTCTAACCTTTGCTTTGGGCTCATACGTATTACGGAGTCTCCAAAGTTGAATCTTTCTAAGATCATACAGAGATTTACCCAGTCAACCTTGTCAAAGGCTTTTTCTGCATCTAAGGTGATGGCGACAGTCGGGGAATTGATAAGTTTGGTTTTTCAATTGCATGGCAGAAAATCCTAGTATTGTCACTGAAGAACCTTTGTTTTCGGAAGCCTACCTGCGAAGGGTGGATGCGTTTGGCAATATATTTTTGTACCTGAGCAGACCGGATCATCGCATATATTTTACAGTCGAAGTTAATTAGGGAGATTGGTCTGTAATTTTTTGTGAGGAGTGGATCTTTGACTTCTTTTGGAATGACTGTAATGATGGCCTCTGCTGGGGTGCCTGCGACTTGGCCAGTGGATGCGAAGTGCTGATATAGATTTAGGAGGTGTTGTGCTAAATGTGTATTGAATGTCTTAAAGAAAGTAGCATTCTATCCGTCAGGGCATGGGGCCTTGCCAGATTTTAGTTTTTTAACGGCGGTTTCGACTTCGTCCAAGGTGATAGGACCGTTGATAGTGCTCAGTTCTTGGTCTGATAGGGTATTGAGTCTTATACTGTCTAAGTATTCCTTATTATTCATGTGGTTCAGTTTATTGTTAGTGTCCTACAGTCTTTGATAAAATTCCTGAAATGTGTACGCAATTTTATTTGGCTTAGTATGGATAGTTCATGTTTCGTCTTTGATAGCATTTATAGCATATTTCTGCATTTAAAATTTTAGGAATGCAGCCAGTGATTTCCCTGCTCTGTTGGCTTCACAAGTCCTCAGACTTTTCTGCTTGTGAATCCAAACCCCTGATTATTTTATTGTATTCATATTTTTTGTTTAGCATATTGTTTAATGTCTGTGGGTCATTCCTAAGTATGTGCAGTTTCTCAAGTTCAGAAATTTCCTTCTCTAAGGCATGGAGTTTCTCGTTTACTACCCCACTGACTGTACTTTTCAGTGCCTCCTATCTAGTGAGATGTGATGTCTCATTGACCTTATTTTCGAGTAAGTAATTGTTAATCGTCTCTTCAAGAAGGGTCTTGTTCTGTATTGTGGAAAAAACGTCGTCATTAAACCTCCACAGGTTTTTTTTTAGCAGTGGTGTTGAGTCTGTAATCGTGAGAGTGATGCAGGAATTATCTGAAACAACTCTTGGTTCAATTGTCGTTTGCTCTATCCTGCTGGTCGAGTTCCCTGAGAGCAGAAGATAGTCGATGCAAGAATAAGATTTATGTGGGTAGGAATAAAATGTGTAAATTCTTTCAATCAATCAATCAATCAATCAATCAGGGGGTTTGTAAAGCGCACTACTTACCCGTGAGGGTCTCAAGGCACGGGGGGGTTTGAGCAGCTGCGTTCAGTCGACGAGCCAAGTCTTGAGTGTCTTCCTGAAGGTGTTCAGGGATGGGGCGCGTCTGATGTCGATCGGGAGCTCGTTCCAGGTCTTGGCCGCGATGTAGGAGAAGGCTCTTCCACTTTTTCTAGCTCTGTGGATGCGCGGGGTTTCGACGAGGGCTAGGTCGGTGGATTAGAGGTTTCTTTTGGGTACGTGTAAGGAAATTCTCTCTTTGAGGTATTGGGATCTGGTGTTGTGGAGGCATTTGTAGGCGTGGGTGAGTATCTTGAAAATTACTCTCCTCAATGGGGAGCCAGTACAGGTTCTGCATGTGTTGGGTGGTGTGTTTGTGTCGCGGAATGCCGAGGACGAGTCTGGCTGCGGTGTTCTGAATGGTCTGGAGTTTGCGGAACAGAGACTTGTTGATCCCAGCATAGGGGACGTTTCCGTAGTCCAGTCTGCTGGTTATGAGTGCGTGGGTGACGGTCTTCCTAGATTCGGGGGGATCCATTTGAAGGCCTTTCGGATTATGCAGAGGGTATTGAAGCAGCTGGAGGCGACGGTGTTGACCTGTCGGGTCATGGAGAGGAAGGAGTCGAGTACGATGTCGAGGTTTCGGGCATGGTCCGTGGGGATGGGAGGGCTGCCGAGGGTGGTGGGCCACCAGGTGTTGTCCCATGTAGAGGGGGAGGGTCCGAGGACGAGGACCTCTGTCTTCTCTGAGTTGAGCTTCAGGCAGTTGCTGTTCATCCAGGATGCGATGTCCTTCATTCCTTGCTGGAAATTTAGTCTGGTGGTTGTGGGGTCCTTGGTGAGGGAGAGGATGAGCTGGGTGTCGTAGGCGTAGGATACTATGCTGAGTCTGTGCTGTCTGACAATGGCGGCGAGGGGGGCCATGTAGATGTTGAAGAGCGTGGGGCTGAGCGACGATCCTTGTGGTACTCCACAGTTGGTTCGGAGAGGAAGGGTGGCAGTCTGATTCTTTGGGTTCTGCTGGTGAGGAAGGAGCGGATCCAGTCAAGGGCGGTACCCTGTATGCCGGCGTCGTGGAGTCTGGTGGTGAGCGTGCGGTGGGAGACGGTGTTGAATGCTGCTGAGAGGTCAAATAGGATCAGGGCCGCGGTGTGGCCCTGGTCGAGGAGGGTGCGGATGTGGTCTGTGTTGGCGAGTAGGGAGGTCTTGGTGCTGTGGCTGCTGGGGAATCGGGGTTGGGAGGGGTCGAGGATGGCGTTTTCTTCGATGAATTCTGTTAGTTGGGTCTTCTCGGTTACTTTGGCCACGAAGGGGAAGAGGGAGATTGGTCGGTAGTTCTTGAGGTGCGTGGGATCTGCTGAGGGTTTCTTGAGCAGGGGTCTGACTTCTGCGTGTTTCCAGTCGTCGGGAAAGATGCCGGTCTCGAAGGAGACGTTGATGGTGCGTCGTAGTTCCGGAGCGATGGTGGTGGCGGCTCTGTGGAAGATGTGCGGGTGGCAGGTGTCCATGGGGGCTCCTGAGTGGCTGCCTTTCATTGTCGAGGAGGTGTCTTTGGTGGTGACTGGGGTTCAGGAGGAGATGGTGGGCTGGCTGGCGTTGCTGGAGTAGAGGGCGGGTTCGGAGTTGGTTGTCTGGTCGTTGAAGTTGTCGTAGAGACCCTTGAATTCCAGATGGAAGTAGGAGCCAAGCTTGTTGCAGAGGTCCTGGTATGTGGTGATGTCCGTCTTTCTGCAGGGTTTTGTAGTCTCCATGTGTCTATCATATTAAATTTGCTACAAAGATTCTTGAGAGCAATGCGCGCCTTGTTCGGTGTAAAATGGCAAGTAGAGTTCCTATCTAAGTCGGGGTCCAGTGGGAGGTTAAAGTCTCCCCCTAGTATGAGTGTGGTAGTGTCAGGGATCAGCTTAATTTGTTCAGCGAGGTCATTCCAAAACCCTGGATCGTCATTAGTGGGTGCATATATATTGGCTATGTAAAATTCTGAGTTTTGTTTACTTAATTTTGTAATAACGCATCTCCCTAGTTTGTCAGCAGTGTGCAAGATTAGGTTTGTTCTAGCACTCCTAGAGATCTATGTCAAGACTCCGTTTTTCTTGCCAGCTGCGGGTGAACATACTTATTCTGTAAAAGGTCACCCTTAAGAGAGTTGGTTATGGTGGTGTCCAGTTTTGTCTCTTGCAGGAGAATAATGTCCGCCCTTTGTGGATGTAATCAAGCATCTTCCTTCTTATGACAGGGTGGTTAAGGCCCTTAACGTTCAAAGATTTTACTTTAATATTTTGGTGAGTTTGAGGAGTCATCTTCTCATTAAGCAAGATTTACAATCAGTGATTACATCGATTGGTCACCTTTGGAGTGTGGGTGGGGTATCATATGTTCTGAATTGGTCATTATCGACACTTTCAAATCGCCTATTTCTAAGTATCGCCTGAGAGCTTTGTATAATACAATACTTTCCATCGTGCGACCCTTTTATGTGTGTACATTTGCAGTAAAGTACCCTGGGTTGAGGGGAAACAAAAGGAAAGATGTATGCAACCAGAAACAAAAAGTAAAGCAGAAACAGAATGAAAAGCAAAAGAAAAATATTAACCCTCCCCTCGTACCTCCCCGCAATAGAAGCTGTAGGCATGGCGATAGCAGGAAGGTGAGTCCCTCTCAGAGGCTCTGCTATGAGTGGACAGAATTAAATCAACTACAAAGCTAAACTATTAACGTTCCTAATTAATAAACTTTGCGAACAGGGTGCGCATCTACTCTTAATCTACCTGTTCGGCTGGTATTAGCGCATTCGTCTATTTGCAATGAGTATAGTGACTAGAATAAACCTTTGTGACTAGTACAAGCAACTAATACAACAATACAACAATACAAAAGCATAATAGTATAATAGTACAAGCAACTAGTACAATTGTGTGTTTAGTATAATGGCATGGAGGGGCTTAAAACCTTCGGGTTCTCGGATGAGGACTTCTCTGCATTGATAGGACAGGCCATTTCCAGTGATAGCTCGTCCACATTACAGCATGTAGATAATGGTGAATGGAACAACTTATAGAATCTTAGAAAAAAATTAAAGCGGATGGAGTCACATGCTCACTACATGCTAGAATACCTTCGAGCGGGAGTGATCCCATCAGGTCTAAGGGTACGTAATGTCCAGGCACTATTTGTCGAAATCCGTAAGTTCCTGGAGCGGTGGTCCCTTATTGCGAACCGCTGCTCCAGGGACTGGATGATTTTGATAATTGAAACTGCAAAAGAGGTTATGGCCGTCTTGAGCCAGGAAATAGTAGCATTGGAAGATAAATTGAACGCTTCCACTGCACTTGAAGAAGCAAAAGCGAGACTGGATAAGATAAGCACTGACATGAAAGACTTTGAGGCCTATCTGATGAATAAAAAATCAGAAAAATTGAAAAAGGACATCAGGTGGTACACTCAAGAGAAAGCGTACCCATACCTGAATTCATCCTATTATCAAGACTGGAATCAAGGTACAAATTATCAAAACTACACCAGTAATAATAGAAGAAAGATCATCAATTTTTCAGACACATATTCATCGGATTCTGACATAGATAACCCCCATGAAATGGGAGGAGCCCAATACAATTCCAGACCCTATAGGGGTAGACAAATGATTCAACAACCCCTTTCTGGTCAGTCCCCTTTTTTATCGAGAGGCCAATACAGAGGGAGGAACAAACGATGGGCACAAGACAGGGGGGAGCAACAACAGATGGCCCCACAACATCAACAACCATATCTGAAGACTCGCAACCAACAATATTGGAGACAGCAGAAAGGGCCAACCACTGCGATACTATCACGAAAGACATTTTACCCATCTTCAATCTCCGCTCTGTAGACCTCACAAGCGAGGAACATGCTGTCCTCAGTCGAGGTCTGTCATTTGTTCCCAGCACTCGCCTTGACTCTTTTAAACTGCATGAAGATCTGTTCTCCTTTTTCAGGAAAGTCAGATTAAAGAAATTCTTTCTGGACAGACCCATGGACAATAATGAAGAAAATCGATCGAAATGTAAACCCCCTTCCTCGTTTACACCCACTTTGGACATGGTAGGTCCAGAGGTAAGTATTTTTGAACAAACGGTCATGAAAGAGATATCACGTGTCATCAAACACCCTTTGAATACACGTTGCAACCTATCGCAGAAAGACAATCTGGCTTTAAATAAAATCAACTACAACAAAGACCTCATTGTCAAACCTTGTGATAAAGGTGGGGGCATAGTTGTTATGAATAAAACAGATTACAACAACAAAATCTCTGAAATGTTGGCAGTCCAAGAACATTATATAAAATCACACCCCAGAGAGCTAGCTAAATTGAATACCCACATCCAAGACATGACTCTTAGAGCCCTAGACCAGGGACTAATTTGTCAAGAGGAATATATTTTCCTAAACAAACCATGCCCCATTGTTCCAGCTCTATATGGGGTCCCCAAGACCCACAAAAGCATTGTTGATCCCCCGTTACGCCCAATTATTTCCACCATTGGCTCCAGCACAGAGCCCCTTTCCAAATATGTTGATCCCATCTTATGCCCATTGACTCAAAACTATGCCTCCTACATCCGTGATACGGGTGATGATATAAACAAAATTGAAGGCATGCCATACAATCCCAATACTGACATATTAGTAACGCTTGACATTGAGGCGTTGTACACCAACATCCCTCAGTGTCAAGCGTTGCAAGCAGTGGCGTCACTCCTTCGGCGATCCCCAGGAGTTAGGCCTGATGACTTTATCTTGGAGTGTTTGGAGACAGTTCTGATGAATAATTTCTTTCATTTCAATGGACTTATTTACCAGCAAATCAAGGGCACCAGTATGGGAGCTTCCTGTGCGCCAAGCGTAGCGAACACCTTTATGGGCGAATGGGAGTTGAAAAATGTCTTCAATGAAGCAGCCCCATTTTTTGAAAATGTTAGCACATGGAAACGCTTCATTGACGACATTTTTTTTCATTTGGAGAGGAGATGTTGCCACCCTGTAGGAGTACATCTGCTGGCTTAACGCCAGCGACAGCAACCTTAAGTTCACTGCTAAATTTAGCTCTAATCAGGTCGAATTCTTGGATATCCTGATCTTTGGATTGAACAACACACTACAAGTCAGTTTGTTTAGAAAGCCTACAGCGAAGAATACCATACTTCAATACAAGAGCTTTCACCCCACCTGTCAGAAAGATTCTATCCCATTTGGGGAATTCCTGCGTGTGCGCCGCAATTGTACAAACATGGGTGATTTCCTTAAACATAGTGACGCATTTAAAAAACGTCTCCATGCCAGGGGTTACCCACATCGTTTAGTAAGACATGCATTTAAAAGGGCCAAGTACTACAATCGTGATGCATTATTACAGGGTACTCATCGTACACCCAAAGAACAAGTGACGTGTCATCAATCACTCCCAATTAAACTACAAAATCAAGAATGTCATTACCAAAAACTGGAAGATACTGAATTCAAATGAAAATGAACCACAACTACAACCACCTCTAGTGGCCTACAGGAGAAACAGAAATTTGCGTGATATATTGGTGCATACAAGACACCAACCCCCAATGACACAAAATCAGACCACTACCACAGGATTACCTTTAGTATTAGGTAACCATAAATGTGGTTCTTGCCACGCTTGTGCCACGGCCCTAGTCACGGATTCCTTGACATATAAAGGCAAAAACATCAAACTGAGAGATCTTACCAACTGCAGGAGCCATAACATTATATATATGTTATTGTGCCCATGTGGTCTAGCTTACATAGGAGAGACGGGGAATGAATTTCGCCCGAGATATAGCGAACATAAATCTGCCATCCGTACCCGCAAGCTGATGGCCCCTTAGTCCAACATTTCCTAGACATGCACCACTCAGAAATGGACCTTAGATGGTGCATTCTGGAGAAAGTGAAGCGGCAGGCAGGCCTGCCTGTAGAAACGACTCGTAAAAGAAGGGAAACGTTCTGGATATTCTCTTTGAATAGTGTAAAAGAAGGACTTAACGAAGAAATTATTTGGAATGTCACCAATACTCGTTAACTCAGTTCTTATGGGAATTGTAATGGATATCATTGAGCATCATAATCATCTTGTGTGTGACTACATTTCTTTATTTTTGGTTGTAACCATTCATATTAGAATTTCTTATATTAGGACTCTTTGTCGATGTACTAGATACCTACTTACACATTTCCATAATGCACGATCCATGTCCTTCTTTTTCGCACTCTTTTTCTTTCCATTTTTTGGTTGATGACCTTAGTGTCAGACATGCTGATTTCTATTTTTAGGTCTCGCCTACGCAGCACGCAAGCGCTGCTTTGGAGTGACCTCTTGCAATCACTCCGTACTTTTTTGGAAACTCGTGCATGTACTGCACTCTTTCTAATCAGTACTCGTGCATGTATAGCGTTTACCTTGCGAGAGCGAGCAGCGGCGCCATCTGTTTGCAATTATCGCGCCTGGCGCTGCTCGCTCCCGCAAGGTAAAGGCTGTCCATGGACTTCCGGTCGCGCTTTTTACAGCTTTCGTTGCTTGTTTGTACATGCTCTTTCCCTCTACTCGACTCTGCAAATAATGAATTAGCCTAGAGGTAAATGTTATGCTCGGTTACACAACAGGAAAGGTAACTAGGAGATCCCGCATCAGGAAAGGAATGTAATCTTGTTGTTAATCTTTTTGTAAGCAGATTGGTGACAGACACAACAGCACAGCAAAGTCTGTTCCGCTGACAGCGCCCAGTGCGTGCCTCTGTACACCGAAAGGGGTTTTACCATTTCATAACACCGGGTTACACTGGCTGTCTGGTTTCATGCATCAGTCATATTTTGCATTTAGGTAAGCTGCGCTTCCACAGAACTTGAGTTCTTCGAAGGATTACGAAATGTTTAGTCCTTACAGCATCAGGTGTAGGCCACGCAGCTCCAAACTTGTGAGGTGCAGGGTGTTCGCCGATCTCAGCAGAGCCGCCATTTTCAGCGAAGCATCGATTCATGGCACTGGTTATCAAAGCTCATGCTTCTTTGCTTTTGTCGGGTGTCGTTCGGCGAAGAAGGTCAAATTGCCTGTGAGGGGACAGCATTAGCTAGGTCGGACGGACTCCTGACCGGCTGCCTGGTCACAAGGGAACCTCTCTTTACCGCATAATTTAAAGTCGACTCGGACAATTAAGTTGCCGTATAGCCTCTTCATGTTACACGCAAGATCCGAAATGGAGTTCTCCGGTTCTAGTCCGATATCACCCCTCCACACCCATGTCACTCCACGCCTCTCACAGTCAAATCTGATCCCTGCTTCTGCCATTAAGGAGAATTTCTTTTTTGTATACTGCTGGGTAGCTCAGGTTTTGCGGTTTGTTACAGTTGCTTTATAAAAGGTGCCATCTCCACCATACCAGATACAGTTTTTCTCTGTCTTGCATGGATAAAAGGCTGAGCTGCCCATGACCAACATTTTAACAGTGTTATATTTCAGATGCACATTATCTACAGAAAGTGAATAAAGCATGCTAAACGACCTTACCTGCATAAAACATGCTTGGAGGAAAATCGCGCACTGGTTGTGTAGTTCAAAGACACAGCGTTTCAGATTGTCCCCTCCACATTCATCGTGTGGGCGTTTCTGGTGTAGTTGTTTGCCGAGGTGAATGGACGAGATGAGGTTTACATCAATGAAGAAAGCCAGAAGCATAATGTAATTTCTAGGAAGAACACCACGCTCTAGATTTGGCTAAGGGCTGTTTCTGTTACGAGTTGCAAAATAAATCAAAGTTAATGATTCAGACCCTAGGCCGCATCTTGTGAGCAGGGCTTAAATTCCCAAGATAATGTAACATTAGTGAGCCAAAAGGCAAGACAGTTGTCAGGTGAAGCCTGTAGGTGGCCCAGATTTTGTAAAGCAATTTAGATTCTACTAAATCAAACATGGTGCGTTTATGTACAGCTGATATTCAGAAGTTAGGCATCTGAAAGTGCTTTCGTAAGCTTTTAAAAATAAAAAGGAGCTTTGGTGAAAAAAATGATTTGTTTCAGAACACACAATTTAAACGGAGAAGCCGCGATATATCCAGGTTTTCTGAGTTCACTTTGTACATATTAGCCGTTAAATGGTTATCTATCTGTGTCTTCTTTTGATGTTATTGCTTTGTTTCTACTTCTTTGTGCATTCTTCTCCAGTTTAGATGGTGTGAACTCGACCTGAAGGTATTGGAGCGCTTTACATAAGCACCAGTTACATCACCCAATGTCATTCTTTTTTTTAAGGCACGGGGAGAGGATGTGCCCAAAATCTCAAGATGTTGAGCCGACACAAACTCGAAACCGGTTCGAAGGTTGGCAGACTGGCCGCAACTCCACATCCTGGGTACAGCTAGGATGGCAGGCATAATCCACAAACAAGCATTGGCATAGCCAATAGGTCTCGCCTTTGGGACCTTATAAGTGTTTAGCCATGCAACAGTTGATGTTGTTGCACCAAGGATATTGTACTGCATAACTAAATACTTATAAGGTTCCAAAGGCGAGACCTATTGGCTATGCCAATGCGTGTTATTTTTGAAAGGCGGTAATTCCATTTCACGCCTCTATTCGTGTAAATTATCATCATGATATTTGGGGCGGTTGTTATCACCTCTTGTCAAACAACATATCTTCTTGGTCCACCTCATAACCCCTATGAGACGATATGTTCTCTATCCATTCTAAGATGGCGCTCGCTTTGCACCTTGGATTAAAGTAAGTTGCAGCAGTCCTACGTGACGATAGATTGTTCACGTGTTCTGACGTAGCGGGGCTTCTTATAGCTTTTCAATGGCGCCCAACGCTGTCTACCCGGCTTGGTATGTCGATGGTCCACTCAGAGCTTCAGAGCCAGATTGATTTGGTAAGTCTTAGCGTACGCATCGTATTTTTATGCGCGTTAATTTATCTGATTGATATATTGCCATACTCCACATAAGTATTGAGCTTTAGCCGTCGATTGTCTCATAGCTTTGCTATTTCATATAGCCGGCCCGGGCACTTGTTTCCTATGGTTGCACCATCTTACCACGCGTTCTTATGCTGCTAGACCATGTTAGCCAGCCATTATATGAAGACTTCATACATCAACCCCTTGCTTTTATGACCGCTCTGCTTATAGAGTGTGTACTCTGTCTACTTATGTTCTGCCCTCATATTGCATATATATTCTATTTTTGTTTTTGGGTGTTTTAAGATATTGACCCTCTTGGAATATTGTTTGCTCGTATCACATATGCCACAACGATTTCTGTTCGGCACGCTTATGCCTTATCTCTCCAATTAGAGTAATACCGGCACCTGGTTTTAGAAGAAACTCTTCCTATCATCAAATTGAAGCGACGCCTATTCTTTTGCAACTCTAGGAACAATATATCTTTGAGCAGGCGTTGTGCTTTACCCAATTAAGTGTGTATGCCACCGGGGTTTCTATTTGATCATGTCTTTTAGAAGTAAAATTTCGCCACAATATCTATATTTCCTCTCGTAGGGACTAATGTCTCTCTATCTGCTTACAGTAGACTGTGTGCCGCTCTGACATATCTGGAAACTCGGTTCTTATCCCACAGGACACAACCTGAGAGTGTTCTAGGTAAGGCACAAACAGTCCTCCCTGACTTTCATTTTCGCTCATCTCCCGATTTCTCACTACCTATAGTTCTCATTCTCCCCGCACTTTATTCTTCTTTTGACAGAATACCCTACATTATAGGACATTGCTGTATACTATTACAGTAACGTAGTGGCCATTCTCATTGAAGTACCGCTCACATCAACATATCTTGTACGTATATTGATTCCTAGTGAAGATTACACACCGACAAGGGACACATATTAATTGACATTGGGTGATCTCACCATGGTTCCTCTCTTTCGCTCAAAAGGTACTCCTGGTTCTACACCATGACATGGGGCTTTTGTTGTGTTTTTTCTTTCTCTTGCAACTGTGTCTCTCACTTTGGCACAACACTTCCCACAGTGAGTATGGGGAGATATGTGCATCTCACATCTATGATAACTAACTTTCAACGTGTGAGTCTCACGTGGTGTGGTGCTTTCGGTCATGGCTCTTTGGTGGGTTACTCATGTTAAATCAAATGTTTGTCTTATGCTTAGGTCCAATCAATTGTTTCTCTAAATCATTCCTTGTATGGGCTTATAATATACGTTGTCTATACCTTTTAGGTACCCCCCGGGTGTCATGTGATCTTGTTTTATCTGGAAAGGTCCTGAGGAAGGTGGTCCAACTACCTTTTATATTCCACCGAAACGCGCGTCGACCTTGTTTGTTCAGATTCTGCTGAACATATCTACCTCACATGGTCGTGGAGACCCTGCAACTCAATGTCTCCCCTTAACCCAGATATATATGCCTGTGTGAATGCTGTATGAGTCTGGATGGTTTTTGTTTGAGTATGTATGAATATCTCTTTGTGTGTCTATTTGTCTACATTCGGGGTTTATAAGCTTAACAGTGCACTTTAGATATTCTAGAGTTTTATGTAGTAGCTTTGTATATACTGTTGTTTATATAAAAAAAAGTTTTTAAAAAAAGAAGAAAAAAATTATTCTATCACAAATGTGTATTTGGTTTTATATAAAACATGATACAAATTAATGTAGTTTTTGATACATATGCTTTCAATGTTAAAAAGAAGCTAAATTATCAATCATGTTAAAATCATTTTCACTCTAACATCTATGTTGGTATGACTACATTACTGTTCAGCCCATACTGAATTTATTTAATTGAATGGAAGACATATAGGTCGCGAGGAGCTCTTTATTGAATGTTTGTCTTGGTTTTCCCTCTTCTTCCTGACCTAAAATTATTTTCCTTAGAGGGGGTACCCTTTTTGTAGTAGTATAATGGCTTTAACCAGCATATTGTAATATGATTAACCAGATCAATCAACCAGATCCTAGTAGCCATTATAGTAAAGTAAGATGAATAATGAGTTTAACCAGCATGATATAGTAAGGGCAGTCAGATCTTAGTAACTAGTGTAATAATGAGTTTGGCGTAGTGAGCTTAGCCAGCATCATATAGTAAAAGCAACCAATTTCTAGAACCTTGAACACTGGATCTAGACATTGAATATAGACAAATGTCAACAGTGGTACGTGGGTATTATATCTAAGAGATATAAACAAATCTAACCAGAGACAATCTATTAAAGACCTAACTAGTAAAGACCAGAAAAATGCTTTCTTATCTTTCTCATGGTACTCAAGTTGGCTTCATGGAAATCAATGATTAGAAGTTATTGCCGAGTTTTTCTGTGTGGAAGTGTCAATTGTGTGGTCCTCATTGTCGTCAAGAAATTTCTTCAGGGATTCGTACTCCGAGAAGAAGTGGGGCTTGCCCTGTATCACAACTCGATACTTTGCAGGACCTGCAAAGGAGAATTAGTATCCCATGGACCTCAGTCTGGAACGGAGAGCAAGAAAGCCTTTTCTTGTGTCCACTGTTGCCTTGGAGTAGTCTTGTGCGATAAAGATTTTGTTGTTATTCCATTGATATGTTGGTTCCTCCTCATGAAGGATATGATAAGTTCAACGTGTTGGTATCGCAATGGTTTACATACAATGGGTCTAGGGTGCTTGTGGTTCGGTAGCCTTCTTGCGGGGACCCTGTGTGCACTATCAAACTCCAAGAGCTTCTCGAAGGGCAGCCTGGTGACTTGTGGCAACCATTTTTCAAAAAAGGTGATGCATGACCCTGTCTCATCTTCACTTCCCTCCGCCACCCCAAAAATGCATAGATTTCCTCTTCTGTTTCTGTCTTCCAGTTCCGATATCTGCTTGGCAGGAGCTTGTGTAGTGGAGTCGAGTTTCACCACTGTCTTTGATGATTTGGAAGCCCCAGCCTCTAGCTGGCTAATTCTGCTTTCTGCTTCTTCAATTCTGTTGTTGGTTTCTCTGATATCTCTTCGGATTGCGTAGATCTCGTTCTGCATGATATCAGTGTTCTCATGGTGGATTTTGCTAGGTCATGCACCTCCACTAGTTTACTCAATATTGTTTCCATTGTGGTGTTGATGTCTTGCTTATTTTTGACCGGGGAATCCGGGTTCGGTGGGTCCGCTTTTAATCTCTTGAGGTTGGTCTTACTCTCTTTCTCAGCCATCTTTGCAAACGTGTGTTTCTTTGTATGGTCGGCACGCATGAACCAGAGTCCCGTTGGTCGAGAGTGGTTAATAAGCCTGGAGGTGTTGTTTCATACAAGCATGTGGACTCAGTAGGAGGCCAGTGATCTTCCGTGTTCCGGCGTTACCGAACCACCAGGGTGGTGTTGCCGCTGTTCTTCACTATTCGCTGGTCTTTTTTTATTTGTTGGTACTACTGGAGGAGCGCTTAAGGGTAATCTGGCAGGCAGTCGTGCCTTTGCGCTATTGATTTAAGAAGCTTTGAGTCTGGGTTTGCAGAATTTCAGGGTTTCAAGTACAGTGGTGAACTTCTCTGAGCCGTGACCCCATGGCAGTATATTGTGTTTCTTTATGCCCACTACATTTATCAGGTCTAATACTGTGGTGTTGTCAAATGAGGAATCAGACTCTTTCCCAGGACTAATTCAAGCAAATGAAATGAATGAAATTTCAAATTCCAAAGCTTTGACACTTTGTCCCATTGAAGGCCTGAGTATCTATTTATTTGGGTTAGTTAGATGTCAGAACTTTCTTTGGAAGTGGTTCAATTACGTATGTGTAGAGCAGAGGCTTTTATTTCTTGTTTGAGGCATTGTAAGTCTCTTCAGGCGTCTATTACAGAGTCAGGTAGGGCACGTCGTGCTTGAGTTACTCGCTGGAAGACCTTGTATCAGTGTGTATGCATTCACACTCGGGGTCACATTAGAGGACTAGCGGTAGCTTTGGATCCCACTTTTAGGCACATTTATAACTTCGATACGTGGATACGGAGAAACATTCTCACCAATATGGGCTCAGCCGCCATCTTGAGATCAGGCACACCATGCGGTCACGAACGCGAGCTTAAGTAACTAAACTACACACGAATGCAGGTGAGATCCTTACTTGTTTTTTGTGGCGTGTAAGTAGGCGCGATTCTCACACCACCGCATTGTTTTTCTTCCGAGAGCTCAAAGTGTATTACGGTTATTGAAGCTTGCTCGTACCCCCTGAACTTCCGCTGACGTGCAGCAAAGATCCGACCTCGGGCCTCAGGGGACCTGAAAGCCGTCCAGATTTAACAGTGGAAAGCGGTTCCTGTGTGCGCATCGTCGCTGACAAAGTCCTGAATTACAGGCTGTCTATATGTCCGGTCTTGATGCTCCGAGGTCGGAGAAATACTAGAAAGCGCGTACCTCCAAGACGGAGCTACAGGCTTACGCAGCCATCTTCCTGCGCTCCAAGCCATGCCCCCCCCATGCTATGGCATTTCTGTACAACAAAGATGTGAGGGGATGAGTTTCATAGAGGACGGATCAGAGTTCACATTAATAAGGTGGTGTATTCTTGGGCACATAGCAGCCCTAGGATCGGAGGAAATTGCGTTAGGCGATTGTTAACTTGTTCCAACTGTGAGACTACAGGGTCAGAAATGACTGGACCAGCCTGCACAAAGTCTTAAAGTGAATGAAGCTTTAGAGGCTCCCTAATGAACTGCAAAATGATATAACATCAGAAGGGAAGGCCGAGAAAGAGTATATTCCAATGTAAGTGGCCTGTTCTGCGAGCAACAGCATAACACCCACCCTCTTCTTTGAAGCGGGCTCAACACAAGCTGGCCGCAAAGAGGAGAGCAGTACCTTTTGGGCAGTTAGCTGAAGCCCATATGTTCAGCGAGACCTAGATCAGGGGACTCCCACCTTTTCTGTAGTAATAGCTACTTCTTGTTACTGAAAAGCACCCTGAGCTACTGCCTAATACAGTGGTTCCCAAACTTTTTCGACCCGCAGCTCCCTTGACCTATTGGCCATTGGCCGTGGCTCCCCATTATGTTACTTTTTTTCAGCAGGTGGGGGGTGTAAGCCCTGCCTATGGAGTACTTCAATTTTTCTCCCTGAAAATGACTGGGTTGAAGCCAATGAAGGTAATATAATAATACGGCTTCCCTCTTGCCTGCAGGCCCCACAGTGCCAGCAGTGAGCGCAATCACAGATGTTGGTGCTTCTGGGAGATCACCACTGCGAGGGTGATTAAAATACTCTGGGAGAGGTATCAGAATCAAAGTACACCTTTTAGTAGCTGCTAATGGAGACCGCTTTGATCTCAGATACAAAGGAGAGATTCGCCATCGAACATTATACACAAATTGCAGACTTCTATCACTGGCTGAGGGGGGTGAGGGGCCAGGGACTCAGGCCAGAAGACAGATTTGTAGATCAGAGATACCAACCCCAGGAGCAGGACGCAGGACTTGTGGTTTCTCACTACTCCGGCATAACCACTCTCTCTGCCCCAACAATAAACCTGGGATGGACAGTGTGAAACTTTCAGTGAGTGGCCAGGATTCTCATGAACCTTGAGATGTGGCTGGCAGTGAGCAGCATACATATGTTATCATAAACCAGTGGAGTTTAGGACCACAGTGTGAAGATTCATACAGGAGTTAAGTACCACTGGTGATAGCATGGAGTCTGGGGAAGCACCACAGACAGGAGGCAGTGGATCGAGAGTGAAGTGTCGCCACCACAGTTATGGGGAAATAGTCGCAATGGTTTAAGAAGAGGTATGGGTGTGTGAGGATAGTATTAAGGAGTGTGTGGGGGAAGAGCAGAACTCTTGGGGACTCCACACTGCAGGCTAGTGAAGGATGATATGAATGAAGGACAGATAGATGCCAACTAAGCAATCATCAGAAAATACTGCCAGTGTGTTTTCAGTTAGCCCTGGCAGTGCCGGGCGATGACCTAGCATAGGGGGTGAGATTCAGTCAAAGAGGTCAACCAATGCAGGAGAACCACGGTAAGAATACTGTCCTGGTCATTCTACAGATGCAGATCACACAAAATACATATGATGCCGAAATAGAGCTCTTGTTGAGCCTGAAGCCAGCCTGAGGATCATCCACCTAATTGACAGATTGCACAAATGATTGCAACTGTGATGTCACCACCTCCTCTAACAGTTTTGTCATATAACGACCATTTGAAATTGGCCTAAAATGTCAATATATCTTTGAGGTCAAAGAAGGTGGGTGCACTTTGTATAGATTCACATCACAATAAAGTTGCACACAGCAATTCACAGAAGCTTCTAACAGGGTGCAGAAGTGCTAGGCGCTTCATGCTCCCTCTTGGATGTGACAGTGCCCCCTCTCTCCTCTCATGTCCCTTTAAAGTCCCCAATACTTGTTTTTAGGCCAGACAAGAGGTAAAAGTAAAGTAACAAGCATGCAAACAAAAGCTGATCCCCTGTAACTCCTGATTTTATCACAAGCCTCATAACGTCATGACATGAGCTGAGAGCGATGTAACAAAAAGAGGAGTCTCTTGATTTCAGAGCCCAGCCTGTCGCCTGATTCCTTCCTCGCTCTGCTTTGGTGTCCCTCCACAGCCCCGTTCACGAGGATCGTAAAAAGAAAGGAACGCACCTGCGGAATCTGTGTGTCATATAACATCTTTTGCAAAGTAGTGACATCATTAGAACGGAAATATTTTGATTTTTTTCAGCAATTGTTAAGTTAAAAATAGGGACAGCTGAGAATGGACACAAAATGACTTGATCAATGCAAAGTGAAACCTCCAAACATACATTTGAATAAAGAGCAAACACACACACACAGAAAATCGATAATGGCAGTCTTTCTGTTATTTGAAACGATTATGGGCACAGGTAAATGTCAGACTATATTAATTGTCACAGTGTTGGCCCCACTTTGTCCAAGTCTTTTTCACAAGGCTATCTGTGTAGATCATTTAAAGTACGTTTGGCTGGAGGGCTGGGGACACATTCACTGTTAGGTCATTGTCCCGGGGTACAATTAAATTTAATTTATTTTCACTTCAAAGACTGTCAGGAAGCTGGGGCCGGTTGGATCAGTGTGAAACATGTCACACAGCAGGTAGGGAGGGTGGTCCCTACCTACAGGGTTAGTTACAGCGGTGAACTTAAAAGAAAACTTAATAAAACAAGGGAGGAGGAATCAGAGAGGATGTGACCGTTAGGAGATGATAATGCGGTCACCAGCACCCCCGTGTGGTTGTTGGGAGAATGGGCTGCTATGGTAAAACCTTCTAAATAGAATGCAATTATATAATTTTTGCGCATCTGTTTGCGGCGCCCCTGGCTAGTTCTGACGGCGCACCGGGGTGCCGCGGCGCACACATTGGGAACCACTGGCCTAATATATGGGTGTTAGATAAGGGTACATAAAGTCCAAGTAACTTAAGCACTACCCCTAGAGTATCCCAGTCCTGCTCCAGTGAGCATATATCATTAATGCCACATAAGCTCTATAGTATTGTTAATTTGTGGGTTACCCAAGGATCAGTTTTGTCCCTTGTTTATGAATCACTCAGAGGTGAGAGTTTAATTTAGTCATGTGCTCTCACTTTCATGCAGTACATAAGGGGACACTGTTCTCATTTTGAGAGTCAGGGCACAAAGGACCATTAGCAATATTAGATATCTAAAAGTAACCATATCTCGTCAGTGACCGGCACACTGTACAGCTGTTAAACAATAATGACATACAAATTAATGTATGAAGAGATTGTTTTTAAGAGTATGTGAAACCAAGAAAGGACTGACAATGCTTATCTGACATCATCAAAAAAAAGGAAGACAAACTTCCTCAATAAAAGCCTCAATTCAGAAAGAAGAAAGTGGCAGGTATTTCCATTCAATATGCCACACATATTGAGGACGCTGCTTCAGATAAAGGAGTGGGCACTGACACTGCTAGACAGCGCGGCAGAGGTCATGATAGTTCACCAGACTCTTCAAGAGTTTCTGGTGGCAATGGCAACTAATGTTTTTATTCAGGTGAAAACACCAGATCAGCCGGTTAGCCTTCCAGATAGGTAGTTTGGTTTGGACATCTAAATTGAGGATGATATACCATGTACCATTAAAGTAGTTTTTTGGGAACATTTAACACTTGCATATAAAAATTCTCTAGGCTGAAAGGGATTGGCCACCAGAGTTTGTTTGGAAAGTCCCACAAGGGGCAGATATAATAATACCATCTTTTTCCGTCCTAGTTCCGGAATCTGTCAAACAAGCGTATGCCATGGAGTGGTCCCTTGCACAACCTCCGGCATTATACCGCAACCATGTAGGCTACAATCAAGATTCACCTTATCATGTCATACCTATGTGGTCTAGCCCACAAGTTCGACCACAATACCCTATTAAGCATAAAGGTAAACGCCCTGCTAGAGAAATTCAAACACAACTAGACTATCAAGGCATAATTGAGCCATGTATCTCACCAATGAGCAATCCTTCGTTTCCAGTAGTAAAACCAGATCATTCATATCGCTTGGTCTTAGATTACAGACATTTAAGCAGCCATACACGCACATTTGTAGTTCAAATTTCCTCACAGTGCAGCACTAATGAGGAACATTGTCAGTAAAAAAATACAAAACAGCATTAAAAATTTCAAATGGCATTTTCTGCCAAAACATAGATCCTGAATGCAGGGCTTTAACTGCATTAACTGCATTAGGGTCTCTAAAACGATTTTGTAGACTGCATCAGGGGTATAAGAACAGCCCTGGTTTGTTCTCTACCAGAGTAACATCAATTTTATACAAAATGGACTCAGAAGCATTGTCATTTTTATATGACATATTCCTTACGGATGATGAATTACACATTTAGCAGAGTAGATCGCATTGTTGGGGGATTTGCTGAACAAGGCTACAAATTCAACTTCCAGAAAACAAAAATTGCCTATCTCAATGTCCTGTCCTTACAGGATGCAAGTTATCAAAGGAAGGCAAAAGTTCCTTAGCACCACATTTCTTAGAGAAATGTGCACTCTTACAACCACAAGATACAGTAAAAAAGCTACAATCACTTTTGGGTTTTCTCAACGTTGGTAGAACAAACTATGCACAACGGGTGAAACTGTTTTATGAATTAATCTGTCCAGACTTTACAAGTACACATTGGATATCAGAACATACACAGATTCTGAGAACACTGCAAACAGACATGCTCGCATCCAAACATTCACACACACGTGTCAACACCACAAATTTGGTGATCAGCATAATTGTAGGAGTCACTGGCTACTCATATGTCACTTTCAATGAAGGTGATACTGTACCGATTGCATATAAATCGTCTTTATATTCAAATGCAGAAATGCGTTTTGCACCCACAGAAAAAATACTAACTATAGTTCAGACAGCTGTTAAAAAGTAAAGAATATTGGCTCAGGGAAAACGCATAATTGTGGTAACTACCATTTCAGCCCTAGAGGCTGTCACAAAGGCCAGCGTTCATAACACAAAAGCCTTACATCCTAGATGGATACAGTGGGCCACCTGCTTAACTGCTACTGTTGTAGACTATGTCTTTGACCCCTCACTACAAAAACAAGAATTCCTACAAAATGAACAAGAATAACGTGTGCCCAATGACATTTTACCTCTTGACCTGAATGACTTCATTGTCTATACTGATGGTTCAGCTCAGCCCACAGTTGGGATTAAACAACGATACTCCGCTGCTTGTGCTACGGTAGGTGGAGTGAAGAGGGATGGAGTGTTCCACCCTCAAAAAACCTTTATACAATCTCTAGGGGATTGTACTTCACAGCTGGCTAAACTAAAAGCTTTAATTCTGGCACTAGAAAATACCGATCCTGAATTCCCCACTCTAATAATGTGTGATTCATATTATTGTGTCAAGTCTTTCAATGAGCACTTACACTATTGGCGCTTGAATGGATTCAGAGATGAACATTAAGCTACCTGTCAATGCTTAACGCACTGGCACACCATTACATAAAAAATATCCAGCAAAATACTCCTACCTACTGAGTACCCAAAACATACCTTTTGCAGGTATTCCCGGAGTGGGGGATCGAGTGATACCAAATTCAGACCGCAGGCTAGAATTAATCATAGCTGCTCATGAGGGATTAGCTTCTGCCCATGCAGGTGTGGCAGCTGCAGTTTCACTGCTACAGCAACACTATTGGTGGCATCATCTCTACAAATAGACAAAACAATATGTCCTTAGTTGTGACATTAGTCAACAAAAAGAAGCTTCAACCGCAACATGCCCATCGCAGACATCTCTCTTGGTTTCAAACAAACCATTGGATTGTGTTTATCTCAACCACTGCGGACCTCTGAACTCAGGGAGCTCCTTTAAATTCATTCTTATTAGCAGTGGATTCGTTTTTTTAGATTTCTGTGGGTGTGGCCATAGCGACTGGCTGACACTCGAACTGCTACTAAAGATTTGCAAGTCTTTATCGGAAAATATGCAGTAGCCGCATTCGAGGAACTACAAGACTTCCAAAATGAGCACTCCAATTAAAAAATGTAATGTTCTGCCACTGAAGAAGTGAAGGTCCTACCAGCACCTCCTGTCAGGATTCCAAAGATTGGAGATATAGTTTGAGAAAAGATTGTCGATAAGAAGGAGTTTGGCCCATCATACAGAGCACCAATGACAGACCTGGCAGTTGAAGGTACCAGAACAGTACTTTTGCCATCTCTTGCTGGTTGTGGAAACAAACATCTCAATAGATCAAAGTGCACCATGGGGCCAATCCTACACAGTAGGCCACGAGGGCTCCTGGGTAGTTACCTTCCTCCTCTCTCTACATTACAGGAAATACCTCTACAAGCATTAAATATTACAGAAATTACTGCTCCCTGGTGGGGGATATCAGATACTGAAGTTTTACTCCTTCCTGTTACTACTGCTAACACCGTAAATTCACCATATGCCATTCCTAACAACAAAATCGTTTATTATGATCCATCTTTGGAAATGACTACCATTTTCACTTTACCATGTGAGTTCCCTGTTTTTGCTCAGACCACCTTTGGCTATTTTGCCGATATTGATGGCTTTTCCTCGGATTTGTCAGACACACCATTGCATGGTATTGGTGTATTTATTTTTTGGTAAAACAGACCTACCTGATTCCACCTTGAATATATATTTGAATTGCCATTTCACTGCTCTTCCTCTTTGTTTGGATTGGATTTGTCACAGTTTTCTTTTTGCTTCTAAATGGACATTATCTCCCAGAACGCTCTGCTGTTGAACTTGTAGCTGAGGTATTGAAGCCTTATTCTTCATCACATAAAGTGCGAAAAGTCCTGTCCCTTCTGAACATTTCTGCATTTCTCGTCCCAGATGGAATTGTTTGGGATAAGGTCCCATTTAATATTACAAATTCCTTATGTGTTTCAAATAACTATGGATGATGTTATTACTCCTAGCAGTTTGTCTGATGATTGGGGTGTCAATACTGTGAAATCTATGCGCTTTCTGAACTTGAATACTACACTGTATTTAAATCTGAGGATATGCACCGTACCTCCACAAATTATGGCAAAATGTTTTGTTTCATTATACACAATGGGAAACATTGCCCGACACCACCAGTGGGTAGTTCAAAAACGTACCTGCAGAAGTTTGTATATTTTTCTTGCAACAACCCCTTAGACCCAGTGTCTTATTATTTGAAACTTTACCCTTAACCAGTGGCTGAAACAAAATTGGTCTATTAAGATTCCTTCATTTCCCAACTGTCCGTACAAGGTTAATTAATTGTGGAAAGACAACATTGATTTGAAATCAGTTTGGGGAACAAGAAATTGGCTAGTCCATGGCAATGAGGCTTTATTTAGAGCTTGTCTTATACCGAGACAAATGATTTTCCTAAACAAAACAGTATAGCAAACAGCATGCCTGGGTTTGGTTATAATTAAAGACATGAACACACCAGACATTTCCTCCATTGCATGTATTGACGATCGGCACCGTTTTGCAAATTACACAGAGGAACAGCTCAACTACATGATACAGAATGGTACATATAATTCTTAATTTTCCGGTTCAGACGGATGGTTAGTGTGGCCATTAGACACTAATGGTTAAGCACCACAAAGGGTTTTAAAGCAAACAGACCAGACCCACTTTATGTGCAGGCAAAACACTCATGGGTGGGTACTATCTACAGTGTAGGGAGGTTATGCCAGCAATGGTTACAACATTCAACTTCAAATACAGTGAAGGAACACTTGTCTCGCTTTTCTTATGACATGGATTTACAAGATTTCTTGTTAGGTCCTAGATTATCATGTCATAAATGCTTTCTATATGCCATATACAATGAACTTTGGAAAGTTTGCCAGCAGGAAGCTGCTGAATTTTTAGGAGAAATTGAAAGGGCTAATTTGGGAAAAGGCTTTGGCTGTTGTTGATGATGGCATGTCCGCTCAACTAGAATTTACTCTCTGAATATCATTGTGTCCTTAGCAATCAGTATCATATAAAGTGACATGTCCCTCCTCCAGCACGGGCAAAGTCAGCTTGAATCAATGATGCAATGAAGTTGGACGTTACAGATCTTAAAATCTAATTGTGTGCCCTGGAAATACCTGAAGGCGACTTACTTATTTTTGCCTTATAATTTAACACGCTCACAGAAAATAATGGCAAAAAAAGACACAACTTGCACAATGTTAAGCATAGAGCATTTAGAGAAATTGCCTGTCACAGTAGGTAAGACACCATGGGCCAGATGTATGACGCTCGCAAAATGCAATGTACAACAGTGTCTCAGACACTGTTTGCGATTCCCAATGGGGTCGCAAATTGCATGCCTCATCAATATTCATGAGGCAAGCGCAATTTGCTACCCCATTGGGAATGGCTAGCACTCACCGGGATGGTGGCCTGCTGGGGTCAGCAGACCACCATGTCTGTGACTGCTTTTTCAGTAAAGCAGTTTCTTTTTTTTAAATGCAGCCCGTTTTCCTTAAAAGAAAACGGTATGCATTTAAAAAAGAAAAATGAAACTTTTCAGTTTCATTTTTTAAGGGCAGGCACTGGTCCCTGGGACCACTGCCTGCTATTAAAAAATATTTTCGCACCCATTCACAAAGGGGAAGGGGTCCCCTGGGGACCCCTTCCCGTTTGCGAATGGTTTACCACCTACTTGAAGTAGATGGTAAACTGCAAGTGCTTTGCGACCGCAAATGCGGTCACAAAACAATGGTACATATCATTTGGACTCGCTATTGGGAAGGGACGCCCTTGGCACGCCCCTACCTAATAGCGAGTCGCAAATGCTATTTTGCGAGTCTGTGACTCGCAAAATAGCATTGGTACATACCACCACCTTTTTTTGCGGTCGCAAAAGGGTTGAATACCCTTTTGCGACCGCAAAAAACGGTCGTACATCTGGCCCCATCTGACGTATGGTTAATCCAAGGAATTATCTCACTGCCAATTTCTATGTTTCCTTTTACATTTTGTTTGAAACATTTTCAAGTGAGCAGATGTGAGGCGTTAGAAGAGAGATTTATACACAAGACATGGGTCCTGCTTTTCGATTACAGGTTTCAGAATGGGGAAACAGAAGTATTTATTTGTGGAAACAAATGTGAAACTTTGTTTGTCCATTCTCTAGTTTGTAAAGCGGTAACACTTCATGGCGCATGTAACGCGACCATGGCCAATTTGGCGTGTTATCTGAAGGGTGCCCCAGCTGCCTTGATTTGGACTTAATTCAGATTGTTTTCAATTGCAAGTTATTTGATTCTGAACGACTAGGGTTGCTGTGGGATGAAACAGGGAGTGCCATATGTGGTGACTGTATCCAGGGTCGTGGCTTGTTGTAATAACATGTTATTTCCACCTGCAAGTTCAGTCAGAGAGGTGACAGTTATGGCCTTCAATAGCTTTTTTTAACATGAATTTTGATAAGTTGATAGACTGAAAGCCTTATTGTTCCAGAAGGACGTCGCGTTAACATCTGCTAGAGAGAAGTTTAACCTCCAAAATTATTTTAAGTGCAATTATGCAGTGTGGATGTTACTATGCCAAATGTGCTGAGGTGGCATATTTGTGGGAAGTTATTTAAACATATTTATAACAAGAATTGCTGTGCTCCTCTTTTCATCCCTGCTGTACATGTGCACTCTGTTGTCTCCATTTTTTAGCAATCAAAATTACTTAGTGAAGTGAATGTCAACAAAAACATGCTTAAATATATTCAATAAAAAATGTTAACACATGACATTTTGACTAGGAATATCTTCATTAGGCATCTCCATATAGAAACCTCTTCGTACGATAGCTCAGCTCAGAATTGAAGGGTGCGGTGCAAAGTTATCATATGATACACGATGCTGCTATCCCTGTCTAAAAACCTGTCTCTAATTTCTTTATAGCAGTTGACTCGTAACACATCCAGTCGCCCATTATAAAGAAATTAGGTAGCCGCTCAACTGTACTAAGTTGAGTTCCAATGTTGCAATGCCTGTTACCAAGCCAGTAGCCGAGGTGAAAAGCAGATCAGGTCACGAAGCATAATTGAAGCAGCTATTTTAAGAACTAAAATAAAATGTTGTTTTTCTTTCTTCTGCTCTGTTATTCTAGCTGTACAGTGACAAGCAGCACGGAGATGTGTCAACATGTTTTATATTTTCACTCCTTATGTAATTATATAAATGTTCGATTATGTCTGCATGTTTCTACACATTTCGAGCTACTGTGCCTTTTTTTTAAACAACTGACTTCTTTTAAACTGTTTCTAATATCTTTTGCAACAGATATTTAACAGCAGTTCTGATGTGTTTTATTTTGCACTAGAGATTCTATTTCTAATCTTCATATTTGCAATCATGCTCTCTCTTTCATACAAAAGAGCTACGCATCAAATATTTAATTGGTTTGTGGGAAGGTTGATGCTGTGACCATGTATTTTTAGTACCCTCTAACTTCAGCCTCGTTCCTCTACATGGTCATAGAACTCCTCAGTGACTTGCAATATCCTAATCATGTTGGCGGGGAGCACTTTATCCCATATATTATGCCATTTCTGTTTTGATTAACTGTGTGGGGAAAAACATTATCTCTTATGTCTAAAAAGCTAATGACTGTCTCGTTTTAAATCTTGCAGGCAGCAAAAGCATGAACAGACCCCAAAAAGTTGCTAATTTATTAAAATGTCATGAAGAAACTCCACCAATTAAAACTTTATTAGTGAAAACCGGTACAAAAGTGACCCACAATTCTCACATTGAGACAGACTCAAGAGGTCAAGATTGGTCAATCGCTGGAGAACAACCTGCTCAATGTGAAAGCAGTTTTCGCAATCAGGCGCATTTTGATGTATATCTGGGAAGCTCCAATGTTGGGAATTCAGAAAAATATAATGAATGTGAGAGCAATCAGATGAATTCACAGTTTGCTAATTACCTTCCAAACACTCAGCAAAGCCAGACTATGTATACTTTTCCTGAATGTGATGAGAACTTCAATCCTGCAGGTGAGCTTGGTGGGCAGATACGTACCACTTCAAGAGAGAGGACATATGCCTGCACTGAATGTGAGAAACGTTTCTTTGAGAAGAGTCATCTCATCACCCACTATAGGACACATTCAGGGGAAAAGACATTCGTATGTACGTTCTGTCACAAAACCTTCAATCGCAAGTATAACCTGGATGGTCACATAAGAATACATACTGGTGAGAGACCGTACAAATGTAAAGAATGTGACAAAGACTTCAGTAGGAAAAGTGATTTTAATCGACATCAAAAAAAACATACAGGAAGCTAAACAACAAATCCTTAATTTTATAAGTTAAGAAAAGGAAATATATTAACAACAGAACTGGAGAGACATCAGACAGTGAAATAAATGAAGGTCAGCAATTCCATATTATTCAGGAACCACCAGAAATGTCTGCAGGAAGGATAATTGATGTGTCAGTAGGGACAGTCGAAGAGGTCTAATTTTTCTTCACGAAACCCATAAAAAATATCCTAATGAAGACTTTGCGAAACATTTTTCAAGTCAATTTCTTACCTCATGTCAAAATTGAAAGTTCTTGTGGTACAGAATTTACGCGCAGACACAACTGTACATTAAGACAAAGTCACTTTAAACTCGGAATGCTGGAATATTTCTGTCCCACATACTCAGTGGACCACAATTGAAATGCAATTGCAAAACGACTAAGTTGTTGTGGTGCTGTACAATAGCTCAATACTCGGGCTCACATTTTATCATAATATTTCCTTCAGATCTCAAGTCCCCAAATTTCACCCATGTGATTTTACTGTTTAAAAGTATTAAAGAAGATTCTTCTGTTTCTTCCTGCAGACGTTACCGTCACAGTTTTTCAGGTAATAGTAGAAGTCGACTTGATTATTTCAACTTACTCTACGTAGAACTTCTCCCGGTTTTTGAATAAACAGTTGTGGTTGTTACAAAATACAGTGGCTCTATTGAAGCTGATTGCAGAACTTCCATTTACCTTCGTTTAAAACAAGCTAATTGACTTCCAATCTCGAAACGTCTTTAAGAGGATTTAGGAGGCTTGATGCCCGTCATAATCATTAATTTATCCACAGCTTGTTCTCTTTCTACCATCCTGAGCACTGCCTTTGCTCTGTTTCAGTTCAACCTTAAAAAATTTCTCCTATCTGAGAATCCCAGACTGGTGTAAAGTCTTTTTCGTGTCTTATTGCAAAAACATTGAACTCTCTTCCTTTTGCAGATAGCCACCAACCTAGTGGCTTTTTCAGAAGTAATCAGAAATATATATCTTTAGCTTAGAACTTTCTCTGGCCTGTTCTCCCAGCCAATACCTGTGCCCGGGCACCCAAAAGGTATTAGCCCACTGTACAGATCTATAAAATAAAAAAATTAATATATTTCTGCAGCTAATGCATCAGTAACGCACACATGTGAAAACAATTCAATTATTCCCCCATCATTTGTTGAGTTCAGCTAAAACGTATTCATTTCTGGATGAAGCTTATAGAAATGTGCATTACAATAACTGTTTTCTTATAGCACACATTTGCTATTTGGTGTAGCTGTAAATACCAGGTGTAACTTTTTCTCATATTCAAAGGTACTTATTTTGTCAAATGGATAAGTGAAAATTTAAGTCGACCCTTCCAGATTTCAAAAACGTGACTTTTAGGTTACACCCTAATCTCTGCAGGCTGTACTTAGTCAGTCAGCTATCTTACCTGCATGATCTTTTTATGTAACTATACTTGTTGAAGTATAAACTATCCAATTACCTTTTTATATTTAATTCAGTGCTTTTTTCATACACTTTCTATCGGTGACTATATTCATAGCTCTGTGGGTAGAGTGGGGGATAAAAGAGCAAGCGTTTTTGTAGCCTGTGGGGCTTTGTGTGCTCCCCTGTTAAAAAAATAAAAACACAGTATCAGCCTCGTACAATTTTTCGAGCTAATAAAATCATGTTTCCTTCTCTCACAACCAGTAAAATCGGGGGAGGAAAAACAAACAACTCATAATTAGGTGGAAAGAAATTAACACACAAGTTGTAATCATGGCCATAGGAATCAAGCGGTTCATAAGGAAGACTGGATGGTTATATAGAGCCGTCAGTAGTAATATGGATACATTTTTGTAACAGAGTAGTATATAAATGTCACACCTTGTTGGAAGGGCACAGGGCGGGCAAGGCCTACTGGCCCCAACTGTGGTGGTTGAGGTAATTTTCAAGTGGTATCCTGAGGTATAACTGCTATGGCTGTGAAACTGGGCCAAGCACCATTCTTTCTGAATTTGAATCTCAGGGTAGCTAGGGTGAGCATTTACAGGCTTTTAAGAGAGTTACTGTGAGGGGCAAGAGCTCAGAACTCAACAATCAACCAGCAATAAAGTATTGTCCATCCCAGTGCTTGTCTTTTCGAAGAAGAAAAAAAAAAGTACCTTTAATCACTCAGCAGTACTAAATATTACACAATCCAACTTGAAAACAAAGGATGATACCCTTCATCACGATTCCCCTGTGTGGACTACATACCACCTGCTCTCTGTGCTCCCTACCACCCGGGTTACCCTGTTTATTATAGTTCCCCAGTAATCATTGGCTAACGCATGAATTAGGCCACAAATTATGTTTAGGTGTAGAATGTGTTCCCTAAAAGTTCAAATACACAATCATTTCACTTATTTCTTACCCCCATTGTGGTTGTTGTCCTTGTGCTAGCTTCAGCACACGTAAGTGACTTGGTCCGAGCCACAGGTTGATGGCACTGTACGATTGTGCTGTTTCTGTAGCGATCTCAGTAGGTCAGACGCGGGCCGCTTCTTTGTCATGTGGACCCTCCCTGAAGATCAGACTAATGACCTGGTGCAGCGATCCCTGTGTCTTTGCCAGCTACAGTCCACCTCAGTCTGTGGCAGACCGATCACATGGCAAGACAGTTGAACCCAGCTTTGGCCAGTGCCGAGAGTTGTGTGGTCCTCGCATTTGCAGCCTTTCTATGCCAATTGGTTCTCTTATGGTAACAGTGCAGCTGCTCATCCGGATGACAGCACCAGATCACAGCCCATAGAAGTAGCCAGGGAGACATACAGATTTTAGAAGTCATTTGGATGCCGTACTCAATGGGAAGGAATCATGGAGAGAGAATGGAGACCCACTGCAGCAGTGTTAGCTCTTGGCTTCCCTTTCTCAAGCAATCCGATTTCTCCTGGTGCTCCTCAGACTAGGAACACGCAGGACTTCTCTTCCTGGATAGTCTCTCCTACTAGAAGGCCAGGCAGACTCCTTCCCTATGTCAGCTGGCAAGCAAGATTCTAGGAACTAGACGGACCCTCAGCTCCTCTAACAGAGAGTGCAGGCTTCAGGTGCTGTCCCCTTACCTCAGAGACTGTCAGGTGGACACCGTCCCTAGTCACACAGCAGTCCTACGAATTATCTGTAGAGCACTACCTTCCTTAGTGATGAAAATCTTGGAACTGAAAGAAATTGAGGTTGTTTGGATCCTACTTTTATACACAATTTGTTTATGGAGTACGTGGAGCACTATCTCAAACTTCACGAATGGTTTGGTGCTCTTGCAAGTGTCTTTCTCAGGGTGCTTTCTTCTCGCAACAGGTACCACGGGCTGTCTCCCACAACATGGGCACAATTAAATTTGAAGTTTCTGCAAAAAGCTGTCAGCAGCCTTTCTGAAGCAACAATTGGGCACAGACATAAGGTCAGACCTAGCCTGGAAACTTCCTCACCTTGCACAACAGAAACTGCAGTTCCACTTCTCACCCCTACCATTAGCAAAATGGCTGTGATCAGAACTAACGAGAAACCCCTTGCTAACAAAGTTCTCACAGAATTGTTAAAGCTATCCCTGTGTCTATCTTCCTTACTTTAGTGTCTGAATCTCCATCCTCCAGTCACAGGAAAGCAGGGAGTACACTTCCACTGTCTGGGGAAGCTGTCCTTATCCTCCCATCTTGTGCCATTCAAAACCAGGGGCATTTAAAATGGATCCCACTGTCTTCAGTACTGAATTTATATCCTACTGCCATAAGTGTACTTCTTGCATAGTATACAATCACTCAAACGGCACACCGGATGTCACCACAAGATTCTAGGTTTCGCATAACTACAGAACTATACAAGAGTGGCCAGTATGTCACACTCAACTGGCACACATAAAAATCTGGTCAACATAAGATCACAAAACACGGTCCACTGCCACTTCATGTGCCAAACTGAGGACAGGGACAGTAGTCCTCTGTATACTATGAGGACATGCTTAGTGAACCCCTCCAGGTCGCAAGGAAGGTCCTGGACCCTGCACTGTCAGGGGCAGGCCTATGCCCATGCTGGACGAGCAGGACAAGAGGCAAAAATGAAAGTCAGGATCCCAGTTACACCAGCAGTCAGGCACTCAGTGCACGGGGTACGTGCTTGTCTACCATGCAGGGGACATTCTCGGTCCATTCGATGGGGAGTGGTGTAATGTAATCCGCATTAAATGTATGCCATAAATATTGGTATGTATTGAGGATTCGTGAGATAATGACAAACTCAACATGCACTAATGAATACTGAGTGATGACATTTGAACACAGTTTCATATTAATGAGTGATGGTGCAAATGTGTTCATGCATTCAACACTCTTAAGTGATAGTGATGTGTTAGAGTATTTTGGGCTGACACTCAAGCTTTATTATATAATGTCAATAGTTTTATTTAAAGTTATACATAAACTGAATACAGAACAGTAGCATCATTTTGCATTGGGCAGTAATCTCTTAATGTCATTTAGGTAAAGCGTTAATATAAGATGGACTGGGTATAAAAGGTTAATTTCAAACGATGTATGTTAGGATTCCTAGCTCAGATACCATATATACAGAACACTGTTCCGTAATAAATGATTCATTGCGGAATAATGTTATGTATATATGGGCTAATTACCCGTGTTCCTTCGACTACAGGGCGCCCAATGCTTTGTATTGATAGTTAACCCCTTAACTGCTGAGGGTCCTAACACCCTCCCATCAACCCCCCTCCCCCCCATGCCCCCAAAGTGCTGAGCCCTTTTTTGGCTATTTTGGTTAGTTCAGATTAAGGCTCCGTTACTTTTTTCCACTTAAGGTATCCACGCCAAATTTGTGTCCTTTTTTTCCAGCATCCTAAAGATTCTAAAGGGGTCCAGGGTTTGTGGATTCCCCTGGAGATGATGGAGAAAGAAGGCAAACTGTGCTCTGAATAAAAGTGTCTGTTTTTTCCCTAAAATGGCATCAATGAACGGTTTGCTGTGCTAAAGTCACCATCTTCCCAGCTTTCAGGAACATGCAGAGCTGAATAAAAAAAAAAATAAATTTTTTTACCACAGTTTTGCCATTTTTTTGTGCTCAAAACATACTTCCAGTTTGTGGTGGAAACCAGTGTGAAAATCATGGGTAATCCAGGAAAGCTGCACTTTTCTGAAAAGTAGACAAAATTTCAAATTCAGCAAGGTGTCATATGTGTAGATCCTTCAAAGGTTTCCCCAAAAAAATGAGTAGGAGCAAACAACCATTTGTGACAACGTTTTTATCTGTAACTTTTTCTCACAATGGCTGATTTACAAAAGCAATAAACCATTACATCAGCTAGATCCTTCTGGTTGCGGGGATATATAGGGTTTGTAGGTTCTCCCAAGGTACCCAGAACCAAAAACTAAGCTGCACCGCACAATGGTTTTTCATTCTGTGCTGAGTGTAGACCAATTCATATGGTGAAATATGTAGAGTGAAAAATGCGTATCAAGGAAACGTATCTATTTCTGAACAGGCACAAAGATATAAGTTTAGGAGCAGTGGTTATTTGTACATCTCTGAAATTGTGGGTACCCATACTATCATATGATTTAGAGGGTATTTTTCCCAATGTCTTCTTTCTTGCCCACTGGCTTACATTTGGAAGGCACAAATGCTGCAAAATCTAGTTGGTCATAACAAATGTTTTACTATTTTATGCTCCCATATGTGTGCCTATAAAAATGGTACCTCACTTGTGTGGGTAGGCCTAGTGCCCGCGACAGGAAACGTCCAAAACACAACATGGACGCATCACATTTTTCCGCTTAAAACTTGACACTTTTTTTGCAAAGTGGGTAGCTGTGGATTTTAGGCCGTGCTCAGCCGGAACCTAGGGAAAACTACCAAACTCGCACATTTTTTAAAACTAGACACTTGGGGGAATCCAGGGTGTGATGACGTGCGTGGCTCTCGCCAGGTTTTTTTTCCTAGAATACCTTAAAAACCCCAAACTTTGATTAAAAAAACACATTTTCCTCATATTTCTGTGATGGAAAGTTCTGGAATCTGAAGGGAGTCACAAGCTTCTTTCCACCCAGCATTCTCCCGATACAAAATGATACCTCACTTGTGTGGGTAGACCTAGTGCCCACAACAGGTTACGAGCCAAAACGCAATATGGATACATCACATTTTTCCACTTAAAGCTGACCCTTTTTTTTGTTGTAAAGTAGGTAGCTGTGGATTCTGGGCCCTAGCTGAGCCAGCACCTAGCGTAACCCAGCACACTTGCACATTTTTGTAAACTAGACACCTTGGGGAATCCAGGGTGGGATGACTTGCATGGCTCTTACTAGGGAATTTTACCCAGAAGCCCTTGCAAACGTCAAACTTTGGTTAAAAAAAAATCTAATTTTTCTTACATTTTTGTGACGAAAAGGTCTGGAATCTGCAGGGAGCCACATATTTCCCACTACTTTGAGTTCCCACTTGTCCTCTGATAAGAATGGTACCCTACTTGTGTGGGTGGGCCACAAGGCCACGAGACCACAACACAAAAAGGCCCTAAAGCACTACATTGAGAGATGAGCGGTATTTGGGGCTATGCTGTGGTGCAAACCTACGAATCATAGACATTTTTGAAAACTAGACAACTGGGGGATTTCAGGGTGGTGTGCTTTGCGTGACTCCCATAAGGTTTTCTTACCCACAGTGCCCTGCAAACCTCAAACTGTGCTTGAAATGATACATGTTCCTTATATTTTTGCGATGGAAACTTTCGGAATCTGCTGGAATCCACAAAATCCTACCACCCAGCGTTACCTCACTTGTGCCGATAAAAACGCGGTGCCACTTGTGTAGCTGGGTCTAGTGCCCGCGACAGGAATGGATCAAACCGAGGTCAATTGAGTCCCTTCCAGGGGGATGGGGGTGGCAGAAAGACTGTAACCTTAGTTTGGGGGGGTGACGGCATGGCCATGCCATAGCCGGCAGCCTCCACCCCTATGTTTATTTAAAAAATAGACTAGTGTCTGGGGGCTTTCTGCCCCCCCCTGCAGATAGAGGGTAATTACCCCCATCTGTCCCCCAGTGGGGGCAGAAAGACAATCTCTCTTGTTGGGCTGGGGGAATGGCCATGCCCATGGTGCGCAGCTCCCACCCCTATACTTGAATTCCCTGGTGTTTAGAGGGCTTCCTGCCCACCCCCCTCTTCCCTCCAGGGTGACAGAAAGACTGACACAATAGTTTTTGGGGGATGGGGGCATGACCATGCCCATAATAGGCAGCCCCCACCACCTATAATTATTTAAGATATCCTTCCTGATGTCTAGTGGGCTTTCTGCCCCCCGGGGGGGAGGCAGAAAGACTGATCTACTGTGGGGGGAGCACAAGTCCTTGCCCAAGTTGTCAGAGATCTCTTTCCTTGGAGATCAGAACTCTGCAGAATCCAGGTGAAGCAATAAGGGGTCCACCTCCTGACATCCCCAACTCTGAATATGAACACAGAGTATTAGGGCGATCAGGTGAGGGAAGGATAGGAAGGGAACAGCGGGTAAAAGGAACCTGTAGGACAAAGGACAATACCATAAATAAACGAACACAGGAAAAACTACTCTCATGTGATCTCACTATTCACTCCTCTATGCCTTGATTTTCTGACAGTAATCCCTCTCAATCTTCAAGCAACTGGGAATTCCTCTCCCGTCATGAACAGACATCTACAAGGCATAATGCAACATATTGGTTCACGTCTAAAGGCAACATCTCACTAAATAAAGCACTGCATGCAGACTACATACATACCGGGTCCTATAACATCATAGAAAAAAATGAGAATACGTCCAATAACAAAAAGTAAAAAATGCAGGGAGTTTAGCAGAGTCTTAATCCACAGAGATAGAAGAAAGGATGATTGATTTTTCCCCAAAAGGTGCTAGTCCCAAGATTCAAATCATAAACAACCCAAAGAACAAATGATGTCTTCTTTTGTTTTAATCCACATTAAAGAAGACCAGTCCCGTAACCGCTGTTCCCCACATTGTTACTGAGTATGAAGTCCTGACTTGACAAGCCAAACCCCAAACGAAGGAAAAGAAATCAAACACAAAGAATAGCCTACGTCGTGCCATATAGAATCGGTAATGTGTGGTTCAATGAATCACCACTGCATTCCGTTCTAAAAATGTCTTTAACCCTGCATCCGCAGAGTTTATCAAATCCAATATTCCCCAGTGGAATGGTGTGGCAGCGGGAAGACCTTCGCCGCTACACGCCCAAGGAAATCACTGACCGGAATCAAGGATAGGTGCCAGAACCGGGAATCCAGGTTCTTACTCACCCGGGATGTTTTCTTTCAGGCTATCCACGAGAGTTTCAGGAATAACGCGCTTCAGCAAGCGCGGATGAAGAAACACGGCAGAGCGACCTTCAGCAGCCGCAACCTCTCGCAGCAGGGAGCGAACACCAGAACCGGAATCAAGAATTACGCACACCTGCGTGCATGTGACCGACCGTAATAAAGGCCACTCCTTCGATCTCAGGCTTCCTGGGAGATGTAGTTCTATCTAGGCGATAAGGTAAGCGCTAACCATCTGTGTTCCTGACACAAGGGGGCACTGCCCCAAAATCCTTGGTGGTAGAGGGTGGATCCCTGCGTGTGTATAGCTCTCCTATGGCGATCCTCAAGCAGGAATCCACTGAGGAGAGATATAAATGAAAAGGGGAGATTCTTCCCTTTCCAGCGATACTTCTCCCACCCAATCAGCGCTCGGGGTGCTGAGAGCTGCCCCCGAGCACTGATGCAATGAAAGTAACACTAGCCCATTGGCTCATTTTACTTTCATTTTAGTTTAATGATGTCCGCATGCCATGTGTGCTGATCGGCATTACTCAAAAAAAAAAAAAAGACTGACTCCTCGGGAAGCTGTTCCCGAGCAGCCAGAGTTTAAAAAATGAATAAAGGAATCCCTCTTGTGCTCTGCACCAGAGGGGCTTTTATGTGCCTCCTCAGTGTCGACCAATGGCCGTCAGAGGCACTGGGGAGGCTGTGCAGGTGTCGGCCATTGGCCGACACCCTCACTAAAGGGGTTAAGATACCAACATAAAGAAATCCTAAAAACACACAAGAAATATATGAAGAAACAACTTTTGTTTATAGACATGGGTATAAACATTTAGGTGATGGGATGGATCCTGTCTTGGTGATTATTTAAAGCACTTGCATAGTGATAAATAAAAGGCAAGCAAGGTTACTAATGGAACAGATATAGGTTTTGTGGAAACACCAGGGGAAGAAGTCTAAATAGCAAGCTGTCCAATAGAGAGATCATATGATTCTTGTTAGGGGTGTTATTTTGGTTAAATGTGCATACAGTTCTGTTACGCAGTCTTTCTATTCTTCCGATCTGAATGATTCAATGTAGAAATATCCAGCTCAAACGAGAAAGAGAGCATGCCTACAATGTGTGTACTGATATCTGCTCAGCACATCTCCTTTTGGAAAATATGGTTTTGATACCCATTAAAAGAATGTCTCTCTAGTCTCTTGATACTGGGTTAACTTTAGGTTGACCTCCTTGACAAACAACAGAGGAGTTAAGTGCAATATCAATCTTTTGTAACATCTTGGATGACAATAGATGCTTCTGACCAGAGGAGGTGAAATCTCTAACATTTGAAAGTTATATGTGTGAGGTCACGTTTCTTTTCATTGCAGCACCAGCAGGAGTCGGAGAAGTATATTTATTTTGTATAACCTAGACAGGGGCCAGAATGATCTGTCTATTTTGAGGGACCTTAATTAGAGCAAGATTGGGAGAAACTTTGGCTGTAAATTGAGAAAGCCAGATTTTCTTCCATTGCTCTTGAGATGGTATTGGAAGGATATCCAAGCAAAAATAATCCTCCTATCTTTCATATTAAGTTTAGAGTTAGTGGTAAAAAGAGTGTCTAAAGTTTGCTAACAATATGGCGCTGGGCAAGATAGCTTTTGAAGGTTAGGCAAGTCTAGGCTTGGTAAGTCAACCAAGCTTCGTGATACTTTTAAATTCAGAAATGTATAAAAGTTCAAGTTTGATGAGTACATTTGGTTTGAAGATCAGCAAAAGTTACGAGAAGTTAATGTCTTCCAAGTCTTCAGTAACAAAGATAACCACCTTGTGCCAATTTCCCCAAAATATTGTGTTCCTGTCTATGTTTATTTATTAATTATTCTAGATTGACACTAGAGATGTATATAGTGTGTTGCATACTTTCTTGTCCAGCAGCCCTGAAGCCTGGGCCTCGTCCCCTAGATGTCATAGGAGTGCTTGACCAATAATTTGTTCGTTGGGATAGTTGAAGTTACTTAAATGAGGCCTAATAACAATTTCTCCAGTGATAACCTGGTAGTATGGCTATATTGGATTCATATTGTAGAGAACCCTGTCTTCTCAAGAATACATTCTGTTAGGCAGAGACGTTGGCTTAATTAATTCTTTGAAGTCCTTTGGCAAGATGTCGGTTTTTCATAAGGCTATTCTTGGTTTTTTGTTCATCCACAATAATTTAGTGGTGTTGTCAATGGATTTTAAAAAGATATTACTAGATGAATTGCGTTCATACTTGGGAGGTATTTAAACATTGTGGTAATCATCATTGCTAATGTTTCCAGTATTCCCCATCAAGATACAATATTAGGCAACCAATCCAAATGATAGTTGCCAGTGGAGACCACAGTCACCATATGCACCTGGGTTCTATAAGGGATTGAATGGACTTACCTCAAATTTGCCTTCATGAAAGTATTACTATATAACAAAGCATAATCATCCGTGAAGTGAAGGAGCGTCAGGTTGGAGGCGTTAGCCTTCATTTTAAAAGATGTTGTCCACATCAGAAGCAGCTTTGTATGGATGATGGTCATTTTAAATACCCACGAAATCCTGTTCTGTTATTTAGGTTACCAGTGGTTCAAAGACTAGGAGGAAGATGATGATAGTGGGCAAACTTCTCTAGCTCCTTTTATTTTATTCAGTCTGACTATAAGCTTTTCGTCTGCAATAGAAGACTAATACTATGTTGATTAATGTATGTTTTTTTAAATTATTTTTTATTAAACATTTATTTTTTACAAGAACTGAAAAAATCTATTTGACACATTGTAATGACACTGCCTACCTCCCCCCAGAAAGTAGACCATCGGACGGGTTCCTCAACCCAACAATCTTTTTCTCAGGAGTCCAAATTCTCTTCACATCGTACCTGCCAGTGCCCAGAACATCTTTGCCCCCTCTGTTGCTCCCTGCAAGGGTGGGGGAATGTTGATTAGTCCAGGTCTCTGTGGACTCACCATGGGCCCCAAACCTTGCCGAATTTCCTTGGGTATCCGCAGGCCTCGTACACCAACTTCTCAGCCTGCATGCACCAATCCAGGTTATTCGCCTAGCATTCAGTTGTGGGAATGTTCTTGCTGCCCCACTGCTGGACTATGTTTTTTTTGCCCACTACGAGGACTGTGTTGCACCACAGCAAATTATATTTAAGTGCCGTCTGGTCCCCCCCCCAAATTCCCAGTATGGCCAGTGCCAGGCCCAGCAAAACTGTCTACTCCATGACCTTCATCAAATGATCCCCCACCTGGTCCCAGTAGCATTGCCCCCGGGAGCCCCACAGTTTATGCATTAGCATGCCCGGCTGGCCGCATTCCCTCAGGTACCTGTCTGTATCAATCGTTCCCATGCGGCATAGTCTGGTCTGGTGTAATAAGACTGCTGCACCCTCCGGGGTGCTCCCTGTGATCGAGTTGCGAGCGGAAGCGGTGTCTCGAGTGACGTGGCCTGCTGCCCCGGGAGAGCCTGGCTCTGGCCTGCCCGTATGCGAATTAGTGGCCCTCATTAAAGGCTCCGAGCTCCGCTCTGTGGCCCCCACGATAGACAAGTACCTGAGCGACCGGCGGTCCCGGTGCAGAAGTGGGGCGCTGCTTCTGGGGTCGACTGGCACCGTCGCTAGGCCCCGATCCTTGCTGTGTGATGAGGCTCTCCGCCCTTCTGCAACTGAGGTGGGGTTCCTGGCCTGCTGGCACTGTGCGGGGCGTGCTCGGGACAGAGCCGCCCTGATGCTGGTGTCATCTGGAGTAGAGCAAATCAATAAAGGGTTCTGGCCCTTAATCAGTAAGGCTGGACCAAACTATGAATAATACAACAGAACATTGCCAGTACTGATAAATATTCACCATCTCATTCAAAACAATCACACGTGGCACTCATAGTGATTGAAAAAATTAATAAATATTTTTCTTTTTAAATATTCTGTATCTTTTATCAAAAAACTAGTTCATGTTATTATTTTCATGAACATTATACATATTTTTCTTTTTCGGAAAACAAAACAATACAACAGTGAACCACCAATTTTACATATACGACAAAAACATTACAGTGCATTTACTGATTCAAAAACCTTTTTTGAATTTGAATGAGCTCAAATTCCAAAACAATAAAAGGAGAAGGAAGAAAAGATAAAGAAACCCGAGGGAAGGTTAGAAGAAGAACATCACAGTTGTCAATTTAAAATACAACACAAACCCAGGGAGAATTTTAAAATACAACACAAACCCAGGGAGAATTTTGACCAAACAGTTTAGGTATTCAGGTCATGAAAAAGTTTTTCATTAGTTAATATACACTTCTATAGACCTGATACTTCATATTTTCAAGCAATACTTATTTGGACACAAAAGCAAGGTCTACGCGTTTCAAACCCAATTTCTATTTAGGGGTTTTCCTCGGGACCTGGAGAAAGAGCTCATGTATTCTTTTGGCTAGCACCTCTTGTGCCTCGCCACACTTGGGACATAAAAAGCGTCGAACCCAATGTCACTTGCTCAAGAACAGCTGAGTATTGATTTCAAAGACAGGCGACGATGTCACATTTCAGCAAACAACTTAATTGTTGTCATGGATGCACTCGGTACGGATATTTCAACTCTGCGCGTCCAAGGGGGGCTATGGGTTCAATCTTCCTGCAATTTTCGGCTGCATACAATCGCCTGTCTTTCACGAAAGCAAGCCATCTCCATGTCATCTGGAGTGGCAGTACGGGCCATGCACGTTAAGACAGAGGAAGGTGCCGCAAATCCTGTCCTGGCCCGCTGAGTTGCAGGTCTTCATCGTTTGCCGCTGCTCCGGTCTGCGTGTGCATTTGTCAGCCACGTTTGGCGGAGGACCCTGGAGCCTACCCGGTGATAGACGAGGCCCGCCTCACATGTGGTCCTGCCCTCGGTCTGGTCCTGCTCTGCCGCCTTGCTCCTGGGCCTGGTGGGTGACCGGGCGCTGACTATGGGGCCAGTTGGATTTGCCGGCCCTCGCTGGGGGCAGGGGGCTGCGTATGGGCCTTCCGCCTTGCGGCATGTTGTGCCTCCTCCTGGCGCGGGACGTCGCTCGCTGCGTGGGGTGACATGCAGGAAAGACTCACCAACAGTACACGGGGCGTGCTCAGGTCAGAGCAGCCCTTGGAAGCAGTGGAGCGGGCTTGCGGACGCTCAGCTATCGGAGCCCCATCTGCAGTCCGTTCCCTTCTGGGCGGTCGGCCCTTGCGGTGGGCCTGTTGCTGATTCTTGGCCCCTTGTCACCGGTGTGGAGCTGGTGCCACACGTCTGTCTGGCTTTCGGGGCCTGCTGGGACACGGACGGGCCATTGCTAATGCTGCTGGGCCTCATCATTGCATTCCAGTTGTTCATATCCTGACTGCGGGGACGTGGCGTTCATCTGGCTGGGGGAGCTGTGGGAGATGGCTCAGTGACTCCCGATCAGACTGGTGATATCCCCGGCCTCTACTAGCTGCAGCTGGGTCGTTGGATGATTGAAGGTGTGCCGGCGGCGAAAGGTAGGCTCATAAAATACACTAGTGACGCCCATCCTGGGGAGGGGGGCCCAGAGGTCGGTCGGGCCTAGGCCCCCCTGGGAGACCAGCATAGAGGAGACGGCAGAGTCTACACCACCCGCAATATACTGTTGGGCAGCACGGGGGTCAGGTCGGGCCTAGGTTGTCCACCCCCTTTCTGCTAAGACCTTGCGGTTCCCTGTATTGGAGAGTCCCATGAGGCTTTCGGCCTTGGGCCCTCCTGGCGGCACCTAGTAACGTGTGAGGCGTGTGCTGTGGCAGTGGCAGACAGGTGCTACGGGCCACGCGGTGCTGGCTCGGGGGTCGAATCGGCCCAGGCTGCACCTTTTCTCGCATTTACAGTTATTTGAATGGGTGGAGGTCCCAGTGGGAGACCGACCACCCGCTTGCCCACCTGATACTCTCTGACTCACGGGTCCTTCTGAGGCAGCAGAATTCCCGGACTTAAGGCTTAATGTGCAGGTTCAGATGCTGGGCCCACTCCTGATGTTCTCCTAGCTCTGCCCTGGGTCTTCTCCTGATAGGTGCCTCGCAACGTGGTCAGTAAGGGTGATACCCAGGACTATCAAGCGGCTCCCACTACAAGTCCCTAAAGCAACAGGCGACTAGCTGAGGTTGGACACCCGCAGAGCTGCTGTGGCCAACCCATACCCCTGTGATCTGTGATAGCTGGCATTGGAGAGTTCCAGATAAACCTGGGACTGATCGACCGAGACGCCTTATTCTGTCTCAAGGGCACTTGCGAACACTGGTTGGATCCCTGAGGCCCTCCCCTCGCATCTGTGGTCTACAAGTCCATTGAGCAACCAGACCCCTATGCCCAGTGCACAACAGCTGGCCATGGGCCGCCTTCGCTCGGCCTCTGCCCAAGGTGGCTTTCCTCAGGGTGCGTCCGGGTAAGCATCGGGGGGTGGACTCGGTGCTGGCTGCGGTAGAGCGGATAGGCACATCATTGGATCAAACTAGGACCTCTCTTGAAGGTAGAATTGACAATGTCACCTCTGACTTCATGCTCCTTCGTGCGTATCATCAAAAACTGTCTGAACGCGTACAAGTAGCAGAGATTGCACTGGCAGACCTCCAGCCCAAAACCTGCAATCACACTGTGATGCTAGAAAATCTGCTTGACCCTCGAAGAAAAACTAGATGACGCAGAAGGTTGCTCGTGTCGTAACAACGTGCGGGTGATTGGCCTGCCGGAGGGAGCAGAGGGGCGGGATGAGGTTGGGTATGCGGAGACCTGGCTGAAGGAGCTGCTCCCTCCTGGAACACACTTCCCCCAATATGTTGTTGAACGGGCGCACAGGGTCCCTGCTCATAAACCCCCTCCACGCCCTTTTCTAATCCGTCTGTTAAACTTCCGAGACCGAAATGTGATACTGAGAGAAGTCGAGAGACATCCGGGGCCCAAGGTACAAAATGTCTCGGTTTCCCTCTTCCCAGACTACACTGCTCAGGTACAGAGGAGACGTGCCAACTTCGGAGCAGTGAAACGACAACTGAGAGCCAAAGACGTATGTTACTCTCTGCTATTCCCAGCCCGCCTCCGGGTGATCCACAGTGGCACGGCGCGGTTCTTCGACTCCCCATCAGACGCTTGGGACTGGCTCGAAGAGAGTGGGCTGGCAACGGTCCCTAGGCCATGGGAATATGTCACGTCACAGAAGATATACAGGGGTAGGCGTCGGAGGGGCAGGGGTGGAGGGTCGCAGCGTCGGACCTCGCTTGTCAGCACCCCGGACCCAGAACAGATCAACCCTCCAACCCACCAGATTGTCACCAGATTGTCACCTGAATCCGTTTCATCACCTTCCAGTTCCAGGGGAGACACAGATTCCTTGCAGGCCTGGTCTGCTGATCCGGACTTTCCTCACCCTCCAGTTGTCACGCCTCAAACATCGGACAATATTGTCTAATACAGCAGATTGTCTCAATCGACACCATAGCATGGAACTGTGGCTTACTAGAGTTGTGTAATTGTTATCCAAGCCTGCACTTTGACATTCTGCACTGCACACTTGTGCCAAATTACACGTCACCAGAAACGCCCTCGGGTGCCAGAACTTAGTGTTATGTAGTCGGGGGATGAGTCATTAGAAGCTATCCCTTTCTCACACATACCCCTTTACAGTCAACATCTGACTGCGTGTTAATCGCCATGGTTAGGCATACTGGTTTGGGTCAATCCCCGTTTGGGGTTCGCTCTTATGCAGTTCTTCCACCTAGGTTAAATATTATTGTTTTTTCCCCCGCTTATGTTGCCCTACACAGTGACCTAAGGCCTTCCCTGCCACATCTACACACGTCAACTGCTGCGCTGACACAGTTCTACAGACCTGCATTATACACATGATGGACATTAACATTATTTCCTGGAACATTAAGGGCATCCACACCCCAGCGCGCAGGTGTGCATATATGCCTACTTACGGCGTAGATGCACGGGGATTGCATTCCTACAGGAGACGCACCTGACGAGTCTAGAAGCAGGCAGACTTTGTCACCACTGGGAAAGCCATGTATACAGCACAAACTATTCATCTCAGGCCAGGGGCGCCCTGATCTGGGTGAGGGTGGGAATCCCATGTGAGGAAGAGGAGGTTGTGGTTGACCCAACGGGGCGCCATGTTTGTATCAAGGGCAGGCTCAATGGTCAAACCCTCCTGTTAGGTTCCATATAAGCTCCCAACACTGACCAGAGCACGTTCCTCGGCAACCTCTCCACTACACTTTCCAGATGGGGGGGGGTGTATCCCTTGGTTGCTAGGCGGGATTTTAATTTGGTCCTCGATGTCTCACTTGACCGCTCCTTCCCACCTCTTACCCGCACCAATGCTTTATCTAATGCGCAGGCTCTGTGCACCTGGCTGGGACACTGGTCCCTAATAGATGTATGGCGCACACGTCATGCTGAATTGATGGTGTATTCCTTTTACTCGTCAGTCCATGATCTCCATGTGCGGCTGGACCGCATCCTGGCAACACCAGCCCTACTCCCCTTGATTAGTGACACCAGCTATCTAGGCCATTCTCACTCGGATCATAATCCACAGACCATGTCGCTAAATTGGGAAGCTAGACCCCCTTCAATCTCTGCCTGGCGGTTGCAGACGGTGGCACTGGAGGACCAGTCCTTCCGCTGCTCCTTGGAAACCGCAGTGGTCGGATATTTTGCGCATATTGTCGGCTCCACAAGGTCCCCCCAGGTAGAATGGGAGGCCTTTAAGGCTACTACGAGAGGTCACTGCCTGGGTCTAACCTGGAGCATCAGCAAACAATTAGATACCTCGCTCGCCTCCATTGAACGGAAGCTCCTTCATTGGGAAACACTGTCAGTCACTCATCCTGAGGCATGGGCACGGCTCAAGGACCTGCAGAAGGACGGGCTAGAACTGCTGGAAAAGTTACGCTGTCACAATTACTTAGCCCACTCTGCCCGCACCCAAGCAACATCAGGCAGGGCAGGCAAACTGCTTGCGTACCTTGTTAGACAGGATCACCCACATCATCCCATACAGGCAATTAGGGATGAGCTCGGTCAGATGAGATACACACAGTGAGACATACACGAGGCCATGACCAAACATTACGCCACACTCTACGCATCTAGCGTGCACGGTGATGCCCAACAAATAGGTTAGTTCCTGGACTCTGTACAACTGCCCTCCCTATCCGTTGACCAATTTCTAGAGTTAGATTCCCCCTTATCTGTAGAGGAGATCAGGAAAGCGCTAGCGTCCCTTGCATCGGGAATGACACCAGGCCCTGATGGGTTCCCAACAGAGTTTTTCAAGGCCTATGCTGAGACTCTAGTGCCCCGTTTACATGCACTCTATACAGCAGCGCTCGACAGCGCAATTCTCCCTCCCTCTCTTTGTACAGCTAATGTTGTCGCCCTGTTGAAGCCGGGCAGGGATCCAATGGCCCTAGGGTCTTAGAGACCACTAGCGATCCTAAACACCGACTACAAAGTCCTTGCGAAAGCACTCGCCAATCGGCTTGCTCCCCACGTTCCCTTCCTGGTGCACATGGACCAGAATGGTTTCGTCCCTGCCCGGAACACCACACTCAATCTCCGCTGCTACTTCAGAGTAGCCGAAAACGCCCCACCCCCGAACTGGCCCCTCTTGGGATGCCTTGTGCTCGACCTTGAGAGAGTGTTTGATTCCCTGGAATGGGACTATCTCTTTGCAGTGCTGCCAAGGTTTGGCATAGGCCCATATTTCCTCAGCATGGTTCGGCTGTTATATAAGCGTCCAATGATCCGAGTTAAAACAGGACCCTACATATCGGACGCTACCTAGGTGGGCCGCGGGACTTGCCAGGGCTGCCCACTCTCCCCGCTCCTTTTCACCCTGGCGGTGGGGCCCCTATCGGCATTCATACGTGCCCGGGTAGACATGGGAATTGCCTTGGGCGACAGCAGGCATACAATCTCTTTATATGCCGATGACCTTTTATTATACGCCAAAGATCTTCACGCTATCCGCCACACACTAGACGCAGCACTGTCACTATTCGCTACAGTATCAGGGCTTAGGGTCAATGCAGCGAAGTTCACTCTCTTCCTGTTCTCGTTGTCACTACATGAAGCACATATCAAATGTCACAACTCGCAGCGCGATGGCGGTGCAACCACCTACACCTCTGCTTAGGTGGTCTAATGTTGTTTGTATCCTTGTTGCATCACATCAGCCACAGTACGCTCCTGCCATCACTGCTATAACCTCAGTATATGTTTTGCTAATGTATTGTTACTTGGCATTTGGGGTCGATTAGCTATTGCTGTGCTGTACTGTTAAAACTTTAAATTAAAAAAAAAAATTTAAACAAAAAAAACAGTAGGGAAATTCAACACCAGTCCAACAACGCGCCCCCTAAAGCAAGTTGTTGTAACGATTTGTTGGTTAAAGTAGCACGTGGTCATCTTGCAGTCGGGGTAGTGGCTTTGTTGTAAAGGCAGGTCATTGTTGTGACTTCGGGGTAAAGGATGTTTCCCAGCGACAGGGCAATACAAGAGACCCTTCATTCCATAGTGGCAGCTTGGTTATTGCACTCACCTCCTTAAAGAACTGCTCCAGCACTTCATAAGGCATATTTTGGAGCTTGTAGAGAAACTTGGGCAGGGTAATCATTTTAAACAGGGCAGGCCTGCTCATCAGCGAGAGAGGAAGCCCCCGCCAGTGGGCGACATCTACCCTGTATTCCTGGAGGATCCTTCCCAAGTAGCACCTGTGGAATTCCGCTTGGTCCCACGTTTTGTATATACCCAAGTATGTAAAGCCCTCTGGTGACCAGTGCAGGTGCCTGCCCCCCCACCCAGTGCTGCCCTGGGGCAAACAGGAACACAACAGATTTTGTCCGGTTAATAGGCACCCCAGAGTAGTCTCCAAAGATAGTTAGGATTTCCAAGTTATGGGGAATGGACTGGTCTGGGTCAGATAGATACAGTAGTATATCATCAGCATATAGCAAGATCACGTCTTCCCATGCCGGGGTCCAACGGAGTCACCTGATCTGCACATCCATCCTCACCCAATTGGCCAGGGGCTCTAGCGCCAATGCGAAGAGCAGGGGCGAGAAAGGGCACCCTTGCCTAGTACCTCTGTCAATGTCGAATTCTCTGGACACCATCCCATTGACCCGAACCTGGTCCCGTTGTTTAGTGTAGAGGAGTTGGACCCAGGCCAGAAATTCTGGCCCAAACCCTATCCGCTTCAGCACCGCCAAGAGATACTTCCACTTCTGTAAATTGAACGCCGTCTCAGCATCCAGCACCAGCAGAACCGGTGGCTCCCCCAAGTCGACCCGTCATGCCAGGCACCCAAACAGCCTTCGCCTATGGGTCATGAAGCTGGATTGGTCCATGTGTATTAGTTGGTCCACAACCCGGAGCAAACGATTTGCCAGTACCTTGGCTAGGATCTTCACATCCAGGTGTAGCAATGCAAAGGGCCTGTAAGAGGCACTCTACTCTGTCTGCTTGCCCTCCCTGTGTATCATTATGATTGTGGCTGTCCGGAGGTCCTTTGGCAGTGATCCCGTCTGTTTTGCTTCTTAGAACATTTCCTTGAGGTAAGCAGTCAGCCTGCCCGTGAGACATTTATAAAATTTGGAAAGGGGTTTTTACCCTATTCAATTGGCCTATCACCTCCTCGATCTCCTCAACAGCTACGTCACCATCCAGTGCCTCTCTGTTGTCAGAGTTGAGTACCGGTGTTGGTATTTCTGCGACAAATCGCAGGCACTGTTCTCCCTCTGCCTCCCCCCTAAACTTGTACAGTGTCCATAGGTGTGCAGCAGACGCTTCAGCTTTATCTGTTGCCATTTGGGCAATATCTCCCCATCATTCACCACCGTGGATACCAACCGCTTACCCTCTTCTCTGTGTGCTAACCAGGCCAGTAGCTTGCCTGCCTTATTCCCCGCCTCGTAAAGCTTGTGCTGCTGGCCCTTGCCTACCTTTCCATCATCCTGCGGTATTTGTCCCTGGCAATGGTAACTTTGTATGTGAGGTCTGGATCAGGATTATCTACGCTATCTGCCTTCCACCAACATAAATTTACCTCGAGCATCAGGACCTCCCTTTCCCATTCTTTCACCCTCCCTGCAATGTGCGAAATAAGGCGTCCCCAAATCACTGCCTTGAACGCCTTCCAAATACTGATTTTGGACTGTACCGAGTGCACTTTTTCCTGGAAGTATTATCCGGTAACTGTCCTTATGACCTCCTTGGTTTTCCAGTTGGACATCTCCCACGAGTCCAGTTTCCAGCTCTGCAAGGCCCGGCGTGCTGGGTCCAGCGGCTGTGTAACCAGAGGGGAGTGATCTGAAATCCCACGCGCCAAATTACGCATGCCATCAAGAATGGCACGCTGGGGTCTCGGCACAAAAAAGTAATTTGTAATGTGTACGGGACAAAGACCCGGCTGTGCCTGAGGGGTAAAAGTCTTGCCTGCACCCAGGATTTTCTTTCCTCCATGGATCAACCAGTACCAGTGCCCCCGTACTGGCTCGCAGGTGGGCGTCGCCCTAAGCCACCTTCAAATACCTGAATGACCCTGTCCCAGTGGCCTCACATTGTGAGGTTGAAATGTCCCCCGACTAGCGTAGTTTTTTGGGGCAGGCAGACTATCAAGTCCCCCACTTTTCCCAGAAGTTTAGCCTGCTGTCCTGCCGGGAGATACCAGGAGGCCACTGTCAGGGATTCCCCTTTGAATACTCCACTTACCGCCACATAGCAGCCCCCGAGGTCAGCCCATGTTTGTGTGACTCAAAATGGGAAAGACCCATGTCCCAGGATCCCTACCCCACATGATCCCTTCATGAAGCCTGAGTGTACAAGGACAGTTAATCAACCTTTTGCCAGAAATTGGCAGTTATTCTCCACCAGATGTGTTTCTTGGAGCAAGGCTATGGCAGGGGTGTGTCCTTAGATGTACTTGGGTACCACTCCTCTCTTCATCTTGGGCCTAAGACCTGTTTACGTTCCATGAGAGTATGGTTATACAGTACTGTGGGTTAATTCCCCTGTCTGAGTCATTGTTTCGAACAGTATCCTAGGTTTCCTTGGCATGTGCACACGTGTCTCCTCCCCCACGTCTGAGTCCCCATGTCTCAACTAGAACTCCCCTTCCCTACATCCTCCAAATGCAGGTTTAGAACTAGTTTCATCTCCAATGCTCGAGGTGCCTGACGCCCCCTCATTCCCCGAATATTAAACCTTATCTCAAACTTTTATGTTCCAATACACCTTCCATTCCCCAAACGACGAAGTGTAGTTGTAGTGTGAAAGTTTGTGTCTCTTGTTGTGTGCCATGTCTCCTCCGACACCCCCTTTCGTTACCCAATCACTTGTCCCCCAGAGTACATGTTATTATGTCCCATCAGGGAGGCTGTAGAACACCCTCCTCACAGTCCCCCGGTTATGGCCATTACTTTCTGTCGCCGTCTGGCCATCGGTCCTCGATGACTTGTCTCGAAGGAGAGGCGCAGCCGCTCCTCCAACATCCTATCTCCACTGGTCGCCATCCCTCAAGCTACTCCCAGGCCTCTTCCAGGGCATTGAAGAACCAGGAGTGCCCCCTCTGCCAGAACTTTTAAGTGCGCTGGAAAATCATCATTTATTGCAGGTTGTGTTTCTGAAGCTCTCCCTGCCCCTTATGAAATGATCTGCGCCATGCCTGGACCTCCTGAGTATAGTCTAGGAACATCATGATTGCATGGTTGTTGACCAGTATGGGGCTCTGCTAGTGAGCTGCCATAGGGATTGCGTCCCAGTCCTGTTAGTTCAGGATACGGGCCAGGATCAGTCTCGGCCTGGCTCCAGGCTTTGACAGGGCCCCTGGGACGCGATGCGCCCGCTTGACAATGAAGTGGGTAGAAATGTCCTCCAGTTACACTATGCGTCACGCCAGGCTCTCTACAAATCGCTCCCCGTCCGCTCCCTCCATCCATCCAGGCACTCCCACCAAGTGGATATTGTTGCGCATGGAGTGGCACTCAGCATCTTCAGCACATGCGTGAAGGCTGGCGGTCTTCTCCTTCAACTGGCAAATGCCAACCTACAAGGTTTGGATGGCCTGGGTATGGTCTGTAAGAGTGACTGCTGCTGCACGTACCCTCTTGGAGATCTTCAGCATATTGGAACGGTACAGTGTCTCATCTATAGCCAAAGTGCCAATCTTAGTCCCCAGCGCTGCACAGGTCTCTTGGATCCCGAGGAGCAGTTCCTTGAGGGAAGTGTCTCTGGCCTCTCCTTGGGGCCGCTCCTGTTCCTGATGCATCCCCCTGTTTGCAGCTCCTCCGCTCTGGAAGGCATATTTCTCCAGCTAGTTGGCCTGTGGGGACTTTGCCTGCTTGTCGTGAACCATCTTGACTTTGTGCTGTGTCAAGGGGGGAAATCCCCTTGAGGCCACCGGCTGTTCTCTCACTCCCCTCCGGTCCTTGCAGTGGCTCCCAGTCCAACAGTCAGCTGACTCCACTTCGAACCACTGTTGGATGCCGCTGCCTGTGATGTGGTGCTGTTGACAGGCTCATTGGATCCTACTGTCTCCCTGGGCGGGCCTTTAAGCAATTTGTGGGGCCCATCCAAGAGGATCCCTTGTTGATCTCAGTGCACCCCCTGTGTCTGTCCGTGTCAACAACCTTGGCGCTGACTGCGAATGCCACCATCTTGGATTGTGTTGGGCCCCTAAAATCTGCTCTATGCCCCAAGTTGGACACCACATCTTCTGCCGCCGTAGGCCATGTTTCTGTCACCAGGCAGGCGCTGTGGCCCCAGCTCTGGCTCCCACGTCAGCCACTATGGTGTTCAGGCCACAGCCCTGATTAATGTATCTTTGACTGTAAATTTATTGAAAACTGCTCACAGAAACACACATTAGCCTCATCAAAGGACTTTACCTTACATATCTAGAAGACACTCTGGGATGAGCTCCATTATTGTTGTAGATCAAGACCTTGACAGATCCGGAGTCAGAGTAGGTCCGTTCTTGTATTTCCGATTATCTCTCCCTGATTGGAGCAGAGCAAATTACCTGGTTCATATATTTGAAGGAGACTTTTGAAGTAATAGATCTGAAAGAGTTGTTCACAAATCCTGATTTGATCACCTCAAAAACTAAAGAGGAAGTCAAAACATGTTATTTTAAGGACTGCACGAATTTAAGGTTACAGAATGCACTGTCCATGGTAGCAATTAAAAGATACGCTACGATCTCAACGACAGCCAACGTAGAACCATATCTTGTTGTGGTCACTAATCGTGTATATCGCTGTTATCTTTCTCTTTTCAGACTTTTTATGATACATTTTAAAGTGACCTTTCCTGTTCAATGTATTTGGACACATGACCTACTTCCCTGTCAGTGTGACCAAACTACTAAACAAAGCACTTGTCACTTCATTCTGTTCTGCCCATTATATGCAGACCCTAGACATGAATTTTTGAGACCTGTTCTACGGATATCCAACCTGAGATCCCAGGGGTGTGGTCTGACTTTTTTTTATACAAAATCTCGCAACAATAGATGCGTGTTTTGCCGTTCTCAACTTTATCAGGAAAGCAGTAGCAATTGGAAATAGATATGAGAGGATCCCACTTTGATACTGAGAACAGCCTCCCGTATTTATATTTTAGAGATCTGTTAGCTTTCTAACCTGCTAAATGTTTTAGGATATTGAAATGGTCCATGCCGCATTGCCTTTTTTAATAAGTCTGAAGATCTGCTCTTTGGATACCAGTATTTTTCCGCTCTGTTTTTATTGAAGAATGATGTTCTAACAGTCATGTATTCTATGAAAAGTAATTGCACTGTGTATTTTTACTTGTGACTCCAATGGTTTTTTTCCACCCAAAAATTTGATTTGATTGGATTTTTTTTTTTGTTAAACTTTATTTATCATTTTGGCAAGAGATAAGAAAGTGCAGGCATATATAGTCATTGTCAACATCTTGGCATGAAAACAATAAGTGTTGAAAGAGAAAACAATTAGAATGAATGTCACATTATTACCACAATATAGACATGTCATAGGCTGTTAATACCTTGCTGGACAGTATTATATTGCAAAGAAAGGGTAGTCCTCCAGTCCAACCCACTCTGCATGCCCCGTTGGCTAGCGTTGGATAGCTAAGAGACAAACTCATGTAAATATCCACGGATACCGTAAGTCCTATAAATTTCCTGATAAACCGTTTATGGGGTGAAAAATAGAGCATGTCCGACAAAGGATGTGTGAGGGTAAGCACTTCACCCCACGCCCTCTGGGACTAGGCCATGGTGTCGCTGAGAGCTAGAATCTTGCTGTAGATTGTTTGCGTACAGTCTGTAGGGGCCCCAGATGTCTTTAGGCCGCGAAGTCCCGGGCAGTAGACCAGCATATACCTCGCGATGTGTGTTGCAATAAGCCAGGCTGCGTAACCAGCATGCAAGGGTGGGAGCAGCTTTGCGGCCCCATACTAGAGCAATTTCACGTTTAGCTAACAATAAACTGAGGGATGCGAAACGTCTGACATTTTTGGGGAAGTTCACGGTATATCCCAGCAGCGCAACTTCCGGGAGGGGGGTGAGGGTCAACTTCGTCATGGCACCTAATGTGCTGTGCACATCTTCCCAGTATGTGAGGAGCTTGGGGCAAGTCCATGTGAGGTGAGCGAAGTCAGCGTGTGGGGCTGCGCATTTGCGGCATGTGTGCGGCCTAGTCGGGTCCAGTCTGTGTGCTTTAGCTGGGGTGAAATAAATTCGACGCAGGAACTTGTAATGTAGCAGCTTATGTCTACTGTTTAGTGAGATGTCCTGCATCACTGCACAGCATTTAGCCCACTGATCGTCCGTGATAGGGTGGCCCAAATCCGTCTCCCAGTCAGCGCGGACTTTATCATCATGAACGGGCCGTAGGGACACGCAGGATTTGTATAGTTTCGAGATGAGATGAGCCCCAGTAGGGTTTTCTATTACAAGTGTTAAGGGTGGGAAAGATTCCGGCTTAAGGAGGAAGCCAGGCAGTGCAGCCCACAGCGCAGAATGGATCCGACTCAGTACAAAGCTGTCCATGAAAGTGACGGCCTGAAAATGGGCATCTTCCGACGGGGAAAAAATATGCCCCTCAGGATATAAGTCCCGAAATGTAGTGATGTCAAACTTGGTTAAGGTGCGCTGGATCAACTTTTCGCCCGTGATTGGAAACCAACGAGCATTTGGGACTGGCAAGGCGGAAGAGTATAGTACGGGAGCAGCAGTGACCCGTCGCAGCTTATCACAGGCCCAGCTAGTGGTGGAGACTGTCTGTATGTCAGTAGGGTCGCTGGGAACTCCCTTGGGCAGCACGGTCGATAACCGTTCAGGGAGGACAAAATCCGCCTCCGGACGAAGTGATTTGATTGGATTTGACTTTGCCTTGTCTAGTATGATGGCTGTAGTGGTGGGGAAAACAGATTTAGCTTTCTCAGTAACGTGGCAGAATAATCTTGTGTTATCAACGGCCTCTTTGTGAGGGGGAGATTTTTTTAAGTAGTATTTTTTCCAATCTATTAGCCAATATCTCGGCATAGGTTTTGCCGTTAACTTTAAGTATTTAATTTGGTTCACAATTTTTTGGTACTAGAGGGTTTTTGGGGATAGTTTGCATATTGCCTATAGTATATTATATGGAGACACAGCCATGTTTCGAGATTTTTCCATGGTTCATTTCTGACTTTATCCTTTAAGTATAGCAGTGATTTGTGTATTAGAATGTAATGTGTTCCAGAGTAACTTTGGTGTGGGAAGGAAAATAATGTATATTCTTGATCATTAGGGTTATATGAGCTCCATAAATCTTTAAAGCGGTGTTTGAAGCAAAATGTTGACATTTGTTGGTGTGGTCGCAGATGGACAGAGCTTGCATTTAGTTAATTGATATCAATTAGAATATCAATTATTATGCCCAATGGGTTGTTGAAGTTTGACCCAACCATCATATTGTCATCACTGGGCAGTTCTGGTAACACTTTGTTAATACTTATCAAAAAGTCTGGGATGTTCGAGCTATGGGCATAAATGTTCCTAACATACACTTCTTTTTACATCTTTTTGTAGTCTTGTGAGTCACCATCTACCTTGGGCACGGGACAAAGTTTTGACCGTTTAGTTTTTATCAAGGTCTTGTTAATGGCTTGGAGAATGGTTATTTCTTTGTCTCAGGGAAATGTCCTCTCTTTTTTTAACAATTTTATTTTTGCATTTTCAACAGGATACAATACATGACACACAGTACCTTTCCAGATGATGCAATGTGAATAGCATAAAGTGGGATGCACAGCTCACGCCTTCAGTCCAGAGCAATTGGTACAGTTAAAACACAATCCTGCTCATAACATACATAAGAAATCGCCACACCCCTCCGACAACTCCAGCAAAACAGAATCAGCCAACTGGAAGGTCAGTTCCCAATGTACCCCCTTCAGTGACTGATGGAGACATGATCTGTATGTTAGATGCCCCCAGAGTTCTGGACATTGTCATATGAAGAACCCCTGCCCTTTGTAACTGCCATATGTGGGTAGTGAAGGGGCGCCATATAATATAGGAAATGGCCTCTTTTAATGTAATTTTTGGTTTCTGGAGAAGGACGGCCTCTTCCTTCATCCTACCTCCATAGTGTAGCAGTGGCAATCTGTGAAGATGAATTCCACCCAGCAGACACAATTGAGGTTAAATATTCATTTTAGCCTTGCAGAGTTGAAGTGTACCTAAGTACATACAAACATAAAATAAACCCCACACCCCAACCACCCTCCATTCAACCACAAGTCACTCCTCATTCGCGAATATGAGGGTCGTTGAGAACTCTAGCAATCAACCAGGGTGGGCTGCTACCCACTGGTAGGACTTGTATGAGAAGGCCCCAATAAGTGTACAGGAAGTTATAGCCATACAGCATAAAGAGATTGATAAACTGTTTCCAAAAAGGTATAGCGATACTACATAAGCTTAAAACCCTACTTTGTGAGCATTATACACTTACAGAACTATCATTTGATTAACAGGTAGAACATTAGATTGCTTCCCTATCAATAGTCAATGTCTGAATGTGAGTAAAGGGAATATAATTAAAGGGTACAACTGTTCTTTGACTGTACTACTGGGTTCTTGTTGGAATAGTGAACTCCATATTAGATTATGAAACAAAACACTGCAAAGCTTACATTTCAGATAATGTAGTGCAAGTAAATTGAGTTTTTATTAACTTGGCAGAAGGTTGCCATCTATCCCTTTGCTCAAAGGACAGAATTCAAGCTCCTTGGATCATGAAAAAAGTAATATTTATATTTCTAGTTACCTCTTAAGTAGGGAGGAACCTTAAAGGAAAAAGGGATGAAAGGCAAAGAAACCTTTCCGAGCTTGATTTGTAGTTTTTGCATAGTCTTGGGATAGGACTATCTCACTCCCCTCTCAGTTGACCTGTTATACCTTACTCATGAGGTGTAGGGTCAATTCAGCATAACAGAGCAGAAGGATGTCCTCCAGTTCCGTTTTGTTTTTTTGTAGTTTTAACATCTTGAAAGCAGGGGCTTAAATTTGCTTCTTTATTTTAATTTCTGAGTCTGCCAATCAGGTAACGCTGTTTTTAGCTCCAGTGACGAAAGATGCAAGATCTCTTAAAGTCTTTTCCAATCCCCTGATCTCTGGCTGCATTGTCTGTGTTGGTTATTGGTTTTGGTCCTCTATGCCTTTTCGACACTGGATGCCAGGATTTTTATCATTATTTCCATGTTGAGATTTGTGTCCGAGTCCACGATTGGTGGGTCCACCTTTTTAGGTCTCGCCTCAGACAGCGCATGTGCTGTGGCTTGCAAGACATTTTGTTAGCTTACATGAGGCTAAGAGCCCTCCCATTGCGTACCATTGGTTGGCTTCAGTCTCACTCTCATTTTCTTGGTTCCCTTTGGTCAGCAAATGCTGATTTAATTTCTTCTTTGTGTGTTTGTCCCTCCTCTGGAGCGTGGCCCACGTCCTGCTTCCTTTAGGCACCAAGTATCCTTTCATTGCTAGTACGGAGGTACTTTTTTATTTTAGATGTAGTACTCCAGAAGAGTACATGTGTTTGCAAGCTGTCTCCCAAACAAATGTGGGGATGGGATGCAGACCTTCTGTTCATTTTTATCCTTTTTAAACTCGTTCAAATATTCTCCAAGAATGCGTGCACATTGGTAAGTGCCTTGCCCAAACAGCACCAGAGTTAATGACGACATAGTGGGATGGAGCACCTTCTTGCCCCACTCCAATCGCACAGCTACATTTCACCTCCATGGCATACTGTTCAACTTTTACTCCATTGTTAATCCTTTTTCACCTTGTACTCCAACATAATCAACCTCTGTTGTTGCTCAACTTAAACTCTGTTCCACACGCGGGATGTAATGCCATTTTCCAAGCTTCTCTTGTGAAAACTGTGCCCATCCGGACCTCTTGTTTAAACACGACAGATGCACAGGTTCGTCTCAAGCAGTGTTTATTTAAACCAATGCATTTCGGGCTACGGCGCCCTTCATCAGGGGACACTGGTAAATGACAGTAAAACATATAACTGTTACCAAACAATTCATTAATTGCACTCAATATACAGTATTTAAAAATCCTATTACTATTCAACCCGTCCTAAATCCCATACTATACCCCTAGACACACGGTATAAATGATGGCGCTCTATTCACATGATACTCCCTACTCGCTGATAAACAAAATCCTTTGTTTAACCCCTTATTCCCTCAGTTCTCCCCACTCACTCCTACCCCTTCCTTATGACTGTATTGGGTTAACACACACCTTCATGAATCTCTTTATATCTCCCCTCCAAGTTCACGTAACTCCTCCCACAACTAGAGTTTAACACGCTTCTACATGAACCCCTATACACCTCTCCCCTTCTGATTTACAGAGTTCTCCCACAACATGCGTTCAACGCATCTCTCATGAATGCATCTCTCCTCTCACCCTCCATACTCCCTCTACTTCTCCCTCATTGTTTCTGCTCAGAACATTTCCGCTATTGTTTACATATTCATATGCTCCCTCTCTTTCACTCTTAACTTCCATCCTCTCATCCGCAACCTCAAATCACCCACTACATCCTTCTCCATTCACCACAACTCACAACGCTTTCATTCACGTACCTGCCACGAACATTCAAAGTACTCCGTCCTTCTCCATTACAATTAGTGTGTGTTCACCACCGTGGTATTTCCAATCAGGAGGTACCAATTAAGGAGGATGTGGTTTAAGAGGGGAAATACCACGGTGGTGAACACACACTAATTGTAATGGAGAAGGATGGAGTACTTTGAATGTTCGTGGCAGGTACGTGAATGAAAGCGTTGTGAGTTGTGGTGAATGGAGAAGGATGTAGTGGGTGATTTGAGGTTGTGGATGAGAGGATGGAAGTTAAGAGTGAAAGAGAGGGAGCATATGAATATGTAAACAATAGCGGGAAATGTTTACGAGCAGAAACAATGAGGGAGAAGTAGAGGGAGTATGGAGGGTGAGAGGAGAGATGCATTCATGAGAGAGTGCGTTGAACGTATGTTGTGGGAGAACTCTGTAAATCAGAAGGGGGAGAGGTGTGTAAGGGGTTCATGTAGAAGCGTGTTAAACTCTAGTTGTGGGAGGAGTTACGTGAACGTGGAGGGGGAGATATAAAGAGATTCATGAAGGTGTGTGTTAACCCAATACAGTCATAAGGAAGGGGTAGGAGTGAGTGGGGGAGAACTGAGGGAATAAGGGGTTAAACAAAGGATTTTGTTTATCAGCGAGTAGGGAGTATCATGTGAATAGAGCGCCATCATTTATACCGTGTGTCTAGGGGTATAGTATGGGATTTAGGACGGGTTGAATAGTAATAGGATTTTTAAATACTGTATATTGAGTGCAATTAATGAATTGTTTGGTAACAGTTATATGTTTTATTGTCATTTACCAGTGTCCCCTGATGAAGGGCGCCTGTAGCCCGAAATGCATTGGGTTTTAAATAAACACTGCTTGGAACGAACCTGTGCATCTGTCGTGTTTAAACAAGAGGTCCGGATGGGCACAGTTTTCACAAGAGAAGCTTGGAAAATGGCATTACATCCCGCGTGTGGAACAGAGTTTAAGTTGAGCAACAACAGAGGTTGATTATGTTGGAGTACAAGGTGAAAAAGGATTAACAATGGAGTAAACGTTGAACAGTATGCCATGGAGGCGAAATGTAGCTGTGCGATTGGAGTGGGGCAAGAAGGTGCTCCATCCCACTATGTTGCAAGCTGTCTCCCCCCACTTCTCCCGCTCTGCGTTGTTGTTGCTCCGTCATTTTTGTTGCTTGCCCCGTTATTGTTATCCATCATTTCTTGCCTCATTGTTGTTTCTTGTCTCGTTGTTGCCCCACCCCGTAGTCGTTGTTGCCCACCCCCTCTTCCCGCATTGTTGCTTGCACCGTAACCTCAGCTCTTCTCCCGCTTTGCTCGAACTGCCTCGCATTATTGCTTGCCCCTCCACCTTGCCCTCCAAATTTGTGCTTGCCATGCCCCCTCCCACTTTGTTGCTTGCACTGTCCCCTCCCGCCAGGGAAAACAAGCCTAGGCAAACCCAATAGTTCTTGCCTATGCAAGATCTGTTAGCTTTGTCAATGGGTTTTTTCCAGCCATGTTGTGCAACAGCGCTTTTTTCCACTTTTCAACCGTGCAGTTTGGAACTACTTTTCACATCACCAAAGTCAGTGGCATAAAGTAATCATGTGCCACGTACCTAATGCCCTAGCTCTGTATTGGTTACTTGATCACATGAGCTCTTGCAACAGACATCTAAAACTCTATAACTAGATGTAGAAAAAGGTACTTACCTCGCTGATAAGCAGCGAAATAAACACTACTAATGAATTGCCAAAGTTTGTATTTGATTATTAGTGTCACCAGTGTGAATCTCTTTTCGTTGCGGCGGAAGGAGGGCAATGTACAGGAAAAGCGTTTATTCTGCAGGTTGTTGTCCTATTCCTTGACTTAACAAGCAAAGTCAACCACGCTGCCTCCCCCCACAGGTGTCATCAGCCCTGGTTCTCACAGGCCTAGAGAGGAGAAGTTGTGAATTTGGAACCGTTCGTGCAGCAAAAATGTGCCTTTAGGGAAGTTCAACTATAGGGATCCATACACGGTAGTGCCCCTATGTAGGTGTGTGTCTCACCCAGTGGCTGTAGGTTAGCCTTTGGGAAAAGGGACAGGTCAGTTGGGCAGAATTCCAGGCAGAAGACCTGCAAGAGAAGAGTTAACATTTGGCACTTATAGCTAGTGCATAAATTGCATGAACAATAAAACAGTGTAAGGCAATAAACACAATTGCCCTTCCAGTAGCAAACTACAATTGGCTACTATTAATCATTTCACACCTGGGATAGCTGGATGTGTACACATGCCCTTGTTTAAGAAACAGTAAGGAGCTTGCTCAAATGATCAGTCACTGTAAATGGTCCATAAACCCCATCGACAAAGTGCACACAAATCTTTTGAAAGGTTTAGGCCTGTAGTCATGCTTAGGGTTCATCAGTAGGTAAAGTACTCTGAACCAGTTGCTGAAGGCAGGTGAAACTGAAATTGCTGAACTGTTGTAAGGCACTGTTAGGATTGTGTTAGCTGAACAACACAGAACTATACCATAGAATGAATCTTTAGGAATGTGTGAAGGAAAGGACTGCTACCCTCCATGTGAATGAAAAAGGGTAATTTTTGGTAGAGCTGGTTAGGTGCAGGTTGGATAAGTATGAGTAGCGTTAAAGTAAGCTACAACGGTTTAAAACAGTCTCCGGGATAGAGATATTCTCCAGACCTGAGCCAAGAGCAGTACTCTTGATTGAGTAAGGTGGACCACACCACTGGCCTACTGTTAAGGAGACGTGGCCAATCTGCACTGCTGGGATGGAGGATTCACCCGGTGGCTCTGTATTACCACACACTGGTGTTCCGGCGCAAACCTCTGGATGGCTATTTTAGTGTCCCTGGGCCCTGACTGATTAGTGAGGCCACAAGAGGATTGGAGAGACCAGGCCTGTGCTGTTGGATGACCAGACCTGGACTGGGCCTACCCCGGGGGTAGGCCTGGGGCTGTGGTCCCCTTGCGCCTCACATGAGGTGAGGAACCTCCAACACTGACATACTCTTCCTGTCTGGGTGGGAGCAGCTGGGGCCTCCTGGGGAGAGGAGAATGGGGATCTGAGTTGTCCACTGCAACTGCCCCTCCCAACCGGCAGCCAGCTCATATATGGTAGGAGCCTTCATCCTTGTATCCTATTATTTGACAAATCCAGGTTGTATCTTTTATCATGACCCCTATGTCCCTGTTGTGCATCTACAAGTAAAGGGAGCAGGACTTTTTAACATAGTCCATTTTAGAAGGGCCTTCTAGACCCCCATAAAAGGGCCCCAGACCACTCTGACTCCACTCCAGCGCTGGCTTGATTGGGCCACTATCCAATACCACTCTGAGAGGCACATGCCCTCCCGTGGAACTATGCGGATGCTGGGCAGTCTCCATCTACCGTTTGCAAACAGGTGAACAAACACTAAATAACTATTAAAGATTATTCAATGATACAACCTTATTGCCCCGTCCTAGCCTGACACTACCTTTTGCCTGAAAATTGGTATGGGGTTGCCTAAGCTTGGAGGAAGTTGTGTCCCCCTCCCATGACTACGAATCTTGATGACCTTTATCTGCTGCTCCCCATCAGCCCGGGCCTCTGGAGCGGGGCAGCTCCTTCAAGACACTATGGGCCATCTCCTATTTGGTTGTTGCTGCTCCACAGGCTAAAGGGATCCTCCTACCATTTTCTTTATCCAGCACATAATAAACATGGGCAAAGATAAAATTGGCTCCTCAGGAGGACAGGCGACCGTGGGCAAGTTTATTACACCCGCCACCTCAACGGACTCGGCCAGGACTCCCCAAAACAGTGGTGAGACGGCAAACGATGCAACCTTCACTATTTAAGGAGCTATAAAGGATATGTGCTCCTCACTAAAATTAGCGAGGTCAGTCTTGATCTCTCCCTCATCCAACACGACCTCTGTAACGTGGTGGATAGAGTGACCAAGACAGAGGGCAGATCATTCGAAGTGGAGGGCACTTTGCAGACCCTCCAGAGCTAGGTAGACTAACTTTTCAAAACCACCAGGGAGCTGGAGAGCTGGGCGGAGGACGCCAAGAGGTGATCATGCGAAACAACTTGCGAGTGGTCAGGATTCCGGAGGGAGCAGAAGACCTCCAGCCAATTCCCTTCATCTTGACATGACTTCCATCCTGGTATAGTGAAGAAAGACATCTCAGTGTTTCGTAATAGAGAAAGCACATTGGTCCTTGGCTGTCAGGCGCCTTTCGGGCTCTCCACCTCAACCTCTCATAATCCGTCTCTTAAACCACAAGAGTCGAGATACGCAATCCCACCCTCTGGGGCAAATCCCATCATGATTTTCTATTGCAATACTTTGAAAGTCCAACAACAACAACGTCAATCATTTCAGGAGGTCAAGCAAAAGCTTAAAGCTGTGCAATTGATGTATATGCTCCTCTTTCCAGCCTAACTGAAGGTCCTTCATGTTGGGACATTAAACTTCTGCGACAGCCCGAAGATGTGCGGGACTGGTAGAAGGTACATTCAGCCATTGGGTGCCGTCGGACCCCGAGAGAGAATCTTCCTGGGACTTCTGTGCCAGGAACCCCAGGGTGGAAGGCAAAACACGTCATGGCATGGGGCAGGTGGGCGACACGCCCCAAGTACTGTAGGCAACAGGAAGTGGAAGAAGACCTCCCACCTGAATCTCACAATGAAATGACGGAAGATCTTCGAGATGGACTCCGGGAATCACCAGGCTCTGCAGACTGACCATAACGCTGGTAGACCACTACAAGCCTGCACCACCCAGACCCTGGAAGCTGGCCTTTGCAGTCACCCACGGACACTTACTCGACTTCCCAATCCTTGAAACCCGATTTACACTGAACATAACATCACAGATCAGCAGGTCTAGTTGGTCTTGTCATTGTGCATTTCATGGCATTGATCCTGACAAGGGGCACCAGTCGATAAGGGGCCCATCCCCCATGCTACGTTGGAAGTCAGCTGGTACTGTGGACCAGCATATGTTGTTGTGTACTAGTGCTGTATGTTTTTCAGTTGATTATAGGCAAGATACTTCTTGCGTAGAAGTGTAGGGAGGGGGCTATTGAGTGGGTGTGGAATTCAGTTTCTATTTTGTTTGTGGGTTGATGGGAGGTGCAGTTCTTTATTGTTCATGCCAGACATCAAGCAGTTCCTCCCATTTACACATCACCACCCAATGACTAGTCTAACAGAGGCATTGCACCCCCTTCTCATACAAGATCTTGTTGTAAAACGTCAATGGACTCAATAACAGGATCAAAAAGGGGATCTGTCATGCAGTTTCTGAAGAGACTCGCTCCTGATGTGCTCTTCTTCCAGGATACCCATCTCCTGGGCACTAAGTGCGGGTTACTGTGTCCCAGCAGATACCACAGTCTACCATGCAGGATTCACATCTAGATCTAGGGAGGCTGCATTGTTGATACATAGGTCCTTCCCACTCATTACTTACTAAGCCATAAAAGACCCCCAAGGCAGAGATATCCTACTTACAGCCTAAATAAACTATGAGTGAAGATCATTGCAGCGTGTATTCCCCCCTGCCCCCAACCTCCACCACTCTCCTAGAAACCACACAAACTTATAATTGGCAGGGACTTTAATGCAGCCATGGTCAAACAGTGAGAAGTGTGACAGGTTTGTTCTTTGTCAACATCCTGTCCCACTGGCCTCCTCAGCTGGGCAGATACTCTGGCACCGATGGACGCTCGGAGGGTTCGATGAGGGGAGGAAAGTGTGTTCACCTTGTACTCATCGGCATTTGGTTCATTCTCCCGACTTGACTGCTTCTCCCTACCCCATACTGACACTTAGACTATTGCAGGTGTCTCAGTCCTTCCTACAGTTATTTCGGACTGTTCCCCAGTACTCCTAGAGCTCTATGGTACTGGAGCGTGACCTAGAGGTAGTTGCCAATTTAGCACATGATAGCGTACAAGTGGTGATCTGGTCACTTCATTCAGTAGGGACAATGAAGCCTACTTCGAGATTAACAAGCCATTAGTCCGTTTTTTAATGACTTTAGGGGAGGAGTTCAGTGCTGCGATCACTGGGAGGGCTATGGCACATTCTAGGTCCTGGATGCAGCAATCATACCCTTAGAGAGGAAGGTATTATTGTTAGAATGTGAGGCAGTGGAGATTGACGATCTGTGCACTCTCATATTGTTAGACACCTCCAAAATACGATTAAAAGACGCCGTACTAGACACATCTGGTTGGCCTCACAAAGTAGAATCTATGAATGAGGAGACAAATCAGCTAAGCTGATATATCGGCTGGCCACAGTTGGGTCAGCAATTAAGGTGGTTCTGGGCATAACAAATCTTGATGGAGAGCAAATCACGGATGCAGAGGGTACTACAGATGTATTCACCTACTATTATAAGGTGCTATACGCTAAGCGTTCGCCATCTCTGGCTTAGAGGAATGCACGTCTCATCTCAGACCTCACAGTTCAACATCTGACATCTGCTGATCGTACTACCCTAGACTTTAGAAGAAATTGCAAAAGCCACTACTGAACTGCAATCTGGGAAAAAGCTTGCCCATAACAGCTTCCCAGTTGAATTTTGCGAAAGGTTTCTATCTCTAATCAGCCACGACTTTCTAGCTCTATTTAACAAGGTAGCCCAAACCTGTAGTTTAACTGAAGATCTTGGGGGCACTTAACGCAGAATGGGACTTAGTTATTTTTCCAGAGGTGCGGGATGGATCTGAAATCCAATCCAACACTGTGGAACTGCTAAATGGATACTTTTTCTGGTGGGTGCCCCTGAATCTCTGGAGGAAAAAATTTCAAAAGTATACAAAAAACTTTCTGGTGACCAAAGAACTACAGAAACTTACTTATAATGCCCCTAGGACAGCAGGGGGAAGGCTCTTAGAGACTCTCAGGTTGTCAGGCAGAGGCCAACAGCAGAGTCCAGTCCAGGTGCCACTGGTCAGCTGGGACCGTCAGGGAAAGACCTCTTGTAGCTTACTGTGTCCCTGACGCCACACAAAAGATCAGACAACTGACAGTTGTAGTCCACTTATTTGTCCTGGATATAAGAGGGAGCAGGTCTAGCCCTGCAGGGCTCCTCTCAGGTCACAGACGGCAGGGTCCATTCCTTCTCTGATTTTCCGCAGGCCCAGAAAAGGTTCTCAGGGTGCCACCTTTACGGTTGGCTCTAGGAAGCTGGTGGGGCTGATTCCTGCCTCTTCCCTAACTAATTAGGGTAAAGGTTCTCGGGGGCAAACTTCCTACTTTTTCTGCAGTTCCTTTTTTGTCCTACTACAAAAATCGGACATTGCTCCCTTTGAAGTTAATTCAGTATCTGGGCCCCCCGACTGGTCTTCCGGCCAGAGAAAGAAAACACCTCTCCACTTTTAGGTCATTGTCCCTGTTCTGACACTTCATTCAGGCTAAGGACAGGTTAGACAGTGGCTGTAGAGCTAAAGCAAATTAGCCTCTAACAGCTTCAGCCAAGGTAAAGGTAACTTTTTAAAAGTTATCTTTCCAATTTATAATAAATAAAAATCCAACTTCACTATTAGATCAGATTGTTATTAAATATGAAAATAAGTCTATCGTTGGTACAGGTCAAAAGTTATAGATTAAAGTGTATAATCTATAATTGACTTTTCCTATGTGCCAGTTAGAGCCTTGTCAGGACAAGTGGCAATTTTGTTTTGGGCCTAGTCGCTAGGGGAACATGCCATTTATAATGTCACACATGTTCCACTCTTAAATATTATGCATCCTACCTTGTGGGCTGCAAGGTGTGCTTAGGGGTAACTTATTTAATATTTAAAATCAGGTTTTCCTACCTTTCAAAAGGGTGATTTTGACAGATCTGTGAAGAAGGGTTCCAGCTGGTGCGGTCATGCTACATATGGTAGAGTATTATAAATGGGGTGACCCGTAGGACCACTGGACTCGGGTAAACAATGGTACATAAATAAACGGTCACAGTGGAAAATTGATTTTAAATTCACGTATGTAGAATCAAATTAAAATACATTAAATAATTCAAACGTCACTGCACAGACAGATGATTTCTTGTGATTTAATTTGCATCACAGAATCGAAATTAATCAAGACATAAGAATATGCGATTAATCAACATTGATACACATTGGTGCTCAGAGAGAAAAAAAGGAAGGGACGGGGGGGGGTTTGTGAGTGATCCAGGAGAAATGAGTGATGGTGTAAAGAAACGGAAAGGTAATGTGGTTCAGATACATCCAAGTTTTTTAGATCCAATCCGGCCTTTTACTTGGCAAACCAATAAAGTAGCAAAACATAACATTATAGGCACAGATAAACATGTCTCTGTCGCCTGTGTTTGATATAAATGCCAATATGTCAACATTTCGACCCCTGTAATCATAAAGGTAGCTTCATCCTTATTGGGGGGGTCTTCATCAGGACTCAAGGGAAATGTGAATGAGGGGAAAGGAGCACCATTAGCTGGCAGCGCGTACAATCAGGCTGTATTATCAAGATGAGGGCCCGTAAGCTCTTGAAAAAAGCGCAAGATTCCAATTAATGAAATTAATGGGTGCCACGAGTACACCCAAGTATCCGGACTGGGTTGATTAGTAACCGCCATCACGGAGCAGCCTTTCCCCTCATTCACATTTCCCTTGAGTCCTGATGAAGACCCCCCAATAAGGATGAAGCTACCTGTGTATCAATGTTGATTAATCGCATATTCTTATGTCTTAATTAATTTCGATTCTGTGATGCAAATTAAATCACAAGAAATCATCTGTCTTTGCAGTGACGTTTGAATTATTTAATGTATTTGAATTTGATTCTACATACGTGAATTTAAAATCAATTTTCCACTGTGACCTTTTATTTATGTACCAATGCTAAATATGGTAGGCCTGATGCCATTTTCTAGGCCCATTCTGTGGATCGCGCAATAGGTGCTGCACTCCCTAGGGTGCATTTGACTTCCAGGCCCTAGGTACATTCTTCATTCTATATCCTTATAGGCAAGTTAAATATGTCAATTAAGGATAAGCCCATTTAACCATGCTTAAAGGGGTCAAACAGGCATTTTACTTCTGTTTAGCAGGGGTAACAGTGCACTAAGTTCTAAGTCCAGCAAAGTTAGGCCCGAAAAAAGGCAAAGAATTTGGAGTGACCAAGCAGAAAAGGTAGAATTCATACAGAACTGTTTGTCTCCTTCCCATTATCACTGGGGAGTGAGAAGGCACGAGAAGTGACGTGACATTGGTCCCCTGATAAAGTAAGTTCATCTATCTTGTAGTCTGACTGCTGCTAATCAATATATGGTTTTACGTTCTACTTTGGCTTGAATGTAACACAAACCCCTTTTGCTAAACTTACGTTGTGTTTTTGGTGTTTGATCACAGGGAAATGTTTCCTTATTTCCTCCATTGAGGCAGGTTATCTTGACCCACAGGGTGAGTCTTGACCCATGTTCAGCCATTACATACCAATGGAAACATTGTTACACTGGAGTGCATTGCTTCCCCACATAGTTTACAGTGTCACTGATGGTTTTATTACATGCATATGGTACTCAGGAAATGTTTAACGAATGTTTTAACTAAATTGACAATTGCTCCTATTCATATATCTTCCTGAAGGAATTGCCTGTGATCACTCGTACAAGTGAGTATTAAGTTTGTTTATAAGTTTGTTTGTCCTCTACACAAGTAAGATACCAGTTGTTAGGTAAGATTACTAAATTCAGTATTTGGTAGTCCTGACAAAGGCCACTGACGTCTTATATGATTGTCCCAAACATGCTAATAAGGATCTGGGTATACTTAGGACCCTTGGCTATCGGTTTTTTGTTTTTGTTTTTAAATCTTGCCAGAGCATCCATGAATAAAATATTTTTGGGCTTTGTGTTCTAGACAATTTTAACACTCACAATTGTGATCCCTATATCTACTATCAAGAGCTCACAATTGTGGTTGAGCCTATCTCGACAAGACAGATGTCTGTGATGAAGCATACTACAAAATGTGGGTGAAGGTCCATTTATTTAATTAGAGGGATCCTATAAGTCGCCAAACAACAATGCGAGGGACATATTTATACAGTTGTAATAGGAAAGGAGACCGCAAATTAATAGTACTGTTATGCGATTAACCACTGTATGTATTTATCTTTCAAAAAAGTATAAAATGCAAATTAAAAAAAAGAGGGATCCGATCTTGTGTATAGTTATGTATACATTGAATTAGTTATAATAAATCTCACAATATGTGTTGTGTTATGAGGACCTGATGCTATAGCCTGTGTGCAGGCTCCCCCTAACATCCATGATACATATTTCATTGGGCAATGGAAATTAGATTCTCTAATCAGAGATCCAACTGTACGTTTGTAAAAGCACATCCCAATCTGTAGCTGATGCTAACAACTACCCCAGAAATTAAAGGATGCCTAGATTCCAAAAGCACTATGAATCCCTACAAATTGTAGTAAGGCAAAATACAAAAGCATAAAACAGCTGCAGCAGGTATGATCTACTAATTGGGCACAACTGAAAGAAAAATATGCCTCAAATAAACATTATGACCTGTAAAACATACCTCAATGTAGCGTAGTAAGAAATCCATCTGGAACAAAATAGTCACTTCTGTTTTCCAGTGATAGTTGTCCAATCTTAATGAATAGTAATTTGGTTGACGAAGACACCTGTTCATTGGCCATTTATCACTGTCAAAACATGTATTGCGCCAGGGCTTGCCAGTGCACAAGATGGCCGCAGATCGTGGCGCTCCTGAGTGAAGCGCCGTTCTCTTGTCTGGTGGTATGACTAACTGCCTGCCACTCAACAGAGGAAGCATAAGCACAGGGGAAGATGTGGAGCTCCAAACGTAGTGTTGGCGATAGTGCGGCCATCTCCCTCTGAGTGCTTCCTAGGTGAGGCCTTTGATACACATTGAATGCATCGAACTTAGACTGATGGTGGAGGCCCCCATCCACCCCAAGGTGAGAGCCACGGCTGGAGCGCCACAGGAGAATAGAAAGCCTGGAGTCATTGAAGGGCAGAATATGTCACAGAGGGATAGCAGGACTATTTGGGTGGGCAGACGCCTTACCTGGCATGGAGTGACACCCACAGGGATACCCCCCTCTCGGAACTGTTCTACTGAGGGGCTCTTTAGACTGGAAAACAGAATTGTATATTTGGATAACTTGAAGATGTGGTCAATGATTATGGTTGAGGGAGTTCCTGCCCGTGCCTCAAAGAAGTAATTTTGTGAAGAGATGATTGGATGGTAAAATGTCTAATTGCATCGCAATTGGATGGAGTGGAATGTCCAATCCAGAAAGTATATAGACTTTCCTGAAAGAAAAGTCGAGATGGAATGTTGACAGAGGAATGGTGATGGTTGTCCTGCAATCCATGGAATGGAGGGGGGGGTGCTCAATGAGATAACCAGGTGAAAGTTGTGACATTATAGGGGGAAAAAGACTTCTGTTCTTCCCCGATCTGAGTTGGGTGACCCTTTCAAGATATAGAGCTCTCCTGGAGATCTACAAATCTCTGGTGTCCAAAGGTCTGACTGGCTTAGTTTACTTCCCTATGAAAACTGAAAATGACGCATCAGGCAACAATAGTTATTTACACAATCGAAGGTGCTAAATCTTTACTAGAAGTCTGCTGAGGAATTCATGTGCATACTGTTAGCTACAGAGTCTTTGGTGATAGCAGTCTCAGGGGCGGTGCGTCCATTGGGGCGTTGGGGCGTAGCCCCCCCGCCCTCGGCGCTTTGAACCTAAGTAAACTGAATCAGTTTACTTAAGTTCAAAGAGCCGAGGGAGAACTGACAATCATGTCAGTCAGCATGACGTCGGACCGCCCACCCCCTTCAGAGTCTGAAGGGGGTGGGCGGTCCTGCGTCATGTTGACTGGACATGATTGTCAGAGGGACCAGGGGCAGCAGGCAGCACTGCAGCACAAGTGCGCATGAGTGGGCAAGGGCACCGAATTTTCGCGCCGTGCCCAGTCATGCGCACTTGTGTGTGCACTGGCTACGCATGCCCATTAGGAGAGCGAGGGTTGAGCAAAGGCTCAAACCTCGGTCTCCTAATGGGCAGGCGGGCGAGAGGTAATCAGTGCCTAAGCCAATCCTGGCGCTGCCAGCAGCGCCAGGATTGGCTGAGAGGGGCTGTAGGCAGGGCCAAACGGAGTCGGACCCGAGGCGGCGCGGACGGCGGACCTCCTCAGAGTCAGGTAGGATTTTCTATTTTTTCTTTTAATCCCCCGGGCCCCTGGCACAACACCCCCCCCCCCGCGAGCCGCGTCTATTGGCCAAGTGAAGCTTTTCCTCCCTACGCTTGAAACAAACAGAGGGCTTAGGATAATCTTGCACTTTGCTGACAGGAACGGGGGCCATTTTCCTCTCTTGTGGTTAACAGTGTTTGTGGTGAGTTGCCCGGCCTGTAATTTGTCCTGTGGTTTGGATGTGCAGTCTGCTTTAATCAACTAAATCTCTCTCTAAACGTGACTTGTGTTATTATAGGACACGCGCACAAAGTAAGGGTCGACTTTCAAGGGTATCTCTGCCTGTCTGAAAGAGTGAGCGCGACCCATGCGGTGCAGTTTATTACCTCGGTAACTGTGTGTGTCACCAAAGCTCATTGAAGCAATCACCAACGGGAGCGCTGACGGGGATGCAAAACTTTTACGGAGGTGATTGGCATTTTGCTCCCGCTCATCGCAATAATTACAAAAAACCTACAGCTACTGGGTGAAGTGGGAAGTTCCATTGTCACATGCTGTCTACAGCGATGAGCGGGAGCAAAATGCCAATCACCTCCGTAAAAGTTTATTTGGACACGGCATTGCAGCTGGATTTTTGTGTCACTTTAATGTCAGTGTACGTGAAGTGTGTGTTGTCTGCTTTTGGATGGGTGAGAACTGAGAAGAGCTGCATTCTTTTGGGGGCTCCCCTTCGCTGATGTGTGCAGCAAAACGCCCGATGTTTGAAGCCGCTGTCCCCTTCCCTCCATCCTATACGAACGTGTGCAGTGGTGGATTCCGAATGGCCTTAATTTTCTCTCTGTATTCTGCTACCTCAGTTAAGATCCCATTATTTCCCCAGCAGAAAGTTTCGCTCCTTTCATGCAGGCGTAGGAAACCCTTCACTGCAGCTCACACTCTTCCACCCACACACTCCCAAGGAGTTTGAGTGCTCCTCATCCTTGAAGCACTTCAGCGCCTCAGCAGGTGTAAGAAGTGCCATATGAATACAATTGCAGTACCACACAGGGGCAAGCATCCACCACAGTGCCACTGTAGTCAGGCCCACACATACAACTACAAAACATTGACAGGAAGCAGAGATCACGGCTGCACCACACCAACGAAAGAGCGACAGGAGAGAACTTCAGTCGTTTTGTAGCGCTAATTTCTATGTATCCAGTTGCATGCCTGGAAAATTACGTAAAAACCCCAACCTACTCGGTTACCAGTGCTGGAATGTACACCCTCTTTACTCCCACAGGAAGCAAGAAAAGCTGTGTCACCGGTGCTTCTTTCAGAGGAAAGTGATGAAATGTGTTTGAAAATGAGCTCATACTGATTATCATAAGGCGAAGCATTGAAAAGATATACTGTGTTTGCCGCCGCTGCCGCTCAGCAGGAAATGTATAAATGAGAAAACAAAAAAAGACGAATGTTTGACCCACTTTCAAATATGCCAGGCGTCTTTGCCGTCGGAAAACGGGTAACGCAGCGGAAGGTTAGTGTCGAGGCGTCTTCCATATAATGGTATAATCAAGTGTTTCAAGTAGCACTCGCTGTTGCTGCAAAGTGCCGGTAATGTACCGTATACCGTTGCTAAAAAGCTTCTGCCACACTGGCAATTGAAATAAAATATGGTATTTACGCAAAGTCTCATTTAACTGCTTCACAATATCTTCCCGTTGTCCTTGCTATCAGTGCTGTTTTGTTGAACATTGCCTTTACTTTTCAAACAAGGCCCTCTTTTGTCTGCAGCGATTTCTTCGTGATTTCTCCCACTGAATGCTTTGAGCACGTTTTGTTGTGGCGCGCACCGGCTCCACTCAGCCAGCATTATTTAAAGCAGGGAGTTATTTAGGGGTTATTGCTTGTGATTTGTCTGCAGTTCCTCCGGTCTTCGAGTTTTGATAGGCCTTGGCTGCTCATTTTATGTTCTTTGTTCTTTGCAAGGATTGAAATCGGAGAGGTTTGTGTTTGTCCTGAAATGGATTCTTGATGTCTGTGCTTTATTCGGGCGAGCATTTTCATGCTCGGTGTCAGTACCTTTACAGAGAGGGGCGGAAATCTGGGTTGCTTTCCATTATTTCAGACCTTGTCAGGCCGTTTCTGATAATCACAGAGGCACTTTTTGCACAGCTGTCCCTGCTGGTCCATGCCTTCGTGTGCTGTCTTTGACCGTTTCAGTTAGGAGGGAGGGTGAAACTTTGACCCAATTATCTAGACATTGGCAGCTTTTCTTCCTATTCCAGCAAGCAGCGGAAGTGGTGGACACCGAGCAGGGCACGCGAGGCACCGCTGCTTTGAATGTTACCCAAAGGAGGTGAATAAATGAAAAAAAAATTAAGCATATTATTGTTTCTTACAAAATGTGCACATTTTCCATTCTTTACTATTCAGCAGAGCATTTTCAGATAATGAATGTGAATTACGTAAGTAAGGGATCCGAGTAGTGAAGAATGTTGAAATGTGATTTTTCTTTGGGGGCGGGGGGTTGTTACTGCCGCTCGCACACTGCTATCATCGTTTGGTTTCATACAATTGTTTCTTCTCGCGCACTGGGTGATTCCTTTCTCCAATCTGCATGAAAATCATTCGGCAAGGTAGCGCTGTGTCAGAATCAGCTAATTTTGTGTGGGTGTACTTGCACAGTGGTTTGGTTGTGACTTGTTATTTTCTGTGCTTTGCTTTGCGTACACAGTGATGCGACATTGCCAGGTGGTTGCTTCCCTTTGCAGTATGAGGGAAGGGACAGATGCTCTACCAAGAGATGTTCGCAGGCCTTCTACTATGTACATTCCGAGGGCAGCAAACAGATAGATGATGCTCACCATGTGTCGCTATTTTTTTATGTTGGTGATAGACTCGGCTGTATGTAATGATTTGCACAGCACATCTGTTCTTTATCGTCTCTGAAAGGCGCCTGGACCTATACTGTGTGTTAAACAAAGATGGCCCTACTGAGGGTGTGAACAGATGTCTCTATCGTAACGTGAAGAAGCCCACAACTTTTGTGTTTGCGACCATATTGTGTCAGTTGTGCCTCGTAAAGGGTTCTAGGCGCCAAGTTAATCCACCGCCCTCTGGCATTTAAACATCAGGTGCGATCTGGCAATATTTCTCACCTGGTATATGTGTTTCCTTTGCGGAGAAGTCCAGTAGTGCCGCAGAAGGGGCATTCTTTTGGAAAACCAAGTGTAGAAATGTTCCAAGATTGTGAATATTCATTCACTCGTTGGTGCATTCCATAGATGCCATCTGTATTGCTACAGCTCTCCTTTTTACTTGTCGAATCCGAGTGCTTCAAAGCACTTGCTGTATACATTTTGTTTGCAATGGATGATTGTGAAGGGGTATGCACATTAGATTGATGCAGGTGTATCAAGAGATCAACACGCTGTGCAGTTTCCAGCTTGATCGCACCTATGAAACTTGCCATATTGGCGCAGGGTCTTGACTTTGTTTTCTGTGACAAATCTTTTCCCAGCAATTATGGGATGTGTTTCAGAGTGGAGGTTCTACCTTCTTGTAACACACCATTCTACCAATAATATAAAACACTGTGGTATAGATTGATGTGACTCGTGCTGCACTAGTTGTTGGAAGAGACGGGCACTAAGGAAACGACAGGGATAAGAAAACAGCCGGAGCAGATGCGGGAGAGAGACAAGCAGCAAAGAGAGCGAGAGATAATAGAGGAGGAGGGAGTTGGAAGAGACCTAAGAGACACAGAAAAGACCGGGAGTGAGGCAGTGACAGTGGAATCAGAGGGAGTGACCGAGAAGCTGCAAGACCGAGCGAGAGAGAAATGAGAGAGGAAATTGGACAGAGAAAGAGACAGCGGAATAGAGATAAGAGCTGAAAGAGCAGTGAAGAGACAGTCAGTCAAGGAATTAACTTGAGTGCAGAGAGAGTAAGACAGAGAAAGAGACAGGCACAGACAGACTGGTGGCCGTGACAGGGGAGAGCAGAGGAATGAGCATGAGGCTTTGAATAGAGGGAGGAGACAGTTGGAATCATACTACAGTCACAGATCCGAGGCAAGGAGGGAGACATGGGCAGGAGAGAGACTGCCAGGGAGAGAGAGACAGTGCACAGACAAGCTGAAGGGAAGGGTAGTGAAACATGGAAGGAGAAGGGGGCATTTCTATTTACTTTTCGAGTTTATGAGCGGTTTCAGGCGCGCACACTGAATATGGTCCCCAGAGTATCAATAGGGCACATTATCAAGGATAAAACATCAAAAAAAATATGGACAGGTGTGAGTCTAGATTTTCTACACCTAACACCACATATTGTATTAATTGTATTTATATAGTGACTCTACAATAGTCTACAGTGATGAGTACATATCACAAGAATTACCACTTGCTATTGTTTAATATGCTAAACTGAGGGAGACATTAAATGTACTGTGTTCTGCTATAGGTGATGAACTTGCCACATAGAGAATTTTATGGCGTTCCGGAGCATGAGTTGTGTTTGAGTGTTGCTTCCTTCTTTATTCCTCTTTGTTTCCTTTGGCTCTCATTCATAGTATATGTACAATTGCTAAGTGCTTGTATTCATAAACCTTCTACTCTATTTAAAGGTATTTTCTGTATTCCTGGTATGAATGGCTCCAAACTAAATGGCCAAGAATGAGTTCTGGTGTTGGAATATGCAGAAGGGTTCAGGTTTGTGCAGTAGAATGTGATGAGTTTTCAACTTCCAGAGAAAATATAGAGAGGACATGAGATGAGAGAACTCTCTTAAGGGCATACTTTTTGAGGAGGCCCTCTGCTTTTGATTGCAGTGGCTCAGTTTATTTGGTGATTCACAATTCCAATCATGGGTAAAACATGGCTTGTTGAACATAGATGAGATGTACTTGCAAATTGTTTGATTGCATATTGCATTTCAGGTTTTCAATTTGACCAATCCTTTGACTTCTTACCAACGAAATATGAGTGTCTTCCTGGTCGAGGACCACACTGCTTTTTCTCTTATCTGTCTTGTATCAAGACCCTGCTGGACTATGGGGTGAAAGAAAGCTTGAATAAGCAGCTACCTATGTTATATGACATCTCTTTATTAATGTAATAACTGCACTTTCACAATTGCTTTATTAACCATCCTGCTTTCTCAAATTTGCTTGAAAATGCACCATTTGTCCACTCTTTTTTCAAAATTTTCTCAGGGGGAAGAACCCCCCTGAACCCCCCTTAGGTTGTTCGGGCATGCTCGCTACGCTCGCTCGCTGCGGTGCAGTATGCCAATAATTTTACACCCCACCACTTTCAAATGTCACCAGCCACCACTGCTGCTATATAAAGCAGCAGCTGAGACAGTAAATAAAAACTTCATGACCTGCAGAATGACTTGAGTGATTTGCCTGTGCAGTTCACTCCATGAATGTAGTTTCCTTTATGTTGTTGGACCTTAACGCACATGGCATTTCGTGTTTCTTTAAAAGTCAGTATGGGGACCGCTAAGAATTGATTTTGACCACGCATGTGGGACTTTGTTATATTTTAAAGCAGTGTGAGGAGTGTACTCCTTCCAGCGTTCCCTTTTCAAGCGTATTTTCTGCCTTCATGAAAAGAACTAGCACAGTTCTACGATTACTTTAAATATGTTGCCTTAGTTTATATAGTGATTTTGTCAAGTGTCTATCCTTTTGTTTCAGCACCAAAGGTTCCAAGCTTTATTTTGCAATGAATGTAGTAGGAATGAAAATTGAACTTGGTGAATTGTGGCTATATCATGTACATGTTCTGCTTCAGTACTGCTGCTAAGAACTGGTCCATGCACGTTTTCCTTCAAATTGTGCTGCCTGCAGCCAGTGCTTAATTTGAACCGGTGGTTTCCGGTGCTCAGCACCGACACTTAATCAACACCGGCGCTTTTCATGAGCACCAGTTAAGGACGCATTAATTTACGGGGAGATTAAGTCTAGAATCACAGGATGTTGAGACGCTGAGACTCGAACCTGGTTCCCCAGCTCTGAAGTCGGCAGCTCTGGCCATTACACCACACCCCCTCTCCACTTTCATGGTTAGGTTGGTTCTGTTTTAGGCGGCGCTAACAGGAGAAATGGGCTGGTGCAAGCTGCCTCCTGACGAAAGTGCCTGCAGCACATATTTGGAAACACAGAGTTATGGCTGTCTCTTAATGATTCTTAGCTGCAGTGTCTACAGCTCATACACTACATCATCGATAATGTATACAGCATTGTTTCAGCAAAACAAGAGCATTGCCTCTTCTGGGCCTCAGCATGGTTGCTGAAGGTTTTCATGATATAGACCTTGCCCTGATGTATAAGGAGATACGGCTCTTAAAGCAATGCTTTTTAGACAATCACAATATAAAACTAAGAAAAGGAGTATTGGTACAAGACATTTATTCTAGAGGAATCTGTATGCACAGTGATCTTTATTGCCATAATCTTGATACCAGAGCTTTCAGAAAGAATCTTAATACCACAGTCAGTGAAAGAGAGAGGAAGGGCCTAGCTTTGCTTGCCCTTACCAAGACCCTGCTCAGAATTCAGCTGTGAAACTGTTGACAACTACGCAGCAACACACAGTGAGCTAAAACCATATGAGTTTCGCCGTACTTCCAAAGAGTATTAGGAGGCTCCAGGGACTGTGCGGATCATTGTAAGGGCATATTAGGTGGCTTACCATGGCTCGAGTTAGTCATAGCAGGGGCGTCCATAAGAGAAAAATTGTTTAGAGGTAGAACTGTACTTGTACTGCTTTAAAGTCAGAGGACACCAAAGCAGTAAAAGTGCAACAAAATCCAGTGTTTTCTCATTTGTACTGAAAAGGCAATGTTTCCTTTGGTGCCCTTTTATCTGTTAGAATTCTTTTTTAACCGAAAACGAAACAATTTATGTATAATAGACAACCATCACTCCTCTCTATATCCAGACAACATGCTGCTGTATCTCCGAGATATCTGCTCTAAGCCCCCTACTATTGCAGAGCTCCTGCTTAAGTTTGCCACCGTTTTCTGGTCTTCAAGTTAGTTGAGCCAAGTCATGCTTCTTCCCTTTCAACATTGATTCCCCAGATCCACTGTATATGGTGAACGAGGTCGCTCTCACATGGCAACCATCCACTTTCCCTTACCTGGGGATACGAATTTACCATACACACGAAGACCAATTGGACAGCAACCTGGTTCATCCTGTCACTGCACTGCGGGCACAGATATCTTTCTGGCAGGCCTTACAACGGTCAGTAAATGGAAGAGTGGCCCTTATAAAAATGGTTGTCTTGCCTAGATTATTGTATTATTTTGCCAAACTCCCACCATTTATACACTGCCCCTTTTTCCGTACCCTAGAACGCATGATAGGAGATCTCATCTGGCACAATACACGTCATAGGGTGACGCTACTCAAGCTTTGCCTCTCCCACAGACAGTGGTGGACTCAATGTTCCCAATTTCGAGCAATATAAGTTGGCTTCCCAACTCTAATGCATATCGCATTGGTTTGCAGGGGGCAACCTGGCGGATGCCACAACGCTCCTTCCTTCCTGGGACTTAGAGAATGTGCTTGCCCTGTTCCATCCTCTCTACACCACCGAGCACCCCCCTCTTTCTAACCACTTATTGATGCTACGGTAGGGCCCTGTTTCTCACCTGCTCGACAATGCCCTATGCCCCAGCCCTGCCGCTAATTGGAATGCCGTGCGGGCACATATCCACTTTCCACAGGGAGTTAATGCAGTGGCACGCAGCAGGCTTACACACCTTAGGTGACCTGTATCAAGGCACAACCCTCCTCTCAATAGAGGACTTACTGGCTGGCTCTGAACCCCCACCTGGTCAATTTCTCCTTCATGCATCCTTTTTTGGGATAATGAACCAGTTCTGGGGAGAGGTGCGGCAGGAACCCCCACATCATCGTGTTATCTATTATCTCCATATCATGGGCACTTGGGACACCAGACCTGTGGTTAGCTGACACCATGCGCATGTACACCGCAGTCTCACTCGACACATTGTGGAGGCGCTGAGACACGAATCTTGGCCCCGTGTGCACTGACAATGAATGGCAACTCATTCTAGCTTATCACCCATTAATATCCAGAAACACTAATTTCAAATTAATTCATTAAGTCGATTTTTGCCTGCATAACATCTTCATTTTCCAGGACCAATTGTATATACAAACACAAGGCACGGCCATGGGCACCTGCTTCACCCACAGCTATGCAAACTTGTTCGTGGGCTGGTGGGAGAAGCAGATGGCCTGGTCAGATGCCTATGATGAGTGGGTAGAGAAGATAATACGCTGGAGAAGATATATCGATGATTTATTCTTCATTTGGCGAGGGACTGAAGAGCCAGCCATACAATACATAGCATGCCTGACCAGAAATGATATCAATCATAGGTTCACCAGTAAGATCAGCTCCTCGCAGGTTAATTTTCTTGATCTAAAAGTATTTATAAATGACAACAAGATCTGCACAACTCTAAATAGGAAGCCCACAGCAGGCAATTCAGTACTACATGTCGCGAGTAGTGAAGCGACGGATACTTTTTGGTAGATCCTGTACGTAGCCTAACAATGCCTGTATCAGGTCTGGGCTTGGGTCAGTATCAGCCATCTGGGCTAATCGGAAGCAGATCGAGTACCATTATGATACGATATGCCTACACGTCCACGCCATGTGTATGAAGTCTGCTCCCACAAGGTGGCACTTAGGGCAGTCGGAAGACCTTGCGTGGTCAAACCAGTGTTGAACGCTGGGAGTAACATAGGCTCTGTGCAAAAACTTGAAATGTATGAGTTTGTGGCAGTGGTTACATGAAACCAGACATGTTTGTGTACAGCAGGCCACCCATACCTTGTCATTCAGTTGGCATCCCAGATCCGCCTCCCAATTGCCTGACTTTCTCATCGTGAGTGGGCAGTAAGGCCACACATGCTTGATATAGTTTTGAGACTAGGTGCCCCCCATTCTCACTGTCGATCACTAGGGTCAGGGGGTAAATTCCTCAGATGCTAGCGGATATGTTGGGGTAGAGGCCCATAATGCACTATGAATACGGTGCATCACAAAGTGGTCCATGCTGGAGGCAGTGGTGAAGCGGGCGTATGTAGAAACGGTACGGGTATGCCCGTCAGGGGAAAAGGTCCCTGAACGTGTGGAGGGCATTTCTCACCATTGTGCGCTTGACTAGGGTTTCCTGGGTAATGGGGAGCCAGGGTAGTCCAGCAATACCAGTGAGGGTGAGTTAAAGTAACGAGTCCTCTCAACCCCCCCAGTAGTCGCAGGAGTTTTCTCCAAGTCCAGCTGGTGGTGGATATGGTCTGTATGTCTGTTGAGGTCAAGAGGGATCCCCACTGGAAGGATGGAAGCCAGCGGCATCGGTGCGGCCTGGTCAGTTTCAGGTTTGCTGTAGGGTAGGGGTGCATTTGCGTGAAACAAGTGCTGGGCATAGTGACATTGTTGGGCTAGAAAATACAGGTGGAGGTGTGGCACGCCAAAGCCACCCCATTCATAAGAGAATACTAATGTGTCACAGCCTACACAAGGTTGCCTGTAGGCCCAAATAAGTTTAGAAAAATGCTGCAGGAAGAGGTAGAGGAAGCAGGGAAGGTCCACCATTTTTATAATTGCGATATGTCTGGCCATCGACAGTGAGAGGCGAGTCCACCAGTCTACCTGTGTAGTCAATTTATCAATAGCGGGGCCGTAGCTTAGCCGCATCACCTGTTCCCTGTCTCTGTGAATGGTCCGAAAGTGTGCGAGCTAAGTGATTGACCGTGCCTAGCCAAGGACCTAGAGTCATGGAAATGAACCAGTAGTCAATGAGGTACTATGTATTGTGGGGGGCAGAGTAGTGAGTGTATGCCGGTGTTGGGGCACTTCGCAGCCGCCAAGCGCCCCGAAGTACATAAGTGTCACAGATGTCTTGTAAAACATGGTGCGAACGCCGCTTACCAGCTGGTGAAACCACTGTAGTGTCAAGGGAGGCATCCACCAGTAGATTAAAGTCACTCCCCATGATTATGTGGTCAAAGTCCATGCGCCCAATCTGAGTGTGTAGTGTCTGAAAGAATTCAGGAGAGTTGACATTGGGGGCATAGATGTTAACAAGCAGTACCAGATGTCCTGCCAGTGTCCCTGTCACTAGTGCGTATCTGTCTTCCTCATCCTTGTGGATGAGAGTGGCGACACCCCAAGAATATGTGCCGTTTCATGAATAATAGTGATGTAGGCCCCATGTTGATGCAAATGTGTGGGACTTCTCGGTTGGTAGATGTATCTCTTGTAAAAAGGTGATTTGCAGGCCTTGGCATGAGAGATACTGCGAAACCTGCTTGCCCTTACATGGGTTGTTTAGGCCTCTGAGGTTCTAAGACAGGAACGTAAATTCTGCTGTCTGCATCTCAGGACACAGTGATTGCAACTTTGAGGAGTGTAGGAGACTCTGTGTGGTGGTGTGCGTAGGAATTTACAATCTGAAATGGTAGAGAAACAACAAATACTAACAAAAACAGTCCCATGGATCCCTCCTCCTTCCACCCCACTCCCTCCACCCACACCGGCAGAAACTAGCCCAGTGATTCCCTTTGCATACATTCTCATGAACCAAAGAAACATGCACAGTCACCATAATAGTGTGTACCACTGGGAGTGGCAACAATGCGGTGGCTTAGCCTAGTCAGTGGAAGAATCTTGTAAGGTAATGAGAGGGATGGGTCATTGTCCTGCAAGTGTGAGGCAGACCTAGGAGACTGCTGTGTATTGCAGCAAGGGGACATAGGGACACAGCACACAGCACCATCGTGGGGAGACACAACAGGGTCGTGCAGTGGGTTCACTTGGTCATTCTGTGGGGAATAGGACTGCACTAGAGTGTAAATTCGGGGGGCATCGTTCTGGAGTGGATCGTCGCAAGGGCATGCAGTCCCGAGTGCATTGCTTGCAGAATTCCTGGGCTGTTGTTAGGGTGTCGAAAATGTGTGTCTTGCCTTCCACATCCACCCTGAGGTGGGCCGGGTACATCATGCTGTAACGTAATCCCAGCTTCCGGTGGGTTAATTTGATGTCTGTGAACTTTCGGAGGGTCTCTTGAACCTCCATTGTAAAATCTGGGAACAAGGAGATTGTGGAGCCCAACCATTGCAGGGGACCATTTTCCCGGGCTAACCTCAGGGCCACTCCCAGTCCTGGAAATTAAGCAGTCTGGCAATTATTGGTCGCGGAGGGGTTGTCAGGGGTGGGGTATTAGCCCAGAGAGCAATGAGCCCGTTCCACAACGAAGGTAGACTTGAAGTTCGGTCTTCCCAATAAGTCAGTCAGCAAGTATTCAACAAAGAGATCTAGGCGTCTGGTGTCTGTGGATTCGGCTAACCCCAGAATGTGCAGGTTGTTGCGTCTGGCTCGCGCCTCAAGGTCTTCATTCTTAATGACCACCGATTTCAGCAGCCGTTCAGTCTTTTCAGTCACTTTGTGGTTTTCGTGGCCCCATCTTCAAGGTCCGAGATTCGTTCCTCTGCAACGCCCAACCTAGCGTTGTCCATCCAACCGCTCGCCCATACTACCGAGGCGCCCAGCGAGGGCATCAAATCTTTTATCAATGGCTCAAAAGCCGACCCTGAGCTGTGCCATTATGGCGTCTGTGCCATTCAGTGGTTCAGGTTCCGAGGTCCCCTGCACAGGGGCGTAACACAGACCCCCGCAGCCCCTGCGCTCCAGGGGCCCCCTCAGCGCGGAGCCAGCAAGCACTACACATCCGTGACTGTCTGGGATTTTTTGATAGGAAATTAATTAATAGGTAGGTTACGTAACTTACGATACGCTCGCTCTAGACTTCATAAATTAAACGGGGGGCGCGCTCCAGGGGCCCCCTCAATGGAGCCAACAAGCACTACACATCCGTGACCGTCTGGGATTTGATAGGTTATTAATTAGTTACGTAACTTACGTTACGATATGCATACGCTCGCTCTAGACTTCATAAATTAAATGGTTAATGGTAATGGTGCGCAGCGCGCAGATGTCTCCGCGTCTGCGCGGTCTTACTCTTCACCCTTAGGGTGGGGCTGGTGACCAATTGTCATGTGCATCGCGGCTCGCGCAATTAAAAGTGCGTGTGACTGGTGAGGCGAGGTTGCATCCCGGAGAGGGCAGAGACAACTGAGGCATCGTGCGGCCGCTGGACATAATTTAATTATTTCTAGCCCCTGGCTAGCCTTGCCCTGTCTTCTGCCACCCGCAGATGAGTCTGTCAGTCCAGTCGGGGTGGAATGGGATGTATCATGGGGCGGGCGCATTAAAAGCAAAAGGTAATATAGGCCCCGGGCCCGGTTCTGCACAGTGGAGACCGTGAAGATTGCTCCAGTTTGTGAGCGCGGAGCGCGGTGGTTGTGGCTTGCGCAGTCGCGCACCATGGCTGGCTGCAATAAATCAAAAAATGTTATCATGATGATTGTCACCGTGACGTGACAATCATCATGATTAAAAAAAATTATTTATTGCAGCCACGCGACGGTGCGCGCAGCGCAACTGCATCATGAGGCGGGCGGCCGGGCCGGGATTAAAGTAGAAGGAGAAAGTAATACAGGCCCCTGGCCCGGTTCTGCGCAGTGGAGACCGTGACGATGATTGCTCATCATCCTTCGAACTTGCGTGAAGGAAAAGCTCCACTTCCACTACAGCCTAAATCCAGGGAGGACCTGGCCTGACAGTTCGAAGAGCTGGACTCTTCCCATAGGTAGCAGGGTCAAGACTGATTTGAATATTGTTGCGTCCAAATTGAAATGGTGTGGTGAGCAAAAAGAACGATGGATTTAGACCTAGATCTCTGTATTTGAGGTTAGTCCTTGACATTGTTCAGCATTCCGTCCATCATTTGTTCTTATTGCAATTGCTGCCCTATGTGGGACGGGTATGCCCCGACGTGGGTCCTGTGCTCACCAAGCTACAGGAGTCAACGTGTCCTGGCTGATGAGGGGTCCAGGAAGGACCGGGCCTAGCAGTATGGGCTGGACTGTTACAGTGGGGAGCAGGGTTAAGACTGATTTGCATATGGCTGGGTCCAAACTGGAATGGCGTGTTGAGCAAAAAAACGATGGATTTAGGCACAGATCTCTGTACTGCGCGTGAGTGTTTGACATTGTTCAGCATTCTGTCCATCATTTGTTCTTTTTTCACTTGTTGTCCAAAGTGGGATGGGTATGCCAAGACGTGGGTTTCGTGCTCACCATGCCACTGGAGTCAAGCTATCCTGGCTGATGAGAGGTGATACTCCAAAAATAGTCCTAGGATGCTTGTTTCCAGTACATGAAGACCTGGCCTGTCAGTTCGGGCTGGACTGTTCTCATGGGAAGCAGGGTCAAGACAGATTTGCATATGGCTGGGTCCAATCTGGAATGGCATGGTGAACTTAAAAACTATGGATTTTAACCCAAATCACTGTACTGGGCATGACTGTTTGACATTGTTCAGCATTCCGTCCATCATTTGTTCTTTTTGCGCATCTAGATCATGGGCTTGTTTCGTGTCAGATACTTCAAGAACTGCCGCTTCTTTTTTAGTTTCACCTCAGCGGAAGAGGTCTGGCTTCAAAAGACATATTGTAAACAATAGTAGATGTACAATCTGCCCATTACATACTTTACAATCCTTTTGACCAGCTGACCTGTATATTTCCACTATTCACATTTAGCGACCCACATATTTTTTTTCATTCGCACTCCATGAAAGTGCATGTGTTTTCTAGCTCACTCCCTCATGTGCTTCTTCAAACCTCAAATACCTGCCTGCCTCCCATGCTGTGTTGCTCATACCCCTCCCAGCTTGTCTGTAAAAGAACGATAACTGGGAAGAGACTTTAAGGATTGTGTTTGTTTCACCTCCTCCATTTCACATAATTCTATGAAAGCACACACTTTGCCGCAGAAAAGACTTTTTTTAACATCTTTTTATTTAACATAAATACAAGCTTCAGATAATTATCATATTCGTATTGACATGTCAGGATAAACATGTGTCACAGGTATCACAATACAGGGTAAACATCTTATCGCAATTACTGGCTATTGGTCATCCTTAGTCTCTAGGGGTATACAGTAACATCTCGTCTTCTTGGCAGGTATGAAGCATTCCTCATGGCGTCTGCCAATGGCCTCTGTACCTAGCCCATGCACCCCATATCTTTCACCTTTACGTGGGCAGCCCCGACTCTGATATATCACCTGCTCCTGGCACCAGTCCATATCTTTCTTCCGGGCAGCCAGTGTGGGTGCCGCCACTGCCCCCCATGCACGGGCGATGTTCCTCTTGGCCACCCCTCCCGCTAAGGCCAGCCAGGTCTTGGCCCATTGTGGCCATGTCGTCTCACCCGTCACTCCCAGGATGTGCCACCTTAGTTCTAGCAGGACACTCTCACCCACTACCGTCGACATCACTCGGGTGATGCCGTCCCAGTACGTTTGAATCATGGGGCATGACCATAATATATGAAAGACCCTCTCTCGCCACAGCCCCGTACACACTCATCAGCCACACAGTTGCCCATTCGGACTTGAGCCATTCGGTAAGCATAGGATCTATGGAGAATACGGAGCTGAATAAGCCTAAATCGTGCCCTTATAGCTACTTTTCGGGGGCTCTGTAGAGCTTCAGCCCAGTCTTCATCCTCTAACAGGCCTACGTCCGATTCCCAGGCCTCTCGTAGTGGACCCAAACAGTCTGGGGAGTTGTTCACTAGTTTCCGATAAGTGAGAGAGATTGCCTTATCGATCATGGGGTCTAGGAAGAGACGGTTTTCAAGTGGCGAGTACTCCGGTATCAGGGACCCCTCTTTCAGGTGGCAATGCAGCGCATGCCGTAACTGTCGGTAGCGGGGATGCTCCCCCCCCATTTGGAACCCCTCCCGCAAGGTGTCGAAGTCTAACATTTTACCTCCCTTCCAGACGTCCCCCAATAGGTCAACCCAATAAGGCTCCATTTCCGAAAGCCCGTTAATCGTTTCAGCTCTCCCAGGAGATCACTCTCCCAGAGAGGAGTCTGCTCCATAAGTTTGTTTGCCCATCCAGTCATTTTAGTTGCTTTATGCCACGCTTCGATGACTTTTCGGGTATGCACCGGGAGGACCGAATTACCTCTCCCTTTCCGGTATAACTCCGTCAAATAGCTGCTGTTGCTTAATGCCAATCGGTCCACTCTGTACGCCTTTTCCTCTAGCGGTGAGACCCATCCGTTAATATTGATGAGTTGAGAAGCCCAGTAGTATTTTCTAATGTTGGGAATGGCTAGTCCCCCCTCATATACCCCTCTCTGGAGTTTCTTAAGCGCAATTCTAGGGCTACCTCTCCCCATAGTAGCAGACGCTGTTCGGACTCGACAGATCGAAAAAATGTCTCCTGTATCTGATATGGGGTATTCTGGACCACATACAACAGACGTGGAAGGGCCATCATTTTAAAAATAACCGCTCTACCTACCAGGGAGACAGGAAGTCGTCTCCAATGCACAATGACGTCTCTCAGTCTATCTAATTGCACCTGCACATTAAGCCGCATAAACTCCTCCTCTGTTTCTGTTATCCATATGCCCAAATATTTAAACGTCTCTTTTTGGACCAACTCTGAGCAGACGGACGTCAGGGATGGGAGCGCTCCTGCCAAAGAGAACACCAGGGATTTATCCCAATTGACGCAATATCCAGAGTACGTGCCGAATGACTGTATTATATGGATGAGCCGGTGGAATTTTTGTCGCGGTCTGTGGGCATAGAGCAGAATATCATCCGCATATAATGATATGCGTTCTTCCCAGCCGCCCCCTAAATCGATACCTCTCACTAATGGGTCCCCCCGTATCCAGACAGCCAGCGGTTCCAGTGCCAATGCGAATAACATTGGCGACAGTGGACAGCCCTGTTGAGTGCCCTCATACAGCATAAAGGGTCTAGAAATACTCCCGCTTACGCGCGCCATTGGGCCGGTGTATAGTAGGCGTATCCATTGCTGTAAATTTGGACCTAGCCTGACTTTATCTAGGACAGCAAACAGCTACGCCCATTCGATACTGTCAAACGCCATCTTCACGTCAGAAAAGACTTTTATGGCAGTGGGAGAAAGGCCATTTTGCTGCACTCATTCAGCTGGTGTCTGAGGCAAAAGGTGTACTTAGCATAACACCTCTCCTTGAGGCCTCTAAATCTGCTCCCTGGGCTACTGAGGAGCAGTTGGCTGAATCCTGTGGGCAATAAATTTGGCCTTGACAAGTGTTTCCCTTTACATTCTGATACTTCCTTTTCTTAAATTCCCTTCAGAATTTCCTGATTGAAGAGTATTTGAAAAATAAATCATGTCATTTATAAAGATTGAAAACATGGCTTTCAATGTAATTTTGAGATACTATAAGATATGGTTTTGCTTTTCCTCCTGTATTTGTAAATAATTTTTTAAAGACTTGTTTTAAACAATTCTTTGGAGGCAAACATAGGCAAAGCCAACAGCGCTGAATGTGCATCATAAAGGCAAGACCCATTGGTTTTGCCAATGGCTATTAGCTGACGAAATGCTGTTGGCCTTATCATACATAGATTCAGTTAAATCAGTTCTTAAGAAGGATACTGGGTTTATTTCCTTCAGCAACATCAGGACCCCAACAGTCAATCGTGTACGGTGTGCACTCCATCACTTTTTTGACATCTGTGCTTCCAGGGTGGTTGTTGCAGATTTGGGTCCCAGCATGCACATAATGTTAGATCATTGTTCTTTGGATTATGTGGTTTCATTATCAATATCTATTAATTGCTAACAGCAAAAGCTGTGGCTGGTATGGAGTCCCTAATCAGGACAATAACTTAATGCTGCGGACTCCTCAGCGACTGACTTTTAACTTGCACCACACAGTGGGATAACATGCAGTGGGTGGTGCACGCACGGAAATAAAAAAAAAACCTAAAAAAACAGAAGATGAAAAGCAGTGTAAGGGATGTCAACCGCCACTTGAATTAACAACACAACAGTAAGACAAGAGGGTTACCCTCCCCCCCCACAAAGAAAAAAACACCACAGAAAGAGGCAGCATCAAATTTGGGTTGTGATCCACCCTTTCTCGCTTACTCAGGATACTACTCCTCCGATTCAAACAACAAACTATAGGAGAGTGCCATAAATAAAATCAGAAGAGCAGCAAATTAAAAAACAAAATAAATGTAAACGGGATTGGGTGGAGGAAAGCCATGCTTGATAGAGAATTCTATGTGAGCAAGTCACTGGTGCATTGAGTGCAATGATGAATGTGCTCCGGCGAGGTGTCCTAAAACCCTTTACATTTGGTAGGTTCTGGATGTTCACGAGGTCGCCTCATACAACAACGATACGATTCTACCACTCGCTGCTCTTGTTTGGTCTATCTCAGTAGTCCCTATGCAATGGGCATAATACATCCGAGGATTAGAGGTTAAATATTTCCTGCTCACAGATCATACTTGACGAGGTAGCAACAGTCTTGTAGCATGATGAGGATGCTCATGGAATGGTCACCTCTAGGTTCATTTCCCGGGCGAGGAATATAGGGTCAAAATAATGTGGACTATATAATTGGAACTTTCCAAATATTCTCTCTTGGAATCAGAAGCAGTTGGGTCAAATTATCCCTGTAACTCATGTGGGAGTACTGTAGACCTTCAGGGAGAGGTTGGTCAGTTCAATGCCAAGATGGCTGGCAATAGTGCCTCCTTGCATCCCAGTGATCCATTCTGTGGAGGGAGGTAAACAGGTGAACCAACATTTGCTGCCGACAAGTACCCTGGTTGGCAACATCATATCAGATCAATCATGCCCTCACCTTGATTCTAGGGGTCTCTGGAGCAATTGTTATCTTGCTGCCTCTCTGCTCTCTCCAGGGCCCTGTAAGTGAGTATCACCTGTCCCAAGGGCCACCATTACCAACTTTAGAACTTCCATCTTGCCATGGAGGTATGCTTTTCTGATGTTGTCTAAACATGCCCTGGTCGACAAGGTGGTAGTATTGTTAGCATCATCTTAGTGGGACAGCTGCACCACCACAGGGATTCAATATCTATTTTCAGCTTCTGACTTATGATCATTCTTTTAACTTTGGTTAACAAGAAATCGAAGCAGCTACATCTAAACAACAGAATTCCACATGGCTTTGCCTCCAAAATACAATTATTTCCTTTTAACTTTTTGCTGTAGTGGTTTTCCACTATTCAGACTTTTCTATAATTACTACCTTAGGCAAACAGATAAAATATTTCCCCCCCTCCACTAAGTGCAAGCTGAAATCAATGCATCTGCCTTGAAACATTTTCTAGATTGCTCTAGAATGCAGAGTTTGATTCCCTAAAGCCCCCTGGTACTATGGACTCAGGCAATGTGCCAACCTGTGAAAGAAAATCAGTTGGACTGCAAACACTCCACAACCCATTGAGCAATATTTAAGTGTGATGTGCTTCAGGTAACAGTCAATCCCACGAGATATTAACGGTATGTCTAATGGAACCCTAAATCCCATTTCATGAAGGAATAACACGATGAAGAATACTCGAAGATAACTTGTAAAGATTTATTATAATCAATAAACCAACCTAATGTACCCAATATAAATAGTAACAACAATAAACATAAATAAAATGGCACCAGCAAAGGTTACCACAAGAGTAAAAAAATAAATAAAAAAAAATAGCTCCAAAATAAGTGCTATATATTTCCATAGCACTTCTACCCTCATTCTGCCACTTCTAAGCATAAACTAATTCTAGTACAGCAGAAAAATAATCTATTTTGAATTTCAGAGATGGTTCAAATCCACATGCCTGTCTAAACAGCAAGGCCTGTGTTCAGTATGATAGCATGGCCTGCTATTCTTGTTGTGCGAGTAAAGCTGCACTGACAAGCCCAACAAGCGAAAGCGGAGTGCCTTCCTCTCTGGTAGCCTTCAACTGGAATTGGTGATATGGTTCTGCACAGCTGGTCTTTGCCTGGTGTGAAAGTTCCTATCTAAACCTTACTCTCTGTGATTATGTTTTCTATATTACACCAGTGTTTAAACTCTCAGAATAAGTAATCAGCAGAAAGTTACCTGATGCCTTTTCACTTATTTTCATTCTGCGAGACTGTGTTCTATTTAACAATAAAAATAAACAATATTATATCCAGTTTCAAATGGAGGCTATTTCATTTCTGTTACATATGGAGTTTCTGCGGTGTAGATTGTGCTTTGGAAAGCTCTTAAAGTCCATCCTTGTATAGGGGATGCTATTTTATATGTTTTAATCATTGTGTATGACGTATTTATTAGTTTTACAGACTAAGGTCTAAACAAACTGAGTTTTTTTTTTTACCTACCAAGTTATAGAAGGATACATCATAATAAAGTGCAATGTGCTTCATAAGAGGATATACAAAAATACCATTACATGATCTAACATAACTTCATATCAGTAGTAATAAAACCACATACATTTCATTCCATTCCTGGATTGTACACAGGTATAAGCCTCGAAATCCATTCTTTTATAGGATCCCAAATTTTCTGTAGCCTAACCCATCGAGAAACATTTTGTATAATAGACATTTCTAAGTCGTACAAGGAAAAAAATTCCTGCCACCAAGCTGCTGGTTACAGGTCTTCCTTTAGAATCTAATGTCGAGCTAAACCAAGCCGGGCTAATGCAACAGCAAAAAATAATACCTGCAACTTCAGTTGGAATGCAAATTGCAAGTCCCAACAAAATCATTTTAAAGACCTGTGATATCTAAGTCCTCCTAGTGCCAGTAAGCTTCCGAAACAACCTGTCCATGTCCCAATAGAACTTAATAGACGGATAGCATATTCATGCACAGTTATCCACCCCAATACATGCATATCAAAAGCACTCTGAATCACCTCTAAGTCCCCCGCACTCCCCCCCGGGTTGCTGCTTCGCTCTTGCTCCCGTCTTCTCTTTGCTTTTTCCCTGTTTTTTAGTGCTTTCTCCTTGCTTTTCCCTGGTTTTCACTGGTTTCTCCTTGCTTCCCCCTCCGTTTTTTGAGTGCCTTCTATTTGCTTTTTTCTTTGTTTTTTGAGTACCTTCTCCTTTCTTTTCCTTCGTTTTCACTACTTTCTCCTTGCTTTCCCCCCTGTTTTTTGAGTGGTTTCTTCTTGCTTTTCCCTCGTTTTCATTGCTTTCTCCTTGTTTTTTCCCTCATTGCTGCTCCCGCCTGCTATCTGGTTTTCCCGTCCACTGCCTCCTAGCGCCCCTCCATCCTCTCAGGACCTACTTAATGGAGGCCGCAGAGTGACACCATTGAGCAGGTCCCAGGCCCAGCTCTCCCCATGCTACATCATTCTTGCTCCTGTCTTCTCCTTGCTTTTCCCTCCTTTTTGAGTGCTCTCTCATTGCTTTTCTCTCATTTCCAATGCCGTCTCCTTGCTTTTCCCTCACTTCCCTGCTTTCCCCTTGCTTTATCCCTGTTTTTTGAGTGCCTTCTTGCTTTTCCCTCTTTTCCACTTCTCCCTGCTTATTCATGTTTTTTTCAGTGCTTTCTCTTTGCTTTTCACTCATTTTCATCGCCTAATCCTTGTTTTTTTCTTCTATTCTTCGACTGGTCCCAGTGCTTGGATACCCTCATGGGTGATTAGCCGCGCTCTACAAATCAGAGTTGATTGATTGGCTTTTGTAGCCAATAAGGGATATAATACAAATCATTCACCATTTAAAAATAGTGGATCTGTATGCAAGAAACATCGAGAAGAATTTGATAAAGCATATTACTCCGTTTAATTTCCTCAGTGGCCAAGTGTAGGCTCCATTTTGCTGCCAAATGATCAAACCTATGCTTATTATTCTGATTAGAATTTTAAAAGCCATGTGTATGAAACACATAAGATTTCAAATAATTATAATGTGTTGGATTTATTTCATTCAGGTTTAAATTCTGCAGGAAATTTCGAAGCTGCAGATAAAAAAAAAAAAGATTCGACATTTCATTTTTCTGCTTTTCTTTATATGAGGGGAAACCCCACTCATAAAAGATCTGATGCAAGACATGTAAGCAGTAAGAAATACTTATCTATAGATGTAGGAAAATTGGGGGTATGATCCAGTGGCGTGAATTGATTAAAGGCAGAGATACCACAAAACGTTCTTATATTCAGCCATATTTCATTGAAAACAAGAAGTGTCTTAAATCTGGTTTGTTTAAAATAGGCAGTGTCAATAAGACCTGTCAGAGGCTCTGTGACACAACCAATGCCTTGGCTGTCAGGAAATAAGTCACACAGTGGCCACTCTTCTCTTGCCATAAACGAAGAAAACCTGAAGGTAAAAGCGGGGATGTAATTTAGCCACAATAATTAGAGTATTATTCCTCCCAACTGATGCAACAGCTGAAGATGTTGAACATGGTTTCTTAGAATGCCATATAAATGTTTGCCATCTTGCTTCTAACGTCTTAAAAAGCCTTTAGGAAAATATAGAGGTACAGTTTTATAAAATATAGTGATATTGAGCAAGAAAAAACTGTGGGGGTCATTAAGATGGTGGGCGGACGGGAGTCCGCCAGCCATCGAGGTGGTGAGTGGGACCGGCCGCCTGTATGGGGGGGGTCCTGCACGTGAAAATACGATGCAACCGCCACCGTGGCAGTCGCATCTTGCATGTTTACCATTGCGGCGGGTGCTGCTGGCTGCAGCACCCGCCGCAATAGTAAAAATACATGTAGTGCCTTTCCCTGCACTACGTGGCAGGCACCACGCGGTGCCTGCCACTCAGTGCAGGGAAATGCAGGGGATACATGGGTACCCCCTCCAGTGCACAGCCACCTCCCCCCCAACACAAGGTGGGCCCACAACGGGCCCCCAAAACCAATCCCCGCCAGCCTTTCAATAGCGGGCTACCCGCCACGGAAAGGCTGGCTGTGGCCAGCATCCTAATTTGGCGGACGGTGCCTGCTAGGCACCACCACCATTTTACTGATACCGACCGCTCCGCCAGGCAATTGTAACAATTGCCTGTGGCAGATCCGTGGCGGGCCGTCTTTGCGCCGGCCACGGTCATATTCCCCCCGCCATCATAATGTGGCGGGGGGAAAATTGCTTTCTGATGGCGGAAGGCCCGCCACCGCACTGCTGGCGGTGGCGGGCCTTCCGCCATCGTAATGACCCCCTGTGTTATTTGTCTCCCCTACTTAAAGATCGCCAATGATTTTACTAAAATCCCATTATAGGTTAGCTCAATAATTTCTTCCATTTTCATGGATATTTGTGCACCTACGTAAGTGTCTGACTTGACCCAGAAAGGCTCTGTTAATACCACCAGCAGAATAGTCATGATCTGTGCTTTTTCAGCATTGAGCATTCAGCCAGTCAACTTCCCAAATGGTCTCCCTGCTATTTCAACAGCACTAAAGGAAGAACATGTCAAAACAGCAATATCATGCTCATATTACTTTCAACTTCTAAGTATGCTGATGTTGTCGTTTAGTTCCTATAAAACCTATACAGGATCTGCGCGTTTAGACAACATACACTGCAGGCTTGGTGTCCAAACTGATTCCAGACACTCCCACCGAGTATGTTGGCCTGTATGCCAGCCAGCTCACAGTGCCACTAGAAACCCCTCTTACCAAGGAGAGAATAGTTCTTGGCAACTATCGAACATGACAACCCTGATCCCTCAGAACCGTGGAAACAGTGCAATCCTTTTTAATCAGTCACTCGTGCTCACTTAGCCTCAGAGAGATACACAGAATAAACGATATGGACATTTTTCAATAAGCATTTGTTGAACATTCGTCATTCTAGTGTAAAATAGGTGTGCTGAAACAACCACTAGACAGAAACAGATATAAACGATTAAAAGCACTAAGAAGGTGAAAGGATGGTGGATCTCTACCATTCTGCTATAATCATGAACATAGGCAAGTATATAAAATACATGACAATAAAATGCGTACTCCTACAATGCTACCCTAACTAGATGTACCTAGCATGTGTGTAGGTGTTAAGCCAAGCATCCCTCTAGGATAGAGTCAACCCCATTTACCTGAAGTGAGAGACTGTGGGACCCCGTCTTGGTCTCGAGTTGGACACCCCGCAAGGGATGTTCAGACCACTGTGAGCTGGAGTATCTGCATGCAGCAACCTCAGTGCCTCGCGTCAGTGTGTCGGCATGGAAGTCGTGATCTCCTCTGACTATCTCAGCAAGATGTGATGTTTATATACCCGAAGGTATCCCCAGGGGTTCTACCTTGCTGTGCCACTGTCGGACTTAGGATGATGTCGGGAATGAACCTTGTACATAGTTATTATGCAGGAGATGGTAGTCCTGCTGAGTTTCCAAGAATCCTCATGCATAATGTATGAGGCTATTGTTCAGGGAACACCCCACGTTCTGTAAGCAGTACTTTAACTAGGTAAAGGGTCAGTCCTAGCAGTCCGTTATGTATGTAGTGTAGGGACGAATATAGGTGAAAGGTTGGGATGTTAACCTGGCCTATATTGGGGTACCTATATGGAATATAACACCCACTCCTCATCCGACTGGACGACATAATCTAATTCTAACGTACTACCTGTCTAGGTACTGGTACGCAAACATATGTAGTAAAAGCCATAGTTCTGCTAAAAAAATGTTTAAAAAGTTTAAAAACTCAAAAAAAGTGCTAAACAGAAAAATTGTCACTCAAGCAATAGTTCTAATGTGTCCGTATATATAGTTCAAACAACTACAAGCATCGGAAAGCCATGCAGGTCATAAAAAGTGTCAATTTGCTTTGGAGTTTCAATTTGTAGTTTGTTTAAAAAAAACAAAAAACGATTTTTTTCCCAGCACACAACGAGCCAAATGTTAATGTGTCCTGCCTTCGCAGACGGCGATCCCTGTAACTCCTCGCAGATTATGTCAATTGAACACAGATGATCTTCCGTACTGCCTGCAGTCGATACTGGGGCAGCCTGTGTGCCATTCAAAGCCTGGCTGTTAGTGGAGGAGCGGGTGTCCATTCCAACAGGAGCAGAGAGTTCCTGTGGAGGCTCTAAGAATGCCACCATCAACATAGGAATACGCTGGGGGCACTGCAGAACATGGGCCGTTATCAGGTCCAGCAATGCATCAATGTCCGGTTGCGCAACTGATGGAAGTGTTAGACAGAGATGCATTCTTCTAGTCAGAACAGGCATCGGAGAACAGGTAAGAGGCAGTCCATCCAGACTGGTCTAAATGACAAGAACCAAGATGCACTCAGTTCTCGTAGGAGAGGTGTGCCCAGATGTTGTACCAAGTGATCACGGTATTTGCGCTCTTGGAGTGCTTTTTCCATCTCCTTGGTGACTGGGACGTCTATTTCGTAGCCGAAAAATTACAATCAGGAAACCTGCTATTAGAAACAGGATCAGCGGAAGCCCTCCAAAAATGCTTCCGAAGATGGAGTGTATAAAGCTTGGTATAACTCCGAGGACCGTCTGAAAGGTGCTTAACAATCCTGAACCTATGGTCTTAAATAGGTGTACTATACCCGTCGTATCAGACATGTTAAAGATACGATTTAGCATTTCTGCAAAATGGAAGGGGCAGTTCGTACGTATGAGTGCCTGTATCTCTGTCTCTTGCTACTTGGAGATCAAAAGTCTCCCGGGCGGAGGTTAAGGGCACGGTTTTCTGTAAAAGCATGGCTTTCATTCTGCTCAGAGTATCGAACCGTATAAGAGAAACATTTAGTGAAGGCCATAGCGGCGCCTCCCTGACTGTGTGTGTCGGTGGAAACAATACTTGCATACAGCCAGTAACCCTGGAGCTCACGGTGACTAGATATGCGATGCCCGGAAGCATCCCACAACAACCTTGATCGTTCAGCATCGAGTAACTCCCATTTGAAAGTAGCCTGAATACTGGAGTAATCACGGCTGCCGGGTACCCCTCAAGTGACAGGATAGGTTTGCTCTGTGGATGGCGATTCTGTTACAGTAAAAGGTAATCTGTCCAGTTTTTCAATACGCAGCATTTTATATTTTGCTCCCTTCTGTGCCATTTTCATCTGTTTTTCTGATAGATTGTATGCAGAAAACATGGAAGTACTGTTGATAAAACGCCAAGGCACATAACCTGCGTGCAAGGATTGCAGAGTCCAGCTTAGTAACATAATAGAACATAATTGTGATTGCCCGTGCTGTAGTATGGACACGTCTTGTTCTAGTACATCAATAGCAGAAGATACAATGTGGCCCAGTGAATACATCCTGGATGTTAACGTAGTCATACCATTGTCAACAACAGCTAAGGCCTTTTCTAAGTTAATCCTATTTATTTCTCGAAGTCTCTCCGCTGCTTCTTGTTGGGAGATTTTCCAAATTTCATTATAGACAGCATAATAGAAAAGTTTTTGACGTGGCTTTCTGGGACCTAATAAAAAATCCCGTAGGTCCACATCCTCTGTAAGTAAGGATAAGTGTTGTTTCACCTGTGGTAGTGTTGAGGTCTTTAGCCATCGAGGCATAACTTCCCAACACTGTATGATGTCATCACCCCCGGATGTTCTCTTTGTACATAGCGTGGGTCTAGCCTATGGATACTGAACCCTTCAGTGGTACCCCTGAATCTTTCCTGACATCTATTAGTGCCTGTGGGCCAAACCAACCATCCCTTCCAATTGGGGTCTAATCTATTGTATTGTAAGATGTAATCTAATGTATCCCCTTTCAGTGATGTATAATTACCCTCGGCCTGTGATGGTATTGGAATCCGAGATGTGTTCAAATCCTTGTTCTTGGCTATCCCAAGACAGGAAGTCTGTTGCACAGTTTCATTTAGAAATATCATCTGCTGAGGAATGAGGCATGCTCTAAATAGCGCTTCTGTTCCCTGGACTTGCCAGTCTCTAGAACCCCAGACTGATTTTAAGTCTATAGCGTCTTTCGATAAGTCGAAACCCTGTTCAGACAGTCGGGTAATAAAGGAAGCAGAGTAAATCTGTTTGGTGTTAGTCAACATATTTTTCGGTGCAGGTGTAGGTGCAACCGTATAATAATATGAGGTTGGGTCTGAAATATTAAACGTTGAAAAATATGAAAATTGTTGTGCAAAAGTTTTCGAACTACTTTTCGGCGGTGTTGGGCAATGTTCCCATTGGTGATATGTAGAAAACATTTCTAGGGTTACTAGATTTGTGTATAAAATGATGACCATAATGTTGATAACAATACATTGTGTTAAAGTCTGATTTGTCTTCTAACATATCATTGCGCAGATTGTTCTAAATCAAACAACATATTGTTCACAGTTTCAAAATCCCAATCATCGGAAAATGTACTGGAGGTAATGATATCATTTAAGGAAATTTTAAACAAATGTGGTATTTTTATAAGTTCTATCGGTCCGAATATATCATAATCAACCTTGTCCCATACTAGACCATCAGGTACAGGAACTGCTGTAATGTTCACTGATGACAAGTCTCTTTGTTCACAATGTGATGAAACATGAGGTTTCAGGATTAAGTTCACTTTTGATGCTGCAGAGCTTTGGCGAAGATAATTCCCATTTATAAGTAAGCTGAAGACAGTTACTAAGCCTATCCAGAAAAGAAAGAAAAGTATCCCGATGCTTATCCAAAGTTCTATCCAAGGTGACACCAGGTAAGTCTTTCTAAGAAAGGTGAAGAAGTCTTTGATTTGTTGTTTACGAGATATTGGGGCTGGCATTATTTCAGGTTCACCTGGATCCAACGAAAAGGTATCAAAGTCGATCAAATAGCCAGATGCAGTTCGATCTATTTTCAGTAGCTCGGCAGGTTTTGTTGAACTTGTAGATTGCTCTTGTTGAGGCATGTTTATGTAGACATCAGTGTTAGGTCGAACTGAAATTTGTCTTTCATTTTGATTTTGATCTTCTGTATCAAGTGGAACAAGTTCCATGGCATTATTGCATAGTCCATCATTCCGTATGGGAGACTCTTCAAACGTGATGAGCCTTTCCGTCTGAACTTCCTGAATGGTAACGAGAGGAGGGCATTGGCTACCCAGGAGCCCACGAGGCCTACTATTCAGTATTGGCCACATAGTGTGGTTTTATCAGATCAATGGAGACAAATCTCTTCTCCTTTTTTCCGGCAAGAGGTGGCAGAAGTACAGTTCTTGTTCCTTGAACCACCAGGACAGGTACAGGCTTTCTGTATGATGGTCCAAATTCTCTTTTGTCTGTAATCTTTTCTCTGACCAGATCCCTGACTTTTGGAATCCAGACAGGTCTTGCCGTGACTGACTTGACTTCCCCAGTGGCGAACCTTTTCACTTGGACACTGCTCTGTAGAGCCTGTGATTCATTCAGTTCCTGTAAAACAGCCAAGCGTTTATTGATGCCAAAAGGTTTTTCATCCGCCAATGTGCCTTCACCATCTAGGTCAGGTACCCACATTCTCGTCCCAAATAGGACCTCATAAGGAGTGACCCCCCCCCCCTAGAGAGCTTCTTGGCATGTTGTTTAAGGCCCTCTGGACCCCATATAAGTTATTGACCCAACTACCACCCGTGCCTAGTACTCTAGCTGATAATGATTGCTTTAAGTCCCGGTTTTTCCTCTCCACTACCGAATTTCACTCGGGATGGTACGGAGATGAGTACCGCAATTCTACACCCAAACCTCCCATGGCCTCCTTGTAAGCCATAGAGCTAAACGTGGGGCCATGGTCAGAATGTAATGTGCCAACTGCGTATGTCCCTATAAAGACTCACAAATCTTTGATAACAGTTCGAGCATCAGCCGAGCGCAGAGGCCATACCCATAGGAATCTCAAGTGGGAATCCACTGCAACCATTATGTACTTGTAAACCCCATCTGATTGTAAGGGGCCGCTGTGGTCCAAATAGACACACGCGAGAGGTTTGTTTGATATCAACAATGGTGTCTGCGCTGGACGTGTTAGGGTGGAGATGTTGCACTTTAAGACATAGTCTTTGGTCTGTTTTGTTAACCCTGGCCACCAGTGGCGTTGTTTCAGTGAAGAAACTGTTGCCGTAACTCCTGCGTGCGCAGAACCTAGACCCTCGTGTGCAGCTAAAATTAAGCCGATCCATGTTTGGTATTACTCTATCCCCCACTCCTTGAATATGAGCAAATGGAACGTTGTTTGCATCTAACTTGTAGGAGTACTTGAGTGGAAAACCTTTCGGAAGTGCTTTGCTGTCTTTGCGTGAGGCAATGACAGCTACCATTATCTGTCCGTCTATTCTCGTTTTTGAATGAGTGATTGCCGCTACAGACGCAGTTCGCACTACCCCCTTCGCGGCTTCATCAGCCAATGAATTCACGTTGATGACTCAGCGTATGTATCACCGGAGCTCTTGGTAGCTCGTTTTTCAACTCAGCTACCTGTTCCCAAAGCATTTTGTGCTTTATTGTGTCACCTTTTGAGTCCTTAAACCCATTTAGTCCCCAATAGTGTAGGTATTCACTACATGACTGGACACAATAAAAGGAATCACACACAATTAGTGTGGGGAGTTCTCAATCCGTATTAATCAGCGCCAGTAAAACAGCTTTTAGTTCTTCCAACTGAGCCGTGCAGTCTCCTAGAGACTGAGTCTTTGTCCAGCTTGGATGGAACTTGCCATCCTGCATATGACCTTTAACAATCGCACACGCGGAACTGTACTGTTGTTTACTTCCTATGGCCGGTTGAGCAGATTCATCTGTGTAAATTATGAATTCATACTGATCTAGAGGCAAAATTTCATTCGGGAGAGGATATTCTTGTTCGTATTGCAGGAATGCCTGTGTTTTTAGACTTGGGTCGTATCAGTATTTTACATATCTTGCAGTGAGAGGATTAGCCCATTGTATTCATCACAGATGTAAAGCCTTAGCATTTGGAATGCTCGCCTTTGTAGCAGCCTCTAAGGCTTGTACTGGAGTCACAACGATAATTCGTTTCTCCTGAGCCAGTGCTCTTTCTCTCACTACAGCAGTCTGTACCGCTGTCAGAATTTCTTCTGTAGATGCAAAACGCATCTCAGCGTTTGTGTACAAATGTGATTTGTATGCTATTGGGACAGTTTCACCTCCATCGTATGTTAAGTAGGTGTACCCAGATTGACCTGCAACTATACGGATCACTAGATTACGGAAATTTACGCGTATCTGTAAGTGTTTTGATGCTATCATATCAGCTTGTAGGGACCAAAGGATATCTGTGTGTTCCTGTGTCCATTGCCTAACTGAAAAATCAGGTCTTGTGAGGTCGTAGAAAGGTTTAACCCTTTCTGCGTAATCCAAAATGTATGTTCTGCCGAAATTTAGGAATCCCAGTATGGACTGTAAATGTTTCAATGATTTCAAAGGTTGGAGCAGCGCGCTTTTTTCTAAAACGTTGGCTGCAAAGCTTTTCCCTTCACTTGAAAGCTCATATCCCAAAAATAGGACATTGAGTTCGGCTATTTTTGATTTTTTAAAGTTAAACTTGTAGCTCTCAGAGGCAAATTCCAAAACTATGGTGCTCACCCTGGTCAAGTGTTTATCAAGTGTTTCCACCGTGATATACTCACTCAACTCCGCTGTCACCAGAAATTCCATCAGGTTCTGGCGAGCTATTGTTACTTCTGCTGCGCTGTCTAGCATCGTCAGAGCCCATTCCCCGTTCAGTAGTTGAGTCCTCAGAATTCTGGGCATGTCTAACTTTGAGACCTGCTACTTTCTTCTTTTTTAATTGAGGTTTTGCTTTAGACTTTTCTTCTTTTTTGGAAGCGTAGTCTAGAGTGCGTTGCGTGTCTCTGGACTTTGTACGCTCTTCTTGTCTGTGTTCTGACTGTCCTTCCCTCTCCGAGTTTTTTGATGAACCCTGAAAGGAACGAGAGGAACGTGCATCAGTGTCCTGATACCTATCAGGTTTTTTAATGTCACCTCTATTCCTAAGGTTATACCTCCTTTCAGAGGGCTCCTGTTGAGGAGACCTGCCCCTGGATTGAGATCTATTCTTCTGTTGTTTGCTATTATCCCATTTCTTTTTGAAGAAACAGGTGTTTGCTTTGCCTGTTCTTAATCTGGACCTCCCCTTAGTTGAGGTTTTACTGGTCTAGCTCCCAAACTATCCCTACCTAATTGTGCATAAGCAGTTTCAATTATTTTAGGTAATTCGGTGTCCTGTTGTAAAGGAGTGAAATCTCTCAGGCGTTGGCGTATTGCCACTGATGCTGCTTCCCCTTTAATGTTTGCTAATATTATAGCTGATACCTGGGCAAAGTTATTTAATAACTTCATCCCTAAGTTCAGAGCAGGTTCTGCTCCATACTCGTTCTGTATTTGTCTCAATACGTCTAGTATTCTTGCTAATGAAGGGATACCATGAGTTCTGGTATAGATTGCAGCGAAAACTGTACCCCAAGAGGTACAATCCTCTATTGGGGGAGCTATCCCCATCGGTAAACAAATTGTTAGCATTCTATGCTTTTCGTGTGGACCAGTGTGTGGAAATACTGCTTCGAACTGTTATTTTTTGAGCTATCCAGAAAGGCATTTGTTCACGTTTAGTGGGCATTTTACCCATCACTGCGTGTAACATTTGTGGTGTAATTTTAGTTGTAGAAGTTTGGATTGGTCCTGGTTGTGTAGCCAGTGTTGGCTGAAGTGTGAGTGTTCTCATCACAAATTGTGTCATGTTTCTGTAAAGTTTTATTAGTTCTTTATAAAGTGTAAGTAAGTCTCCTGCAGGCATTGTGTCAATGCCAGGGTGGGGTGTATAGGCCGCTAGTGCCAGCCATGTTGCTCCGTCTCTTCCGAGCGGACCGAGTCTTACTCTATTTCTTGTATGGGGTAGGGCGCCTTTAAACCAGTATAAGTGCTCCTCGTTTGTGAGTGGAATTTCAATGTCCTCATACGGACAATATTCGTTCAGTATATCATCTTCGACATAATAATGAAATGTTTTTGTTAGTGCATTTGCCTGTGGGATTCTAACCCATGATTAGGATCCCTCTGTTCTAAATGATTCTTATGCCTAAATAGCAAAGGTTACTTGCCCACCCCTAGATGTAACACCGTATGCTACTAGTTTTGAGGTGATGGCATTTCTAACATTTTTGGCAATGTGTATTGCGTCTGCATCTTCTTCCTCGGCTGAGAGATTTAGTTCATGGACAACATCTCCCGGCTCAGTCATTGTTTTTAGTAAGAAGAGCTTTTCAAGGGAACTGAGATAAGGTGTTATGCACAATAGGAACAATGTATCCAACAAGCTTGATCAAACCAACAGGCAATACATAGGATTTTTACCTACTCAGCTGCTGCGGATTTTTGTTTGTTCCCTCCCACTCCAGACGTCTCTGGGGGAATGTGAGTAGGGGTCTCTGAGAATAGCACTACTGAACTACTCAGATTTGACAGTTAAATAAGTACCCACCCAACGTTGGCGGCGCCATGTCGTGTAGTTCCTATAATACCTACACAGGATCTGCGTGTTTAGACAACATACACTGCAGGCTTGGTGTCCAAACTGATTCCAGACAACCCCACCGAGTATGTTGGCCTGTATACCAGCTAGCTCACAGTGCCACTAGAAACCCCTCTTACCAAGGAGAGAATAGTTCTTGGCAACTATCGAACATGACAACCCTGATCCCTCAGAACCGTGGAAACAATGCAATACTTTTCGCTCAGTCACCCGTGCTCACTTAGTCTCAGAGAGATACACAAAATAAAACAGGAGTCTCCAACCTTTTTTGTAGTGAGAGCTACTTCTGCTCAAGGAAAGTCGTTATGAGCTACTTGCATATTTTATCACTGTAAAATAGTGACCAGAGACGACCTCACCTAAGCAAGATTATCAGTAGTGACCACCAAAACAATACAGGTGAGGTTACCACAAAAAACACAAGGATAAATGTTATCAGTATTAAATGCCTCTCATTTATTGATGAAATAACAGCAAGAGCATCACATACCCTCCAGCACAAAGGACCTAATCACGGCAAAAGGTTGCCCCAAATCGTCTTGAATTATCTTTCAACTATCAAGCATTGCCATTTTTATGTGAGGGTCGGCCACCATTGTCAGGGATGACTACAAGTTGGCCAGTCATGTTCTAAATAGGTCAATGATGGCTTACAGAATGCCACAGCTAGATCAAGAATGCCCAAAATTGTCAAGGATAACCATTATTATGCCATACGCACTATTATGACATGAACTAACACAATTGTGCCAGAGATTATCCCGTTATGAAGGGAGGGGTGTAGCTTATACTTCTGTTATCCTTGACACCAGGCAGAGTTTTCAGGGAGTGATACCGTTTATTATGGAGGGACATAATGTCACACACATAAATGTGCAGACATGCATACACACACCCAGATTGGGCTCTTAATTGTCTCAGCTCTGTATCCATACCCTGTTACCACTGATCATGCACCTCAATAAAAAAATGTTTTACTCTGGCTCCTGTTGTCTGACACTTCGGTGGGTCAGCATCAGTTACTGGTCAGGCTACTGCGGTCACTCTTCTATCATGGCCCAATCTTCACACACAGTGTGAGACTGATAGAGCAGGGCCTACAACATGCTCAATCTCCTTGGTACTTAGCAAGGTTGAGACTGGAGACAGATGGTGATTTTGCAGACCCCATAGGCTGGCAGAGTGTGTGTCTGATTATCATGAGGCGTGTCTTTGGCTTTCCTGGCTGTCACTCTAAGTGTCTTAAGATTAGCAGTATTGCCTTCTTTAATATGCACAGACTCTCTGAATAAGATAATTGGCTACACCTCTGAGACCCCTCGAATAAACGATATGGACGTTTTTCAATAAGCATTTATTGAACATTCGTCATTCTAGTGTAAAATAGGTGTGCTGAAACAACCACTAGACAGAAACAGATATAAACGATTAGAAGCACTAAGAAGGTGAAAGGATGGCAGATCTCTACCATTCTGCTATAATCATGAACATAGGCAAGTATATAAAATACATGACAACAAAATGCGTACTCCTACGATGCTACCCTAACAAGATGTACCTAGCAAGTGTGTAGGTGTTAAGCCAAGAATCCTTCTAGGATAGAGTCAACCCCATTTACCTGAAGTGAGAGACTGTGGGACCCCGTCTTGGTCTCGAGTTGGACACCCCATAAGGGATGTTCAGACCACTGCGAGCTGGAGTATCTGCATGCAGGAACCTCAGCGTCTCGCGTCAGTGTGTCGGCATGGAAGTCGTGCTCTCCTCTGACTATCTCAGCAAGATGTGATGTTTATATACCCAAAGGTATCCCCGGGGGTTCTACCTTGCTGTGCTACTGTCGGACTTAGGATGACGTCGGGAATAAACCTTGTACATAGTTATTATGCAGGAGATGGTAGTCCTGCTGAGTTTCCAAGAATCAAAGGATCCTCATGCATAATGTATGAGGCTATTGTTCAGGGAAAACCCCACGTTCTGTAAGCAGTATTGTAACTAGGTAAAGGGTCAGTCCTAGCAGTCAGTTATGTATGTAGTGTAGGGACAAATATAGGTGAAAGGTTGGGATGTTAACCTGGCCTATATTGGGGTACCTATATGGAATATAACAATGTAAGGAGGGAGGAACAGTTAGTATGTTGATGTAAGGAGGGAGGAGCAGTTAGTGTTCTTAAAACATGAATATAAGGGTCTAAATAAAGATCAAAAAGCTGATGTCAAGGGGCATCCCTTCCTTGTGCCCCTTTAAATCTGTATGGGGTGTGAGAGGACCCCCCATAGGCAACTAGAGCAATCAGTGGGTGAATAGAGCTCTGACTCCACCCAAGAAGCCTGAACCGAAGCCCATAGACCCCCAAAACAGACACCAACCACCAGGACCCTGTCACATGCCTTTGCAACATCCAACAGGATCATTCTGACCGGTCGTTCTTGAAACCTAATGCTGCTACTGCAGTATTAGTGTGTGAAGTTGTACCTCTGAATGGAAAGCATCTACGTTCCATAGGATCTACACGATAGGAAATAAATGTTGCTAATTGATTAGCGACTATTATACATTTTGGAATCTAAATTTATCAATTAAATTTGCTGATAAGGGGCACAATTATCAGGATCCTTATCTGCAAGGAAATTAGATGCACAGCTTTCACCCTGTGGTAGATGGTATCCTGTTAAACAAGCATTGGCATAGCCAATAGGTCTCGCCTTTGGGACCTTATAAGTGTTTAGCCAGAGATATTGACTTTACCTATGTCTTTAAGCTGTGCTGTACAGAAGTCTGCAGTATGCTGAAAAGTTATAATAAAGAAGTTTCAGAAGCATTTTTGTTACCGTATATATGACCAAGAAAGCATTATGTACAACTGAACCACCATATTAAAAAAGTATTAACAATAAATACTGTCTTGAGGTTTTCTTTTGTCCTTTCAATGCTGGCAACTTCTATCTGCCTGTGCCAATGATTGCTTGTTATGATTTTTTTTTGTTATGGGGGGGCATAAATAACAGGAGGGTGAAGGTTGGGAAATAGTACCTGTATAACAGTCAGTGAGAGAGTCAGTCAGTCAGTGAGAGAGTCAGTTAGTTAGTCAGTCAGTGCGAGAGAGAGAGAATGAGTCAGTCAGAGAGTCAGTGAGAGTCAGTCAGTGAGAGAGTCAGTGAGAGAGTCAGTCAGTGAGAGAAAGTGAGAGTCAGTCAGTGAGTGAGAGTCAGTCAGTGAGAGAGAGTCAGTCAGTGAGAGAGAGTCAGTCAGTGCGAGAGAGTCAGTGAGAGTCAGTCAGTGAGAGAGAGTGAGAGAGTCAGTCAGTGAGAGAGAGAGAGTAAGTCAGTGAGAGAGAGAGAGAGTCAGAGCGTCAGTCAGTGAGAGAGAGAGAGTCAGACAGTGAGAGAATGAGAGAGGCAGTCAGTGAGAGAGTGAGAGAGTCAGTCAGAGAGTCAGTCAGTCAGTGAGAGAGTCAGTCAGTTAGTGAGAGAGTCAGTGAGAGAGTCAGTCACTGAGAGAGTGAGAGAGTCAGTCAGTGAGAGAGTGAGAGAGTCAGTCAGTGAGAGAGTGAGAGTCAGTCAGTGAGAGAGTGAGAGTCAGTCAGTCAGTGAGAGTCAGTCAGTTAGTGAGAGAGTCAGTCAGTGAGAAAGTCAGTGAGAGAGTGTGAGAGTCAGTCAGTGAGAAGGTGAGAGTCAGTGAGAGAGAGAGAGAGAGAGAGAGAGTCAGTGAGAGAGTCAGTCAGTGAGTGAAGTCAGTCAGTCAGTGAGTGAAGTCAGTCAGTCAGTGAAGAGTCAGTCAGTGAGAGAGTCGGTCAGTCTGAGAGAGTCGGTCAGTCAGTGAGAGAGTCGGTCAGTCAGTGAGAGAGTGAGTCAGTCAGTGAGAGAGTGAGTCAGTCAGTGAGAGAGTCAGTTAGTGAGAGAGTCAGTCAGTGAGAGTCAGTCAGAGAGTGAGAGAGTCAGTCAGAGTCAGTGAGAGAGTCAGTCAGAGAGTGAGTCAGTCATTCAGTGAGAGAGAGATTGAGAGAGTGAGTTAGTCAGTGAGAGAGAGTCAGTCGGTCAGTCATTCAGTGAGAGAGTCAGTCAGTGAGAGAGTCAGTCAGTTAGTGAGAGAGTCAGTCAGTTAGTGAGAGAGTCAGTCAGTCAGAGAGTCAGTCAGAGAGAGAGTGAGAGAGTCAGTCAGTGAGAGTCAGTCAGTGAGAGAGAGATTGAGAGAGTGAGTTAGTCAGTCAGTGAGAGTCAGTCATTCAGTGAGAGAGTCAGTGAGACAGAGTGAGAGAGTGAGAGTCAGTGAGAGAGAGTCAGTCAGTGAGAGAGAGTCAGAGTCAGTCAGTGAGAGAGAGTTAGTCAGTCAGTCAGAGTCAGTCAGTCAGTGAGTCAGTCAGTGAGTCAGTCAGTGAGAGAGTCAGTCAGTCAGTGAGAGAGAGGGTGAGAGTCAGTCAGTTAGTGAGAGTCAGTCAGTCAGTGAGTTTGATTCAGAGAGACTACGAAACCCTAGATCCCATAGAGACGAATCAATCCCTGATAAATTTCAACTAGCCATAGGTACCCAATTAGCTACCCAGATTCAAAGAGGGCACGGGGAGGACTGCGGTGGCGGTAGTAATATGTCTCCAGGTGAGATTCAGGAGGTCTCTAAACTCCCAACTCCTGTTGAGGTACTCACTAATGTAGGTGGTTTAACATCAACCACAGAAGCGTCAACTATCCCACCTGGTAGGAGGGACGAAGCCATTTATAACTTTGTATCGTGGAACATCGCAGGTTTGCGTTCAAAGTTAAGTAATTCTAACTGGTGTGATTTTGTAGAAGCTTATGACGTACTATGCCTCCAGGAAACATGGACTAAAGAGGCAATTCACATTAATGGATACAAGACATTCCATACTTCAGCAGTAGAGGGATTAAGTGGAAGGGCAAAGGGAGGGCTTTGTACCTACATTTCAAATACGCTGAATGTAAAAAAGATAGAGATGTACCTGGAGGAGATCTACTACCAGTTAATTGTAATTGATCTGGATAGAAGGCAACGTATCTTATTGGCTAATTTTTATAATAGTATTCCCTCCGAAAAAGTGGGACTGGTAGTAACAAAATTGATTAATGAATTGAAAACTGTATGCAGTAAAAGTCCTAAAGATACGATGGTCATTGTGGGAGGAGATTTTAATTGTCCGTTGTGTCCAAATGTGGTGGGAAAACAGTGTGGTTTTACATATGAAGAGGGGACTGGTAACACCCATTTTTGTCACTCTTCCCTGGGGGACTTGTATAATGAAATGGTCTATAGCCTTGACTTAGGTTTTGCGAATGAGTCATGCGATCGTCCTGCTCCTATGGGCTACACCTTCAAAGGAAGAGGTGTATATAGTACCATAGACTATGTATTTATGTCAAATAGCCACACTCCTAGACTTCGCTCTTTCACTGTTGGTGATAATTCACTAAGTGACCACTTTCCATTATGTTTCTCTATATTATTATCTATAAGTAAACCTGCTAGGCATGATAAGTTTGACCAGGACTTAGCTAATATTGTATTGGATAAAACAAATGGATATACCCTGCGTTGGTCACTGGTGGACCCTCTCTTGATTACAAAAAAAGTGCTTGGGAATTGTAAATCGGCTTTTGAGATTTGCCTAAGTGATTCAGCTCCCCCGGTTAACATCTTGACCTCATTTCAACTTATCTCTCAAGCTGTGAAGGAGGCATTATTTGTTCAGAGTAATAAAAAAAGGAAAACGCAGGGATGGTTTGATTCACACTGCACTCAAGCCTATACTAAGTTAAAAAAGGTATTACACGAGACTCCCAGAAATCCAAATGGTGTGAGACAGGCAAGAGCTGATTATAGATTAGTGCTTAAGAAAAGAAGAATCGCTTTGCGAGATGACGCCTGGGAATCCCTGCATAAGGCCGCATTAACAGGCAACAGCTCGGCGTTTTGGAAAGCTGTTAAAGTACCATTTTTGAACCCAGGAGGCGGACCAACACTGGAAATTGCTATAAGTGAGGACCTTTGGGTTGACCACTTCGCAAAGGTATGTGATGCTGTGGATAATTTTGAGACTAGCCATGAGAAAATCTTTGTGGACTCTTTCCCCCAATATTGTAATCTCCAGTTTACACTGGATGAAGTTAACCGGGCGATCTCGGCAAGCCTGGGTGGTAAAGCACCCGGTCCAGACGGGGTGCCGGTTGATTTGTTTAAGGCAAATCTGTCTTTATGGGGCCCACTTATTACTCAAGTAATTAACGCCAGTTGTTCTGTTCCCTTCTTGAAAACTTGGGCTGAGTCCACTATTGTACCAATTTTTAAAAAGGGGAATCGTCAGGACCCTGGGTGCTACAAGCCCATTTCATTATTGGACTCTTTGATCAAAGTCTTGGGTCGAATAATTTTAGAACGACTACACATTTTGCGTTTGGGCTGAGGATAACCGCGTTCTCTCTGATATCCAATATGGTTTCCGGGAGGGCCTGGGGACAACTGAGCAGAGCTTAAACTTAGCCATCCTTGTAGGGAAATACACGCGGGTGAAAGGGGGTAGGCTCTTTTTAGCTTTTGTGGACCTCACCGCTGCATTTGAATGCGTGCAGCATGAGAAGCTTTGGGAGATTCTTGAGGTGATGGGGGTGGAAGCTCAAATAATTCTTTTCCTTAAGCGCCTATATAATAATGCCCAGGGGCGAGTACGATTTAACTTGAGTGGTGAATGCACCGCCCCGTTTCCCATAAAGAGGGGGATCAGACAAGGATGTGTTCTGGCCCCCTTTCTTTTTAATCTTTATATCAATGGTCTGGAAGAGGCGCTGATTAAGGATAGTTATGACTTTCCTCAAATAACTGGACGTCCTATACCCGCTCTCCTTTATGCGGATAACGCGGTTTTAATGTCATGCACGCAAGTAGGTTTGCAGAGGGTGTTAGATAACTTCTCTAATTTTATGAAGGGTCTTGGCCTTAGGGTTAACACATCAAAGAGCTTCATAATGAGGTGTGGTCGTGGAAGCCATAGATGTAAGGACATGTTTGTGGCCGGACAAAAGATAGAGCCAACAAAGAGATTCTCCTATTTAGGATACTCTTTGATCATAAAGATTTATGGACTCAAGCCGTATCAGCAAAAAAACTAGCATTTTTAAGGACTACTACTGCCCTAATAAATTTTTCAAGAAAACTGGGCAGGCGACCCCCTGTGGAGCTTATTAAGATATATAAAGCCAAAAGCGTCTCCACAGCTATGTATGGAGCAGGTGTTTGGGGCTTTGCTGATACATATTCGTTGCAAACAGTAGAAAATACATTCCTGAGATACATCTTGTCTGCCCCGACCAGTACATCCTCGTATGTTTGTCATGCTGAATTGGGCCTGCCACACATTTCAGACCTCATAAAATTAGAGCACATCCTCTTGTGGCATAGAGTATGGACAAAAACAGAGACCCAGTTAAATAGAGAAATTTTGATGGATAGTCTGAAATTGGAAGGGGGTGTTAAAGATTCCTTGGGTAAGGTATGTCCGTAACTTCATGGAGGATCTCGGACACTCTGAATACCTCACCGACCCAAGCACCTTACATATGGTTAGGAGAAAGGAGTTTAAAAAAAGAGGGTCTCCAACTTTGGACAGGATAAGATTATCAACTGAGATTTTAAAGCCTAGCGTACAGCAGAATCAGTTAATTTTAACTACTTTTAACATTCAGCCATATTTAACAGTTGTCCCTGGGGGCTACGATCACCTTTTTCTGACAAGATTTAGACTAGGGATCTTTCACAGAATTGTTAGTCTTCCGATAATGAATGACCGGGCCCGAGAATTGCAACTGTGTCCATGTGACACACATTCAGCTCAATCCACCATACACGTGTTTTTCTTTTGTAAATTTTATAGAGAATTGAGGAACGTGTGGATTGTTCCAATCCTAAAGAGTTTAGGGATTAGACAATGTCGTCCAGCGTTCATTGCCTTGCAATTTTTGGATAACGTACATAGTACTTGGAAGATAGCCATGTTCTTAAAGCAAATAATCAACCTCAGGAAAAGTATGGTAATTGAAGTTTAAAGGTCATGTAGATGCAAAGGGCATACTTGTATTATTGATGAATTGATAAAGTTTTATGAATTATGCTCTTACTGCTATTTCATGTAATGTGTTTGTTTATTGTATGAACAATCAACTGAATAGTGATTTATGAACAGGATATTTATTTTATAATACTTGTTTTAAATAATATGTATGTTTTATATACGTGCTTTTATGATTGTATGAAATAGCAATCGAATAAAGCTGTCTTTGACTTGTCTTTGACAGTCAGTGAGAGAGTGAGAGTCAGTCAATGAGAATCAGTCAGTCAGTGAGGGAGTCAGTGAGACAGAGTGAGAGAGTCAGTGAGAGAGAGAGTCAGTCAGTGAAAGAGAGTTAGTCAGTGAGCGAGAGAGTCAGTCAGTTAGTGAGAGTCAGTGAGTCAGTGAGAGTCAGTCAGTGAGAGAGTCAGTCAGTCAGTGAGAGAGTCAGTCAGTGAGAGAGAGAGACAGTCAGTGAGAGAGAGAGACAGTCAGTGAGAGAGAGAGAGAGAGAGAGAGAGAGAGAGTCAGTCAGTGAGAGAGAGAGAGAGTCAGTCAGTAAGTGAGTCAGTCAGTCAGTGAGAGAGTCAGTCAGTGAGAGAGAGTCAGTGAGTCAGTCAGTGAGTCAGTGAGAGTCAGTCAGTGAGAGTCAGTCAGTGAGAGAGTCAGTCAGTGAGAGAGTCAGTCAGTGAGAGAGTCAGTCAGTGAGAGAGAGTCAGTCAGTGAGAGAGAGAGAGTCAGTCAGTGAGAGAGAGAGAGTCAGTCAGTGAGAGAGAGAGAGAGAGTCAGTCAGTGAGAGAGAGAGTGAGAGAGTCAGTGAGAGTCACTCAGTGAGTCAGTCAGTCAGTGAGAGAGTCAGTCATTCAGTGAGAGAGTCAGTGAGAGTCAGTCAGTAAGAGAGTCAGCCAGTCAGTGAGTGAGAGAGATTGAGAGAGTGAGTTAGTCAGTCAGTCAGTGAGTGAGAGGGTCAGTCAGTGAGAGTCAGTCAGTCAGAGAGTCAGTCAGAGAGTCAGTGAGAGTCAGTCAGTAAGAGAGTCAGCCAGTCAGTGAGTGAGAGAGATTGAGAGAGTGAGTTAGTCAGTCAGTCAGTGAGTGAGAGGGTCAGTGAGAGAGTAAGAGTCAGTCAGTGAGAGAGAGAGTCAGTGAGAGTCAGTCAGTGAGAGAGGGAGTCAGTCAGTGAAAGAGAGTTAGTCAGTCAGTGAGAGAGTCAGTCAGTGAGAGAGTGAGTGAGAGAGTCAGTCAGAGAGAGTGAGAGAGTCAGTCAGTCAGTGAGAGAGAGAGTGAGAGAGTCAGTCAGTCAGTGAGAGAGTCAGTCAGTCAGTGAGTGAGTCAGTGAGTCAGCAAGTCAGTGAGAGTCAGTCAGTGAGTGAGAGTCGGTGAGAGTCAGTCAGTGAGAGAGTCAGTGAGAGAGTCAGTCAGAGAGAGTGAGAGAGTCAGTCAGTGAGAGAGGGAGTCAGTCAGTGAAAGAGAGAGAGCTAGTCAGTCAGTGAGAGAGTCAGTGAGAGAGAGAGTGAGAGAGTCAGTCAGAGAGAGTGAGAGAGTCAGTCAGTCAGTGAGAGAGTGAGAGAGTCAGCCAGTCAGTGAGAGAGTCAGTCAGTCAGTGAGTGAGAGTCAGTGAGAGTCAGTCAGTGAGAGAGTCAGTGATAGAGTCACTCAGTCAGTCAGTGAGAGTCAGTCAGTGAGTGAGAGAGTCAGTCAGAGAGTTAGTGAGAGTCAGTCAGTCAGAGAGTCAGTCAGTCGGTCAGTGAGAGAGTCAGACAGTCAGTGAGAGAGAGTCAGTGAGTGAGAGAGTTAGTCATTTAGTCAGTCAGTCAGTGAGAGGGAGAGGGAGAGAGTCAGTCAGTGAGTCAGTCAGTCAGTCAGTGAGAGAGTCAGTCAGAGAGAGTGAGTCAGTCAGAGAGTCAGTGAGAGCCAGTCAGTCAGAGAGCGAGTCAGTCAGTCAGTGAGAGAGATTGAGAGAGTGAGTTAGTCAGTCAGTGAGAGAGAGTCAGTCAGTGAGAGAGTGAGAGTCAGTCAGTGAGAGTGAGAGAGTCAGTCAGTCAGTGAGAGAGAGAGGGAGTTTTCTCTTCTCAATAATCTCAGCTCTCTCCTGCCCAGTTATGTTTTTTCTTAGCTCCAGCTCCCTAATACATGTCCTCTTGTTTTTGTTTTTATATGCTGCTAGACTCATTATCCTTCCCCTGATAAAGGCCTTATATGCTTCCCAGGCAATTTGTTTCGTGGTCCCTTCTTTGTTTAGCTGAAAAAATATCTCCGTTTCTTTTGTTAAACCTTCTACCTGTGCTGTATGTAAAAAAATAACCCTGTCTACTGTCCATCTTGGGCAGAGTGGAGTAGTTTTTAGGGTGAGACGTAGCGTCACTGCCGAATGGTCTGATAGATGCGCTGGTGAATGCTCTACATTTCTAGTGTGATTTAAAAGGCTTCTATCAATCAAAAAATAATCAATTGTGGACGAGTGCCCCAGTCTTTTGTTTTGCAGCGTAAACTTATGCGTCTTATCCACTTTTTCCTTCCATATATCCATGATCCCTAGGTCTTTAATGCACAAACTCACCCACTCCCTCATCTTTGGTACATTGGGGCCATTTTTTGCAGGAAATCTATCCTCTTTGGGGTCTAATATTATGTTAAAATCCCCCCCCCATTATTATTGGTGCTTGTGCAGTAAGGAGTTGGGAATATACTTTTTGAAGAGGCCCCGGATCATCCATATTGGGGCCATAATATCCCACTATTGTATAAAGGTTGTTGTGTATCCGAGTTTTCGCTATTACCCATCTTCCTTTCCTATCTGCTTCAGCATATTCAATCCTTGCTTTTAGTGATTTTCTAAATAGGATTGCCACTCCTTTCACATTGCACTCTTGATCTGTGCAAACATATTCGTCCACCCATTTCTGATTTTTAAGGATTCTTGCCCATTCTTCCTTCACCAAATGCGTCTCTTGTAGTATCATTATCTCACAGTCTACAATCTTCAAATATTATAGGATTTTTGCCCTTCGTCTCCTTATCCTAAGGCCTTTTACATTCCATGACATGATGTTTACTGCCATTAAGTTGTTTTCTTTGGTTTTGTTAAGTTGAATTTGGTTTGAAAGTGCATATCTTTTGTGTCCCCTTTGGGTTTTTCTGGGCCCCTTCCTCCTTTATATTGCTTTAATTTGTCCTTTTTTTTCTTTCTTCCCCATTTTGCTCCCCACCTAGTGCGCTTTTTTTGTCTTTTAGATTTTTTTTAAAGATTTTCTCTTGACACCCCCCCCGCCCCCCCCTCCCTGGAGAAGCCTCCTCTTTTCTTCTTTTGGGCATCAATCTGCCCTTTTCAGCTCCTAACCCTCATGATGCTTTATTTTCTTGCATTCTGTTCCATTTTACGTGTTTTCCTTTTGTTGCGCTTTAATGCGTTCTATAAAACACTCCACCTCCTTGGGGTCCCTTATATTATGCATTTTGTTTTCCCACATTATTCTCAGTGAGGCCGGAAAACGCATCTGCACTGTTGCCCCTAGCGCTCTTAGTTGTTGCATAAGCTGCCCCAGCTCCCACTGTCTATCCTGGGTTGATTTTGAGATGTCAGATCTAATTTTGCAAGACCAGTCTTTGTGAATGATCCTACCTTCAGGCCTTCGCTTAGGATCCTCTCTTTTAGCGTATACGTTTTGAAGTTAACCAAGATTTTCCTTGGGTTTTTTCTTGTTTTTCCTTTCCCAAATGGGTCTCGGTAGATTCTTTGAATGTCTCCTGAGAGGTCTGCCGTCTTTGTCCAGGGGATTATATCTTCCAGTAACTTGACTGTAAAGTTTTTGATATCCTCCCCCTCCAGGCCTTCTGGAACATTAAGAATTCTAAGATTGTTCCTTCTGGCTTGATTTTCCAGAGGCTCCATTTTGTCCCTGATCTCGTTTTCTTTAGCCTTCAGTAGGTCGATTTCTTTTTTGTTTGTCTCGACTTTCTTGTTCAGCACCTCTACTTCTAATTCCACCGATGTTACCCTGTCGATAAGCCCGTTTATTTTTGGATCCAATACTTCGCATGCTTCCTGTATTTTTGCTTGATTTTTCTCTGAGGTTGCGAAGTTGGACCTCATCTCTTTCATCATCATCTCCATCATTATTTCCGTGCTGGTTGCTTGCGCATGGCTTTGTTGGTTCTCGGGTTTGTCTGTGGGCTGGGCTGTGCTGTATCCTCCTTCTCTGTCCTCCTTCTCTGCCTGCGTTTCCTTAGTCAGTTCTATAGCTGATTCCTGCTGGTCTACTGTCATTAATACGCTGAACCTGTTGCCATCCATTTTTGCTGCGTTTATTTCGTCCTCACCAATGCTCTTCTTCTGGCCCTTTTCCAGATCTGTGTTATTAACTTTCTGTTTTTCTTGGACTTTAAAAAAGGACCTTAATGAAGGCGTTATTTTCTGTTTATTATTTAAGCCCGTTATTTTTAATTTAACTTGCTCTGGACAATGGGGGCTATATCTTCCCAGCTTCAGGAGTCTTCTTTTTTCCCCCCGTGCTTTTGGGGGTTACGGTCTCTATGTTCAGTCTCTCCGTTAGAAGGATTTGTGGTTCCTTGGTTAGCAACTGCCTACTCCTTAAACAATAACCAACTTCCTCCTTTTTTACTTGCCCTATTTCTAGTGAGGGTTGTGTGGGGGCTGTTGTGTCTTTTGCTCTCCTGCCCTCTTCAACACTTCTTTCCTCAGCTGCCCCTTTAGCATGTACTAGGCAGTTTGACCCCTCCAAGTTGATTTTATATTTAGCTCTCCAACCTCCCCTCTCAGTGTAGCAAAACCCTCTCCCCCTCTCACTCACCCTCTTCTGTTGGTTCCTGGGCTCCTTCCGTCTCCTGATGACTCCAGCCACCCTTCCCACCGGTACTCCTTCCTCGGCGCCGAGATTACTGCTACAATCCTGCCTCCCTCCTGGTGATACCGATGTTTTTCCTCGGAGCGGCACTCTCGCGGCTGCCCTCCTATTGTTTCTGCACGCCGTGGCCGCTTTTGCCCACACACTGCTGCCTGCGTTCGCGCAACTGCGCGGCTCCTCCTCTGGCTCCACTTTCTGTCTTCCAGCGTTGTTGTGCTTCCGTCCGTCCGTCTCCCTCGCCTCCAGTGGCTGCAGCGGGCTACAGCGGGTTTCCGCAGGCTTTGGGACGACTCATGATGACTCTGCCTCTCACTCCTCGACTCCAGCGGCTGCAACAGACTTCCGCTGGCTTTGGGACGACTCGTGATGACTCTGCGTCTCACTGCTAGACGCTCAGGTACGAATTCCAGTTTTCTTCGCCTTACGCTTTTCTTTGCCTTCCTTTTTTCACAGCTTGTTTACCAGCTTAGCAACTCCTTGCGAAAAACGGAGTGTAGAATACTTAGTTTCATTTGTTTAAATGCGCATTTTCCTCTGGTGTATTTTCCGGAGGGTTCGGAGCTCCCGACCGATCTCCTTAGTCGGCCGCCATCTTCTCCTGGTAGATACCTTAGAAACAATTGTCAGGAATAGGTGGGAGGCTAGCAAGCTTTCGCACCACGAATATGGTGAAGGATGCGGAAAACTATTAGCATGGAAGCTTAAAATGGACCTAACACGCAATAGGGTTGCCAGAATACAAAAAGGAAGATCAGCAGTTTAGTACAGAAGATACTGAGATTAGAGGAGAGTTTGAAAGATTCTTTGACAAACTGTATGCAGAAGAAACTGTAGCTACAACGGAACAGATAAACTCAGTATTGGATGAGGTACAGGTACCTACCGCAACTAAAGAACAAAGAAGAGAGCTAAATCAAGAGATTTCTAGACAGGAAGTTTTAGAAGCAATGAAGAGGCTAAAAAAGGGAAGGCAGCAGGTCCGGACGCGCTCCCAAACGAGCTCTATATAAATCTGCGGGAAGTATTGGCTACGCCCCTGACAGAACTCCTGAATGAGGTTTTCATAAAGAAAGGAGATCTTCCACCCTCCTGGAATGACGCAATTATCAGCATCCTTATAAAACCGGGAAAAGACCCTACTAAATGTGAGTCTTACAGACCGGTCTCACTTCTAAACGGGGACTATAAGATATATACACAAATACTATCAAAAAGACTAGGAGAAGTAGCAGGTTTGGTAGTACATTCTGACCAAAAAGGTTTTATTAAAGGAAGGCAAATAAAAGAACTTACGCATGAGCTCATAAGCGCTATAGATGTAGCAACTCAACACTCAGTCCCCCTGTCAGTCATTACCCTCGACGCCACAAAAGCATTCGATAGGGTCAACTGGCCTTTTTTAAATGCAACACTTGAAAAATTCAACCTTGGAGAGACCTTTCAAAGCGCCATTAAACAGATTTACAAAAGGCCTTCAGCCAAGGTGCTAGTGAACGATACTCTAACGGAAAAGATAACAATAAAGAGGGACACAAGACAGGCCTGCCCTCTGTCCCCACTACTTTTTAATTTTTATATCGAGCCCTTAGCATGCCTACTAAGGAAGGAAAAAGATATAATACCATTCATATACCAGGGTTGGGAAAAAAAAGGTAGCATTATTTGCAGAAGACCTGATGGTGTTTACCAGCAACTAAAGGGTCTCGCTCCCCAAAAATCGGAAATATTTTACAACACTATGGGAGGGTCTCTGGATATCTAGTAAATCAATCAAAGTCTGAGATTCTAGAATGGAATAACAACTCCCAGAACCCATTGGTGAAGGAAAAAATTAAGTACCTTGGGATAGATCTTACAACAAACATTGAGGAGATAGCAGGTGTAAATTTCGACAGGGTACATAAAGAAGTGAGGAAACTTCTAAAAGTTTGGGGAGGTCAAATATAATTAAAATGGTAATACTCCCAAAGTTTACATACTTGTTTAGTACCATCCCACTGGAATTTAAAGTAGATCAGATAAAAAAAATTACAGGGAGAACTAAACAGCTTCATCTGGGCAGCCAAGGGGGCAAGAATTGCCTGGAGGAAGTTAAGAAGAAACAAGGGACAAGGAGGTATCGCAAGCCCGGACATTCTGGAATATTGCAGGGCGTTTTAGTTTAAAAATATCAGGAAATTATTGGACAATTTCGACTCATACCCTGTACATCTGCAAGCTCTAGTCAACAAGGGCGGAAGTCACTACTTGTACAAATTTGGTCACTCCAAATACTTCAAGAAGGTAAAGTTGAAGACCCTTAGGTCCGCAGCAAGTCTCTGGTACCAAATGAGAAGAGTACTGAAAATCTCGTATTATAGTAAGTATGCACCAATCTGGGACTCTCCCGGGACCCCAGAATGCCTCAGAGACAGGCTAGCGAATCCCTTGAAAGAAAACAACATCAAGAAATGGGGCCAGTTAATAGACCAAAACACTACTGTAGATTGGGAAGTCCTAAATGAGACGACGAAAGGAACACTTTCAAGATTCAAGTACTACCAACTGACTAGCTGGGTCAAGAGCCAGAAAGATAACCCAACTGGAAATGGGAATATAGAGGAAATGATACAGGGAAATAAGATTAACAAAAAAGAAATATCGTACTGGTACTGGGCATTAATTCAAGAAGGGGAAGAGTATAAAATTACGGACGAGATCTGGGGGAGAGAACTGCCGGAGCTGGATATCCAACATGAATGGCAAGTATCAATGGCTATTTGTTGGAGACTTGTGAAGTCTGCACCCCTGAGAAAAAATAATTTCACTACACACAGAGCATACTGGACGCCAAAGAGGCTATCAAAGATCAGCAGCCAAAAATCCAGAAGCTGTTTTAAGTGTGGGGAAGTTGGCGCAGATGACCTTCACATGTTTCGGCAGTGCCCCCAACTCATGGAATTCTGGAGAGAGATGGGTAAGACCTTATCCAAGGTGTTGGGTCAACAGGTGGAGGTGAGTATAGACCTGGTCATCTTTGGGGTAAGTCAACAAAACACGAATAACGATAAGTTAAGTAAAGATCAGGAAAATATTCTCTTCATGTAGATACTTTTAGCAGGAAGAGAAATTTGTATCAAATGGGTGAAAAATATACCTCCAACACATAGTGAGTGGCTGGCCTCAGTACAAAGGATAAGCAAATTAGATAGAAGCGGGAATACGGGTAAAAGACATACATTCTGGAATATTTGGGTAAAGTATAACCAACCTAGTTAAAGAAGGGACATACATGACGAGGTCCAATAATTAGGCAATGCAATAAAGCTATCAAGTGGAAACTTGAAGGAGTGGTCAGAGTGACTAGCTCCGCCCAGATTTGATTTGCACTGGAACTGGACAAAAAGGGGCCCGAAAGAAAAGGGAAAGAGAGAAATCTCCACGCATAAGATGTGTTTACCCAGGAGAGATCCCGATAGACGGAACAGAAGGGTTAGTGGGCCCCCCGGCACCTCCAAATCCAAAATATTGCTGAATGAGGACTAAAAATTAAAAAATAAAAATAAAAAAAGAGATAGAGAGTAAGAGAGTCAGTCAGAGAGTCAGTCAGTCAGAGAGTGAGTCAGTCAGTCAGAGAGTGAGAGTCAGTCAGTGAGAGAGAGAGAGTGAGAGTCAGTCAGTGAGAGAGAGAGAGTGAGAGTCAGTCAGTGAGAGAGAGTGAGAGTCAGTCAGTGAGAGAGTCAGTCAGTGAGAGAGAGTCAGTCAGTGAGAGTCAGTCAGTGAGAGAGTCAGTCAGTGAGAGAGTCAGTCAGTGAGAGAGTCAGTCAGTGAGAGAGTCAGTCAGTGAGAGAGTCAGTCAGTGAGAGAGAGTCAGTCAGTGAGAGAGAGAGTGAGTCAGTGAGAGAGAGAGAGTCAGTCAGTGAGAGAGAGAGTCAGTCAGTGAGAGAGTCAGGCATTTAGTCAGTCAGTGAGAGAGAGAGTCATGCATTTAGTCAGTCAGTGAGAGAGAGTCAGTGAGAGAGTCAGTCAGTGAGAGAGTCAGTCAGTGAGAGTCAGTCAGTGAGAGTCAGTCAGTGAGAGTCAGTCAGTGAGAGTCAGTCAGTCAGTGAGTCAGTCAGTGAGTCAGTCAGTCAGTGAGAGAGTCAGTCAGTGAGAGAGTCAGTGAGAGAGTCAGTCAGTGAGAGAGTCAGTCAGTCAGTGAGTGAGAGAGAGAGAGAGAGAGAGAGAGTCAGTCAGTGAGAGAGCGAGTCAGTCAGCGAGAGAGAGATTGAGAGAGTCAGTCAGTCAGTCAGTGAGAGAGTCAGTCATTTAGTCAGTCAGTCGGTGAGAGAGAGTGAGAGAGTCAGTCAGCCACTCGGTCAGTGAGAGAGTCAGTCAGTCAGTCAGTGAGATAGTCAGTCAGAGAGAGTGAGAGTCAGTCAGAGTCAGTGAGAGGGCCAGTCAGTGAGAAAGAGATTGAGAGAGTGAGTGTCAGTCATTTAGTGAAAGAGAGTCAGTCAGTGAGTCAGTGAGAGAGTCAGTGAGTCAGTGAAAGAGTGAGTGAGTGAGTCAGTCAGTGAGCGCAGGTGGTGGAGGGCACAGAGAGAGGAGGTGGTGGAGGGCACAGAGAGAGGAGGTGGTGGAGGGCACAGAGAGGAGGTGGTGGAGGGCACAGAGAGAGGAGGTGGTGGAGGGCACAGAGAGTGCAGGTGGTGGAGGGCACAGACAGCGCAGGTGGTGGAGGGCACAGACAGCGCAGGTGGTGGAGGGCACAGAGAGAGGAGGTGGTGGAGGGCACAGAGAGAGGAGGTGGTGGAGGGCACATAGCGCAGGTGGTGGAGGGCACAGAGAGAGTAGGTGGAGGGCACAGAGCGCAGGTGGTGGAGGGCACAGAGAGAGGAGGTGGTAGAGGGCACAGAGGAGGTGGTGGAGGGCACAGAGAGAGGAGGTGGTGGAGGGCACAGGGAGAGGAGGTGATGGAGAGCACAGGGAGAGGAAGTGGTAGAGGGCACAGAGAGAGGAGGTGGAGGGCACAGAGCACAGGTGGTGGAGGGCACAGAGCGCAGGTGGTGGAGGGCACAGAGCGCAGGTGGTGGAGGGCACAGAGAGCGCAGGTGGTGGAGGGCACAGAGAAAGGAGGTGGTGGAGGGCACAGAGAGAGGAGGTGGTGGAGGGCACAGAGAGAGGAGGTGGAGGGCACAGAGAGAGGAGGTGGTGGAGGGCACAGAGAGAGGAGGTGGTGGAGGGCACAGAGCGCAGGTGGTGGAGGGCACAGAGAGAGGAGGTGGTGGAGGGCACAGAGAGGGGAGGTGGAGGGCACAGAGAGAGGACGTGGAGGGCACAGAGAGAGGACGTGGAGGGCACAGAGAGAGGACGTGGAGGGCACAGAGAGAGGACGTGGAGGGCACAGAGAGCGCAGGTGGCGGAGGGCACAGAGAGCGCAAGTGGCCCTCCATTAATATGAAGTATCTATTTTGCATCTTCTAAAAGGAAGAGGGTCAATCTTTTCCAGATTAAATGTGTTAAAGGTTAGAGGTCAGTGCAAGCAAGCAGCATGGAACTGGGTTTAAAAGGGAAAAATAATTTCAAGGGATGCTGCCCATCAAACATCTGATTTTTAAAAACATAAGTGTAGAACGAAGTTAAACAGTCCTTTGCGAATTGTAGTGATTTCGGATGTATTTATTCATAATAGAAAGCTTGCATTTTCAAACATATTATTCGAACTTAATGTTTTTCTCACTCTTGCGTTCAGATTATGGCAGCGTTTCTGCTTGCGTGTCCTTTGCCCACATCTGTTTACCGAAGGCTCACTTTCTTAGACGTGTGACCTTGCGCATCTTTGTGTTTTAGCAGTTTTTCTGTTCATAAATCACCCAGCACAATGAAAACAAGATCCCCACAAGGCGTGGGAATTCCTCACGGCGCTGTGCTGTAACCTGACCCACGAGGAGAGGAATGCAGCTGCCAGCCTGCGCGCCCCTGCTCGCTCCGCAAGCAAAAGGCTGTGGGAGTGAACATTTGGCAAAAAGGTGGGACATGTGCCCGCCTTTAGCCATTTGCAGGCTACAATAAGAAAAGGACACAGGCAACAGCCAACCCAGTGCGTGGGGGGAGTCAGACCCACACATAGAAGTTTTAAGTACTTACAAGAAGCCTCGCAGCGCAGTGCATGCGCGCTGGCTCAGGCTCGACCTAAAAAAATATGTTGGACTATTAAATAGTTCATGCATCAATAGTATAAAGACCCTGGGAAAAAAGTTACAAAATCACATGGGTATTTAATCCGGGCCAGTAGCTTTCTCGGAGTCATCTGAATGAGCACCTTTTCTATTCTGATTCACTTATTGGTAGTCTAATCTTTCTCTAGGAAGAGATGACAATTCTTGTGGTTTAAACCTTTTTAAGTATTCATCAATGTGTTATTGTGAAGCAGTACAATATTTATTATATAAGTGATTATAAAACCGACAAAAAAAAACTACTTTTACCTCAACCCGATCCGTCACCAAATATTCTGCCATAGTCTTTATTTTTAGTCTGAAGTTTCGGCTTCTTCTATATTTATTCTGGAACGAGAGTAAACGGCCCATTTCCTTGCCGTTTTCCAAACAAGCCCTCCGATAGAATTTGCATCTTTCTTTTTGCTCAGTCCTAGATCCTCTTTAAAAGAGTCATTTGGAGAATAACCAGTTATTCAAAAATTCTTAGTGAGTTTACTTATAATAGCCAATATATGCAAGCAGTATGTTTTACTTCCAGTTGTGAAAGTGCAGACCTTAAATGGACCTCCATGGCCTTTTATACCTGTTCTTTCTGACTGGAAAAGCTCAGTATCTGACTACAAACAAAAGCCTTCAATTCATCCCGTACCATTATAATAGCTGTTGAGCCTAAATTAAAGTCACTAAATTATCTGAGCTAGTCTTCCATGTTATTGATATATTTCTTATCGCGAAGCGGCTTGCGATTGAAAGTCCAGCGAGAACGGGAAGCAGGCACAAAAAAGTCTCCCGACTTGATATACAATGAGAGGGGATTATGGTTTAAAACTATTCTTGGATTAAGCTTAATTTCCAGATAGGATGTCATAGTATGGCTAACAAGAAAAATAACAAACCAAGATGCAAATGTATGTGGAGCTGAATAAAATGTGAAGCCATGCTCCAGCAGTCACCATACATCCATTAATGCAAATGATTCCATAATGTTTACAAGTAGCTTTATTGGATGTAGCATTAAGCCCTGGTTGTAAGACTACATTGAAGCAACCACACAAAATAATAGGATCAGGCCATTGATGTAATTCCCTAGCAAAAAAAAAAAAACACAAGGGTCATCCACCTTATGGTAATAAAATAAGCAAAAAGTAAGCTGAACCTTCCCTCTCTTTGTCTGGGCGACTAACCAGCAGCCAGAGCAGTCAATCCTTACATAATTCACAACCCAATCTCTGCCCCTGGCCAGGAGTACCACTTCTCACTGTTGTACACCTAAGTTTTCCCCCAGAAGCAGCCAAGATCTCATACCCTAAAAAGTGAAGTTTATAAGACTCAATATATACATAGGAATGTCCTGAAAACATAAAATATGTGGTTTCAAGGTAGTAAATTCCTCCCTGATAAGCTTGCTTTTACTAGGCAATCTTTATATTGTTAATGTTGCAGCACATAAAATGCAAATCCTGGTTACAGCTGTGTTCCTTTCTCTATCATTACGAAATACCCTTAGTGTGATGTTCCACAATTAATAAATGTGTTACATTCCTGTTTGCCTTTATTTTGTTTGCATTTTCTTCACCATGTGCTTCAACCCTCCCTGTGTCTTTCTCACCTCTCCAGTTTAGCCTAATCCCTAGCCTGCCACCCACCACTCCCTTTTCCAATCCACCCCCATCAAGCAGCTACCGCCCTGAGACCACCTCCCCCTGCTTCCCACCCATCCACTCCTAATTACTGTCCAAATTTGTAAGAATAAACAGTATAAAGCTAGCAGCAGAAATAAACCACAGGGCATAGATGGCATTTGTAACTAGAAGGGACAGAGCATTATATTCAAATCAGTTTACCAAAAACTTTCAGCTGAAAAAAATGGCCCATGTTTTCTTAACAAAGTGCAAAAATAGAGGTGTAGAAACCAAATTTGGACCCATCCTTCTCATAACTTAATATGACACCTAAACTGAGTGACACATAATAATATTGGCGAAGGTCTTAATCCTATATTCTAATCAGGGCTTTGCCACTGTTTGAACAAATTCAGCACTTTAGATCCTTCTTAATAATAGTAACTCTGGCAATTATATTTGATCTTTAAATTAGTAGGCTAGGAGCACAAACGTGGTTCCAATTTGCTGAAGTGCAGGACTATGTTCACGTAGCCAGCGGCATCACCAGTCTCATGGCAGAAGTCCAATCTTGTAAACTCTACGCCACAAGATTTAACTGGGGAACGAAGACGAGCTACCTGAAAGATTAGCTGTCTCAATATAATGTTCCCCACATATCGAAAGAGAAATCATGGGTATTGTGTTCTTTTCTTTACCAGATTTGCAAAACGGAAAGCAATGAGCCCTTTGTATAACATAGCCCATGTCCCAATCATTAAACTGGAGGAACACATGTTTAAACAAGTGGACAGTATATGCCCTTGCATCATCACCCTTGTTTCCTTCAGAAATACCAAGTTCTAGGAGGTTATTCCTTCAAAGGCGATCCCAAAGTTTTATTTCCTGCTTCCCCACTTGAGTTTAGGTATTTGGGACTGCCTCCACCAAAACCACCACGAATCTCCATTTCACTCAATAAAGTATTGATAATATCCATATTCTTGGAGAGCTTTCATAGGAACATCTATGTTTTAAAGTGAGATGTTTTCAGGAGTAGTGAATCCTTCATATACTCTTCCCTAGGGAGTTGGATAAGTTCATAAATGAAAGCAAAAGTTGGCATGCTATCTCCAGAGCTTGTTGGTTTAACAATACTAGGATCCGTGTGATAGCCATACGTGCCATACTAACAGAAGATGCTGTAGAAGGATTTACTAAAAGTGGAGACCAGAGAGAGCTAATTACGCAGTTCTGAAGGTAGTCGTATGTTCAATCCCTTCAAGAACCCATGTAATTGTGCCCTCCCTGAACTCATATGGATTGAAGTCCCCACTGTTAAATGTTTGTGTAACCATTTCTTCCACCTGTTAGGTTGTAAAAACAGGAAGCTTTTTTGTTGATCCCTCATCCATGCACTTTAATTGTTCTTTTGCAGATTTAATCAATGTATTACTTACTTTTTGACTAGATTGCCATACATATTTATTGCTTATCCTTTAAAACTGAAGACTCCTTTTCAAATTCAATCTCTGATTACGTAGGAGGCTGCCGCTTGAACCATGGACGGATCCTTAGGTGAACTGGGCCTTCCAATAGGACTGCAGCCATGCTGGGGCGTGCTGTGCTGACCTGACAGCATGGAAAGGATTCCAGCTGGACCAGTGGGGCCTTGCTATCACAAACCGAATTTGCTCACTTGGAAGAACTGTGGCCCTCTAAATGTGGGGACCTAGTGCTGCAGAAGGGGACAAGTTAGCAGAGAGGAGATCTGCCCAGCACTAGATGTGACTTTGCTGGCCTAGGATTGGACCTATTTGATGCATCACTGGTCCTCCTGAAGAAGTGAAGTTGCGGGTGTATCTCCTCCCTTGGACCAGAATGTGGCATTGGAAGAGCCTCCCTGCTTTGCCCCGCAGTATGTGGACTTTTGGAGGACATTAAAGCATTTGTCCCATTATGGTGGAAGTGGACTCCATCCCCCTGACATGTAGCTCACTGATGTGGTGTATGCTGATTTGCTTTGAAGACTTACACTGCCTTGTGGATTGATATACAACTAGAAGTGCAACTTGAGAGCTCTGTGCACGCCTTCGCCCTGTTTTGAGTGGGCCTTCTGAGACGGGCTCCTTAGTTGTCACAGTTGCCGCACTGATGAGACGATTGGTGTGGAGTGGTGCAGAACTTTATCCTTCCGGAGCTATGACCTGGAATAACTTTTAGGTTCATCATGGGTAGGGACCGCCCCATTAAGAGTTTGCAAAGACCAAATTGGATAAAGTTGCTCTGGGCTCCAGGGGTGGACGGGGTGCGTGTGTGTGTGGGGGGAGGGGGGGGGGTGTTGACAGAGGAGAGTTATAGGACCCTGGAACAACTTAACCCAGAACCCACAGCCGCCCATATCCTTCCAGCCATTGGGGGCACTAGGCAGACATTTCAAAGACTTATACTATATCAACAGAAGTGAACCTGCTCCATGGCGGATCTTTGCAAACATGATAATTGATCCTTTGCTACTGAAAGAACACTTGTGGAACTACGACTCTGAAATCAAAATTGAGCTCTATCAGATTTGGCTTACACACTAGACTACAGAGTTGAGGGACTGTAGATGTATACTGCACTTTGAGGAATTCCTTGAGGGAGTGGAATGAAGAGGCTCGAAGAAGTTATTGGAACATTGGGTCAGAGACCTCATCAGTCCTGAAGGTTTATGCTCTTGCTTCATTGTGAAGCAGATGGTCTCCGGACCTGTAGCCTCAGCCCCTCCAGGTGACTTGGAGATCGTAAAATTGAGAATGCAGTGATTAGGGCATCCCTAAATTACACACATTAAGTACAAAAAAGTTCAGGAAATCCTTTGAGGCTGGGAAGCAAAAGCTCCAAGCCCTGAACATGAAATATATGTTGCTTTTTCAGCAAAGTTGCATGTTGTCTATGAAAGTAGAATTGGCTGCTACACCTTGCCTGATACAGTATGGGGGTGGTTGCAGTTGACTGGCCCCATGGGTGGTGGCCCCTGTTGGGGCTCTACCTGGGGGGTGCAGGGAACAGATTCAACGTCCAACAAACATTCGGCCTCTCTACTTGAGCAGTGGTCAGGGAAGATGGCACGCTAGACTTGGCCTGCAGGAGAGCTTGGGGCCCCCTGTCCATTCATGGGGAACAAAACCAGAGTCGGGACGTGACTTCTGGATACAATTCAGTGGAGGTCATGGAACTGGCCTAATCTATCTGATTGTCTTTTCAGCAATACCTATTGTCTTTTCCTGGGGGTCCATTTGCATTACAGTTGAGGTGTACTTGGAATTCTTACTGATAATATCGCACCTGCTACCTCTGCATGTGATGGACATTATGAGATGTGTTAGCATGAATATATATAACCATCAAAAAAAAATGTGTTCTTGCTAGGAAGGATGGGAACTTTGGCTATCACAACCATATTCTGTTGGCGCTACAGCTGCGGGTAGGCTTGAGATCACACCCCTTGGTTAGCACCTAGTTAGGAGTAACTTGGGGAGAGTCCCACTGGAGAGGCCGACTACCCTAACTAATTAGTGGGACAGAGGCATTTGAGTACTTTTTCCCTTTAGTTTACTGACGTTATTGGGTGGATTGGGTCCACAACCACTGGTTGTGCTATTTGAATAAATGTTTAAGAGTTTATCTTGTTTTTCTAAATGGGCATAGACTCGTTAGTTTTACAATAAAGTGCATACCCACACAGTGGGGGTTTCCAAGGTTGCAACTATCTTAGCACAATGAATGCCACAAGATGATATGGTTTGGTTGATTGAGACTCTACTTCTAGTGGGGGGGTAAGTTGATCAGGAATTTTTTATCCTATTTGGGTATAAAAAAAAATATTCAATACCCATCAGGTTAATTACCTAGAATGTCCAGGGAATAAACAACTTTATTAAGCGTTATAGGATGCTCACATATTTATGATATTCAATAGGCATAGTATGCTTGCAAGAACCCATCACACAGAGGTAGAAAAGGGAAAAATCAAGATAAAGTGGACAGGCAACATTTCTCAGGTACATACTCCGGCTATGCTTGGGGGGGGGGGGGGAGGTGTCTCCATATGGGTGGCCCCAGGAGTACCTTTTCAGCATTTTTAATCTGGGGTTGACCTTGTGGGAGGGTACATATTCTGTCTTGTGGTTTGTTGCCTGCCTTGTTATGTTGGCCTAGGCCTAGCTGCCATGCTGCTTTTCTTTGCGCACGTTACATTGAGCCAGGGCTCCCTCGCCCTTTGCTCTTGCTAAGTTCTTTTGCGCTGTCTGCATTTTCTGTCTTTCACCTTTTCTCTTGTTCGATTTGGGCTCAGACTGCACAACATGTACAAGGTCGCATAACAATGTATTTCGGTTCTTCCTGATATGGCCAGTCTCGCGCACCCAGACATAACATTAGGCGCAAATGACATGAAACTTTGTGTGCCTTTAATACTGCGGTTTTACTGGCGCTTAATACACTTGGAGGGATCCTTTCCAGGGAGAAGAGCTGTGATTGTCTGCCGATGTAGTTCTGCATCTAGAGACCGAGGTATGAGGGTTCGCTAGTCAAAGCCCAGAGGTCTTCTATTTTTATAATAAACTATCTTACTGCACGGGGAGGGTGGTAATGTTATTTAGACATTTATCCACTGAGTTATGAAATGCTTTCCCGTTTGTATTCTATGGAATTGTAACCATGCTGCTTATATTATTCATATGCATTATGCTATTAGTGCTGACACGTGTACTTACCTTAGAGCACGTAAGTTGAAATAAATATTTTAATCTACCCTGTGTCTCTTCATACGCGCATTGTAGACAAGTACGAGTGAGTGACGAAAGAGTGTTCTTGCTTCTGCGAGTCCTGAGATAAAGATACCGTGTTCTGGGTTGTCCAATCATTGGTGCTTTGGTACTAATGGGATGCTAAGCTAGTTGGGTTGGGGTTTTGGGTGCTACGGTATATGGTAGGCAAACCACTGTATTCCGGGGTCCTATTATCCTGTGCATAGCTCTGTGTATGTGCAGAAACCCTATAACATGGCGCGGCCAACGTGGGGCGGCTTATCTGCGAGATGCTTGAGTAGTACTTGTGCTTGTCCACAAAACCCTCACGTACGCTTCCGGAGGCGTAAGTGACGGTGATACCTCCTATATTGAACGTTTTATAGGTTCTTTCAAGCTTGAAGTTATTAAAAAGGTTACATAAATAACCCATTTTGTGCTCCCTGTTAGGTTGTCGAATACAATTGTTTAGTTATGGCTGGTGTGGCGATAGCTGCACATAGCCGAGGACCACTCCGAGAACACCTAGGTGTATACGGAGTGCCCGATGCTGGGGTCGAGTTGGTCTTTGTGGTTCAAGCCGATCCGGCTTATCACTTTGAAGTGTTTTACACTTGGATCACTTTTGAGGCGGTGGATGCAGGTGATAAGCTGTTTCATGAATATAAACCCACCGCTATTCCTGCTGCCTATCGACCCTATACTAATCTTGAAGTGCCTCTCACGGCTTGGCAGCACCGTGTTTGGTTTAATGGCGCCCTCCCACAACCAACTACCGCAGTTCGTTTAGGCCCCTTATCCATTGAGGGGGCCACTTGGCCTGTATTGGCCGGGTATACCCCGCATCCAAATTATCTGGCATTATCGATTGCGGATCTGCGCACTATGCATACCGAACTGGTGCGAGTGCATAGAGCCTTAGTGACATACGTTACAGGTAGTCTCCATGGAGCTGCTCCTGTAGTCGCTGGCCAACCAGCTGTTGCAGCTGGAGTGACCATAAGTCCTGTCATGGTAAATTCTGTGATGGGCAAACGTCCACAAAATAAGGACGATTATCCTTACTGGCTTGCAGAAAAGTTCGATCAGATAGAAGCGGTGTTTCCACATACATCCCCAGTGGATAAACACCGCATCCTTACGATAAGTTTGCCAAAAGACTTAATCCCCGATTTGACATCATGTGAAAACTGGAGTAAGGTATTCGCAGCAGTTTATTCAAAATGTTTTGGTACTCCTTCCATGACGGTTCTACCCTCTGTAATTAAAAAAGTACAGGACGAGCATGGCCCTGAAGCGGCTGTGGAATTAGGGATGAGACTAGTGGGAGTGTTTGATGTAGTAGCTGAACTGATCCTTGGAAATGTCAAGGGCGATGCTATGAACTTTCAAGTAGCGAATGCTTTGGCTTTGGTCCCAGAGTTGGACAGGCCTCGCGAATTACCGAAAATTATTGCCCGGGCTTATAAAACAATTGGAAGAAATAGCCTAGGCAACAAGCCTTTTGTAAAAATGCAAACTCAATCGCAACCACAAATTACACAAACAAAAAGTACATCTGAGAAAGATGATAGACCAGTCTTCACTAAAAAGAGTTGGAGACAGAAAAAACAGGGTAAGCAACAAAAGAAGCCGGGGTCGAGAGGCGCTTCCCCAGTTTCGGTTTCTTCTGAACGTACTTATGATTTACGTGATAGGTCGAGAATTAAATCACCAGAAAGGTTTCAGAGCTCTGATACGCGTTCTCCTCGTTCTTCACAGGCCCAGACGTCGTCACAGGATGGTGGAGGAGGACGGCAAGATAGAGGAAGGGGCCGAGAGGCTCCCCAGGAGCGAGACCAACCTCGACAACAAGTCAGAGGGAAAGCAGAAGACTTTCACCTTTCTCGACCGCAATTTCAGAAGAAAAAAGTTGCCGCTGTAACAGCGAAATATGCCACAGACCGTGAGAACGAGACTCCTGAATTGGACGTGGGCAGTGACCCTCCTAGACAGCGCCGCGGAAGTTACCATAGTGCGGGAGGCGCTACGTCCTCATATGGAGGCGACAGCAACTGAAACATTCGTTACTGTAGAGACAGCTGACACCAGAGTGGCACCCCCTGACAGACTTTACAACATAGTCATCCAAATTGAAGGTGATATACCGCGTGAAATAACAGGGATTTTTTGGGAAAATCTAACCTCTTCATATGACATTTTGTTAGCAGAGGTGGATTGGCCACCCCCATTCGTTCTCGTTGCACATAAAGGAGAGGAGGTAATCCTTCCAAGCTTTTCACGGCATGTCCCAAAAGACAAAGCTGAAGCACTTGCAGCTGAGTGGGCTGTGTACCTGGCTCCAGCGTTATACCGCAACCATGTGGGATGGGATGTAGAATCACCTCCCCATGCAATACCTTTGCGGTCACTACCGCAGCCACAACCCCAATATCCCATCAAACGGCAGGCAAAAGGCCCCGTCTCCGAAATTCTGACACAGTTGGAATATCAGGGAGTAATCGAACCATGCGTATCACCTATGAACAATCCCCTATTCGTGGTTTCTAAACCCGATGGATCGTACCGCTTAGTTTTGGATTACCGGCATTTAAATTCTCATTGTCGGAACTTTGCGGTGCAGAATACACACAGTTCTGCGCTTGTAGACAGTCTTGTTCGTAAAAAATATAAAACGACACTTGACCTTTCAAACGGTTTCTACACGCACAACCTAGCCCCGGAGAGTGGTCAATGGACCGCATTCACATCCGGTGGTAAATTATTCCAGTTCCGGCGTTTACCCATGGGCTACAAAAATAGTCCGGGTGTATTCGCCGCCCGTGTTGTCTCTTTGCTAGACAGCATAGACCAAGATGCATGTTCGTACGTTGATGACATTTATCTGACGGACGACGAATTATTTCCGCATCTGTCCCGTGTGGACCGCATTATTCTTGAATTTGCGGAGCAAGGTTACAAATTTAACTTTGCTAAGTCACACATTGCTGAATTTACCGTTCTGTTCTTGGGCTATGAGCTCAACAACGAAGGTAAGGGCTTAGCCCCCATTTCTTGGAAAAATGTGCACATTTGTGCCCCCAAATACTCTGAAGAAACTTCAGTCTTTGCTGGGTTTTCTGAATTTCGGGCGTACTTACATTCCCGAATATGCCCAGCGTATCAAGCCTTTGTATGCTTTGATACAACCTACTTATTCAAGGTCTTGCTGGCTGCCTGAGCATACCTTGATTCTGCAGTCTTTGCAGACAGACCTATTGGAGTCTACATATCTTTTGACTCGTGATAACCACACAAACCTGGTGATTAGAATAATTCCGGGGGCGGTGGGATTCACGTACTTAACCTTTAATGAAGGTGATACAGTGCCCATCGCATACAAGTCGCATCTGTACACTCCCGCTGAATTGCGCTTTACATCTGTCGAAAAAGTTCTAACTGCAGTGCAAATGGCGATTCTAAAAGAACGCGCACTGGCACAGGGAAAGCGAATTCTGGTGGTAATACCCTGTCCTGCCCTAGAGGCAGTAACAAAGGCAAGTGTACCGAACTCAAAAGCAATGCATCCCCGTTGGATACAATGGGCTACATCCTTGACGTCATCAGACGTCACCTTTATTTTCGATTCTTCTCTTCAGACTCAGGAGTTCTTACAGTATGAATTCGTTCATCCTCCTCCTCTGTTTATATTGCCGCTTGAGGATTACAAATGTGTGATCTACACAGATGGTTCGGCGCAACCGGCCACTGGGTCCAAGCACGCTTATTCAGCTGCATGTGCTATTGTTGCGGGTTCCTTTGTAAATGGAACGTTTAAATCCTCTGTAGTGCACACTCGCACACTTGGAGATAGTACCGCACAATTGGCCGAGCTGCATGCATTGCTACTTGCACTTGAGTTCGCTTCTCAGGATGAGACAACTCTTATTGTATGTGATTCCTTCTACTGTGTACAGTCTTACAATGACAATCTATTTTTCTGGTCGAAAAATGACTACAAGGACGCAAAAGGGAGCACAATTAAGCATAAAATGCTTTGGGTTCGAGTGGCAGAATTGCAACAACGTCTGCCCCTCACACAGGTGGTTCACACCTTAGGCCATCAGCGGGTGGGCGCACACGCTATTGGTAACGATCTGGCAGATGAAGCTGCCCGTTCGGCCGTAGTCACGTGTTCAGTAGCAGCGGTTACCAGGTCCATGTCTAAAATTGACTCTGTTATTCTAGCAGCTATTGCTGCAACAAAGGAAGGTGTTAATTACCCTACAGGTTTTCCTTCCAAGTATTCTTACAAGTTAAGTCCCGAACAGGTTCCTTATGTAACAATACCTGACGTTGGAGATCGGCTGATCCCCAACGCGGACCGCAGGAGTGCCTTGATATCAGCTGCACACGAAGGCATGGCTTCTGCTCATGCAGGTGTGTCAGCTACAGTTTCCATCTTGCAGCAGCGTTATTGGTGGCGTGGATTGTATAAAGCACACAAGATGATGGACGGAATGCTGCACATTGGCAAACATTCACCCCCAGTCACAGATCTGGGTTTAATCCATCGTTATTTTGCTTCACCACGCCACCCCAGTTCAGACATAGCCATATGCAAATCAGTCTTGACCCTGTGCCTCATGGGAACAGTCCAGACCGAACTGCCAAGCCATGTCTTCCCTGGACCGGAATCAAGCATCCTAGGACCGGTTTCAGGCTATCAGCCTTCATCAGCCAGGATAGCTTGACTCCAGTGGCGTAGTGAGCACGGGACCCACGTCTGGGCATACCCTTCCCACATAGGGCGAAATGCAAAACACACAAGATGATGGACGGAATGCTGCACATTGGCAAACATTCACCCCCAGTCACAGATCTGGGTTTAATCCATCGTTATTTTGCTTCACCACGCCACCCCAGTTCAGACATAGCCATATGCAAATCAGTCTTGACCCTGTGCCTCATGGGAACAGTCCAGACCGAACTGCCAAGCCATGTCTTCCCTGGACCGGAATCAAGCATCCTAGGACCGGTTTCAGGCTATCAGCCTTCATCAGCCAGGATAGCTTGACTCCAGTGGCGTAGTGAGCACGGGACCCACGTCTGGGCATACCCTTCCCACATAGGGCGAAATGCAAAACACACAAGATGATGGACGGAATGCTGCACATTGGCAAACATTCACCCCCAGTCACAGATCTGGGTTTAATCCATCGTTATTTTGCTTCACCACGCCACCCCAGTTCAGACATAGCCATATGCAAATCAGTCTTGACCCTGTGCCTCATGGGAACAGTCCAGACCGAACTGCCAAGCCATGTCTTCCCTGGACCGGAATCAAGCATCCTAGGACCGGTTTCAGGCTATCAGCCTTCATCAGCCAGGATAGCTTGACTCCAGTGGCGTAGTGAGCACGGGACCCACGTCTGGGCATACCCTTCCCACATAGGGCGAAATGCAAAACACACAAGATGATGGACGGAATGCTGCACATTGGCAAACATTCACCCCCAGTCACAGATCTGGGTTTAATCCATCGTTATTTTGCTTCACCACGCCACCCCAGTTCAGACATAGCCATATGCAAATCAGTCTTGACCCTGTGCCTCATGGGAACAGTCCAGACCGAACTGCCAAGCCATGTCTTCCCTGGACCGGAATCAAGCATCCTAGGACCGGTTTCAGGCTATCAGCCTTCATCAGCCAGGATAGCTTGACTCCAGTGGCGTAGTGAGCACGGGACCCACGTCTGGGCATACCCTTCCCACATAGGGCGAAATGCAAAACACACAAGATGATGGACGGAATGCTGCACATTGGCAAACATTCACCCCCAGTCACAGATCTGGGTTTAATCCATCGTTATTTTGCTTCACCACGCCACCCCAGTTCAGACATAGCCATATGCAAATCAGTCTTGACCCTGTGCCTCATGGGAACAGTCCAGACCGAACTGCCAAGCCATGTCTTCCCTGGACCGGAATCAAGCATCCTAGGACCGGTTTCAGGCTATCAGCCTTCATCAGCCAGGATAGCTTGACTCCAGTGGCGTAGTGAGCACGGGACCCACGTCTGGGCATACCCTTCCCACATAGGGCGAAATGCAAAACACACAAGATGATGGACGGAATGCTGCACATTGGCAAACATTCACCCCCAGTCACAGATCTGGGTTTAATCCATCGTTATTTTGCTTCACCACGCCACCCCAGTTCAGACATAGCCATATGCAAATCAGTCTTGACCCTGTGCCTCATGGGAACAGTCCAGACCGAACTGCCAAGCCATGTCTTCCCTGGACCGGAATCAAGCATCCTAGGACCGGTTTCAGGCTATCAGCCTTCATCAGCCAGGATAGCTTGACTCCAGTGGCGTAGTGAGCACGGGACCCACGTCTGGGCATACCCTTCCCACATAGGGCGAAATGCAAAACACACAAGATGATGGACGGAATGCTGCACATTGGCAAACATTCACCCCCAGTCACAGATCTGGGTTTAATCCATCGTTATTTTGCTTCACCACGCCACCCCAGTTCAGACATAGCCATATGCAAATCAGTCTTGACCCTGTGCCTCATGGGAACAGTCCAGACCGAACTGCCAAGCCATGTCTTCCTGGACCGGAATCAAGCATCCTAGGACCGGTTTCAGGCTATCAGCCTTCATCAGCCAGGATAGCTTGACTCCAGTGGCGTAGTGAGCACGGGACCCACGTCTGGGCATACCCTTCCCACATAGGGCGAAATGCAAAACACACAAGATGATGGACGGAATGCTGCACATTGGCAAACATTCACCCCCAGTCACAGATCTGGGTTTAATCCATCGTTATTTTGCTTCACCACGCCACCCCAGTTCAGACATAGCCATATGCAAATCAGTCTTGACCCTGTGCCTCATGGGAACAGTCCAGACCGAACTGCCAAGCCATGTCTTCCCTGGACCGGAATCAAGCATCCTAGGACCGGTTTCAGGCTATCAGCCTTCATCAGCCAGGATAGCTTGACTCCAGTGGCGTAGTGAGCACGGGACCCACGTCTGGGCATACCCTTCCCACATAGGGGCGAAATGCAAACACACAAGATGATGGACGGAATGCTGCACATTGGCAAACATTCACCCCCAGTCACAGATCTGGGTTTAATCCATCGTTATTTTGCTTCACCACGCCACCCCAGTTCAGACATAGCCATATGCAAATCAGTCTTGACCCTGTGCCTCATGGGAACAGTCCAGACCGAACTGCCAAGCCATGTCTTCCCTGGACCGGAATCAAGCATCCTAGGACCGGTTTCAGGCTATCAGCCTTCATCAGCCAGGATAGCTTGACTCCAGTGGCGTAGTGAGCACGGGACCCACGTCTGGGCATACCCTTCCCACATAGGGCGAAATGCAAAACACACAAGATGATGGACGGAATGCTGCACATTGGCAAACATTCACCCCCAGTCACAGATCTGGGTTTAATCCATCGTTATTTTGCTTCACCACGCCACCCCAGTTCAGACATAGCCGAGCTGCATGCATTGCTACTTGCACTTGAGTTCGCTTCTCAGGATGAGACAACTCTTATTGTATGTGATTCCTTCTACTGTGTACAGTCTTACAATGACAATCTATTTTTCTGGTCGAAAAATGACTACAAGGACGCAAAAGGGAGCACAATTAAGCATAAAATGCTTTGGGTTCGAGTGGCAGAATTGCAACAACGTCTGCCCCTCACACAGGTGGTTCACACCTTAGGCCATCAGCGGGTGGGCGCACACGCTATTGGTAACGATCTGGCAGATGAAGCTGCCCGTTCGGCAGTAGTCACGTGTTCAGTAGCAGCGGTTACCAGGTCCATGTCTAAAATTGACTCTGTTATTCTAGCAGCTATTGCTGCAACAAAGGAAGGTGTTAATTACCCTACAGGTTTTCCTTCCAAGTATTCTTACAAGTTAAGTCCCGAACAGGTTCCTTATGTAACAATACCTGACGTTGGAGATCGGCTGATCCCCAACGCGGACCGCAGGAGTGCCTTGATATCAGCTGCACACGAAGGCATGGCTTCTGCTCATGCAGGTGTGTCAGCTACAGTTTCCATCTTGCAGCAGCGTTATTGGTGGCGTGGATTGTATAAAGACACCCGTGCTTTGTGCTTTCCTGCGACGTTTGTCAACAGATTAAGCCTTCCACGGTAACACGCCCTCCACAGACCCCGCTCTGCATTGCTAACAGACCCTTTGGGTGTGTTTACTTGGATCACTGCGGTCCATTCTCATCAGACACTGCCTATAAATACATCTTAGTAGCAGTGGACTCGTGCACACGGTTCCTCTGGGTCTGGCCACAACGTAGTGCTGACGCTCGAAATGTAATCAGGGATTTGCGTGTCTTTGTGGGAATTTTCGCATGCGGCACCTTCCATTCGGACCAAGGTCCGGCGTTTGCCTCTAGGGCTTACAAGGATGCAATGGCTTCGCTTGGGGTGCGGGTGAAATTTTCGTCTCCGTATAGGCCTGAGGGCAACTCTATCGTTGAACGAATGAACCGTGACTTAAAGCAATCCTTAACAGCTAGAGTTATAGGTACTGGCAGGAACTGGCTGGCCCACTTGTATACCGTTCAGCGTGCACTTAATAATCTCCCTAGAAGACCTCTGGGTGGGCGGACCCCATACGAAATGCTCTTTGGCATAAGAATGTTTGTGCCTGACCTTGAGGGTCCAGACATCGCGGCGCAATCCGCCAAGTTTGATGTAGATAATCATTCTGCTATGTTACAGGACTTACAAGAAGCCCGAGACAAACTTGCAACTACACATTTGCCTTCAGCCACAGATCCTGCGTTGCAGATTCCGGTAGCCGGCTGGCTTCCAAAGGTTGGAGAACTGGTTCGAGAGAAGGTTGAAAACAAAAAGAATTCGGCCCCTCTTTTCGTGCACCGGTTCCAGTTCTGGGCTTGAAGGGAACACGTACAGTCATTTTACCACCGCTTCCTGGTCGCAAGGAGAACAGATACATCTCAGTGGAAAATGTCAAGCTACAGCGCCTGGCCGATCCTGAATAGTGTCACACCAGCGGTCTCTTGTCCTGCCATTTATCGGACATATGTTCGTGGCCCATCTACACGAACGGTCGCTGATGCTGTAATTGAGATGGTTGATTTGCCTGAATCCTCTCCTTTGCCTGAAACTATAATTGATCCCCAACTCTCCACCAACATCGACGAGGATGAGTATACCTATCCTACATCTGAATCGGTGGCGCATCAACCAACAACGCCACTTGGCCCGACTCGTTATTCCTTTGATTCGGATTACACCTCTTCAAAAGTCCCATCCAAGTTCAGTATTTTTGTATCCTGGTTTAGAGACAATTTTTTGATTCCACCCTGGACATACATCTGGTTGGTACTTTTCTTGATTTTTTTGTTCATGTCCATTGGCTTTGTCACAGTGTTTTTTCTACTAATCAATGGTCACTATTTACCTGAACGCTCTGCTGTAGACTATGTTTCTGGAACTTTAGCTCCTCATTCCTCGTCTCACATCATGAAGCGTGACCACACATTTGTGAACATTTCAGCTTTTCCAGTTGCTGATGGCATCGTATGGGATGCAGTGAACTATCAAATCCATGGTCCGACGGAAATTATTAATGTACCTAATGTCCTTCGTGTTTCAATGGGTGATGTAGTAAAAAATAACATTCATTCTGATGATTGGGATGTGCATGCCGTTGAAGCATTGTTTGCCGATTTAAAATATTATGCATCTTTTAATGCTGAAGATTTATATATGAATTCTGCGAATTATGCCGATTTGTATTGTTACCAACATTGGGGTAATCATTTTCTCCATAAGCCAAGTGCCCTGCGTAGTTCTGTTAACTACACCCAATGGGAACATTGTCCAAACCCCTTGCCAGGTAGCTCACAAACTCTTCGAAATAAGTTTACCTATTTTACTGATTTTAATCGGTCAAACCCCGCATCCTATTATTTTAGACTAAATACCACGTCAACTCAGAAAGTTATGTTAACACACACCAAATTGCTTTATTCGGGTTCCTTTTTAAGTGCCCTAGCAGTGGGTGGTTATGAGTACTGGGAGGATACAGTAGATTTGAAATCTATTTGGGGCTCCAAGCCATGGCAGGTACAAGGAACCGAGGCATTGCACCGTGCTTGCCTTATCCCTACCCAAATAATGTTCCTAAATGATTCTATTTATCAGACTACGTGTTGGGGCTTAGCTACCACTAAACAATTAAACACGCCCTCAATTCCATCCCTGTCGAGTTTTCCCAATGATAGCTCACGTCTTAACCTGTCCCTGGCGACCCTACAGGCTCTGTTAGAGAATAATTCGTTTAATGTTTCTGAAATCGATCTGTCACCCTGGTTGGTATGGCCTATATCATCTAATGCATGCCAAATGCGTTTTCACGACTCAGGTACTGGCTACACACAGGATAGGCCTGATCCGAGATTTACTGCTTCCCGTACTGTCACTACATATTCTGTTGGTAAATTATGCAAACAATGGCTACAACATTCGTCCCTTGATTCTGTTAAACAACATTTGTCCCTCCTTTCAGGCACTATTGATCTGTCCGACTTTGTTTTGGGACCTCGTGGTCCCCGACCTAAGAGATTCATTTATGAAACGTATAATGAACTCTGGAAGCTGTCACAAATTGAAGCTGCTTCCCGTCTTCGGGAAATAGATCAAGCAAATTTGGAAAAGGTGCTTGCTGTTGTTGACAATAGTATTAATACCCTGTCTTCTCGCATTTATACTTTAGAGAATATTGTGTCCTCTGTTGTTGATATTGTACAAGATGATGTTTCTGTGTTATATCATGGTCAGAATCAATTGCGTTCAGTTATGCAGTTTGCATGGACTTTACAAACGCTCAAGTTAGGTAAAGTTCCTTGGCATTTTTTGAACACCTCTGCCTTGTTTCTACCTTTTAATTTAACTGACAAACAGCAATTCATGTCCATGAAAGATGCAACTTACACCTTATTACATATCGAAAAGATGGATCCTTTGCCGTTCTCTGTTGCAGAACTCGATTCTGCTGTGTGGCTAGTTCATGGGGTTATCGCTTTACCTTTTTCCTTGTTTGAATTTGACTCGTGCATGAAACATTATCCTGTGGGCCGTTACCAGCCCTTGGGCAGTGCCTTCCTGCATGAACTCTGGTCCTTGCCTTTCATGTATAAATGCCTTCGGGACGGCAAGGAGGTTTTTCTCACGGGGGAGTCCTGCGACTCGACTATGGGTCATTCGCTTATTTGTAAACACATTAAATTGCATGGCTCATGTAGCGTTTCCGCTCCTAATCTTGCTTGTGTGCTGAAAGGTATTCCTGCTCCTGTTATTCCTCCTACTTTCACTCTCCTTTCCAATGGTAGTTATTTACTTTTAAATAACGAAAACTGTTGTGGCCTGCAGGCTGGCATTCCTTACATTGTAACAGTTTCGCACAGGGTTGTCTGCTGCAAAAATGTGCTTTTTCCTCCCCCTCATGGCAAGGTTGGTATCTCTATTTGGCCTTCCATCCCTACCATGGAGGCAGATTTCAATAGACTGAGCAGAATAAAGGCACTATTATTGAACGAGGAAGTTATGCTCACGTCCGCCCGGGAGACATTCATTCTCCAGGTGGCGAGTACCCACAGTGAAATACAGGCCCTTTTGAACACTAATCTCCCCCAACATTTTGGGGAGTTAATTCATCGCATTTTTAACGCATCTAACACTGAGGGTCTGGTACACTTTTTAAGGTCGTGGGGTCTGGTTTGGTGTCCTCCTTCCAAACTATTTTTGGTGTCATCCCGGCATTTATACATTCTATTTTTTCCAGCGTCTTTGGCGGTTTCCCGTTGATCATCGCTTTGGCGGCTGGTGTCCTGCTATTAATTTGTTTTCTGCGCAATGGCTGCTCCCCGATGGGACCTGCTCGATCCGGACCGCCTCCAGCTGCTCCGTGAGCGCCTTTTGGCTGGTTTTGGTGTCTTGCCATTGGCGACACTGAGTGTGTCATATACTCTTTCTTTTCGCTTTGCGTATTTCACTTGCGTGCAACCTGTAATGACTTGTGTCCGCTGTCCTTTCACCTGGACTTTGGATTATTGCCTCTCCAATTCGTCATTGTCTGTTCCGGATTTTGTTCAGTTGATGGGTCCCTTAGAGGCCCATGAGCAGGACTGTTCCGTTGCCGGCTGTATGGCGCGTGCGGCTGCACTGGGGATTTTGGCGCAATGGGATATCTGGGCGGCTGCCCAGGATCTCCTACAACAAAGCTGTTTCGTTTATCACGCAAGTTGTCCCGCATTGCTTTTGGATGCTCCCTCTGCTGAGGAGCATTCCTGCTCTTTGATCTCATGGATTGGATGGCATCTATGTTTTTTGACGATTCCAATGATGTCCTCTTGGAGGGTATGGCTTTTTTCTGCACTTACACTTTCATGGATTGACCTGTCCTTCGCCGTGTGGGCGCTCCCTGTGCTCAACTGGATGCGTTTTTCTCTATTGGACCTCTGTCTTGGCCGCCGGACTGACCAGGGGGGGGGGTGTCTTGTGGTTTGTTGCCTGCCTTGTTATGTTGGCCTAGGCCTAGCTGCCATGCTGCTTTTCTTTGCGCACGTTACATTGAGCCAGGGCTCCCTCGCCCTTTGCTCTTGCTAAGTTCTTTTGCGCTGTCTGCATTTTCTGTCTTTCACCTTTTCTCTTGTTCGATTTGGGCTCAGACTGCACAACATGTACAAGGTCGCATAACAATGTATTTCGGTTCTTCCTGATATGGCCAGTCTCGCGCACCCAGACATAACATTAGGCGCAAATGACATGAAACTTTGTGTGCCTTTAATACTGCGGTTTTACTGGCGCTTCATACACTTGGAGGGATCCTTTCCAGGGAGAAGAGCTGTGATTGTCTGCCGATGTAGTTCTGCATCTAGAGACCGAGGTATGAGGGTTCGCTAGTCAAAGCCCAGAGGTCTTCTATTTTTATAATAAACTATCTTACTGCACGGGGAGGGTGGTAATGTTATTTAGACATTTATCCACTGAGTTATGAAATGCTTTCCCCGTTTGTATTCTATGGAATTGTAACCATGCTGCTTATATTCTTCATATGCATTATGCTATTAGTGCTGACACGTGTACTGTACCTTAGAGCACGTAAGTTGAAATAAATATTTTAATCTACCCTGTGTCTCTTCATACGCGCATTGTAGACAAGTACGAGTGAGTGACGAAAGAGTGTTCTTGCTTCTGCGAGTCCTGAGATAAAGATACCGTGTTCTGGGTTGTCCAATCATTGGTGCTTTGGTACTAATGGGATGCTAAGCTAGTTGGGTTGGGGTTTTGGGTGCTACGGTATATGGTAGGCAAACCACTGTATTCCGGGGTCCTATTATCCTGTGCATAGCTCTGTGTATGTGCAGAAACCCTATAACAATTCCATTCCAATAAACTTTATTTCAGTCAGTGTAGACCATAAAAAGTAAATATTACAAATACAAAGATAACTTAATTTTCAACAATATTACAATTTCATCAGGTGTCCACACTGGATGTTTAAATGGACAAGGAACATTTCATCAATGTTTTTTAAGAAGTAAAAATGATAAAAACAGGTTAAAAAAGAGTTGAAGATAATTACAGTATGGCAGAAAAAAAAACTAATTTTATGCTTGCAATGATGAATTTAAAAACACCCTACGACTATGCCACTATGCCACATGGACTATGCCTGGGCAAAAAAAAGAGGACATGAATGTCCGACTCATCTGTGCAGGTGCAGGCAGGACACCCAAGGGAGGGGGCTTTCAGCCATTTGTTCGTGAATGCACGCAGCGGCAAGGTCCCTGTTCTCAACTGGATGTATAACTTCCTTGCCATAGTAGGTTGTATGTCATCCAAAAAAGGCTCAATGAAGTAATCGGCTTTGATATTAAGAAAATCTGCAGTTAGGTGTCCAAGTTTAGTGTTCCCCCTAATGTCAGCTAGCTTGAATGATCAGTAGACTCTTACTAATTCTGGACGTGAAATTGTCGGGCACACTTCAGGGTTACTCCAAAGGTTGGGAATGCCTATTCTGTGGTACACATCTCTTATATATAAAAGCCATTATAGTTTCCCCAGCCCCCGGGAGTCCCAGAATCCCCTTTAGTTCCGACTGGTAGACTGCTAATCCCGGGGTCGCCCACAGTCTACGCCAAAAGCTTAACGGTCTGAGTCCAGCCTCTTCTGCAATAGGTCTAATTCCTAGGTCCAGGCGTAGGGGGATAAGGGGAGTGCTTGGCGGTAGGCCCAGCAACTGTCTCATAAATTTGTTCTCTACCTTGGACAGTCCATCAATGGGACGATGGCCCCAAAGTTCGGCCCCAATAATTACAACACTCCTGACTTGTACTTTATATATCTCAGCCACCGGACTAGGCGATGAGTGGGAGGAATTCCTGTAAGTTTTTGTAAGTCCCCCTACCGTCTGGGCTAGCTTAAAGCTTGCTTTAGCTAGTTGCGGGCCCCATTCAAAAGTTTCAGACAGCGTAACACCAAGTTAGTCAAAAACAGTCACCCTCTCTAACAAGGTGCCATTTAAAGAGGGGTTTGGGCGGGATGTTTTGGCTGGGTTAAAGACCATGAATTTGGTCTTTGATGTGTTAATCTCCAGCCCCCTGTTTTTACAGAATGATGAAAAACTGTCAAGAATCCTCTGTATGCCCATAGGGGACTTAGATAACAGCAATGTGTCATCTGCAAACATCATTGCCGGCACCTTGCTATGCACCATCTTTGGGGCGTCGTTGTCCTCCACCTTATTTAATTGGGCAACCAGGGCGTTGATAAAAAGACAAAAAAGGGTAGGGGCCAGCACACACCCCTGCCTTACTCCTCTGTTAACTGGGAAGCGGGGGTCAATTCCCCGTATTTCCCATGCCTTACTTGGGCAAAATTGCCTGCATGCAGACGCATGATCAGTGACAAAGGGTAGTGGGGGATTCCCAGTTGTTCAAATACCTCCCAAAGTTTATCACAGGGGACCAAATCAAAGGCCGATTTCAGATCGACGAATATCAAATAGAGGCTGCCACCCTCTATTGACACAGTCTTCCAATATAATAATTGGAGCCTAAAGATTTGGTCAATAATGGAGATGTTTTTCCGAAAACCAGCTTGATACGCGCTCAGAATTTCACGCTCCTCCATCTACAAATGAAGGCGATCGAGGAGGATCCAAGCAAACAGTTTCTGAGTGACATCGATCAAGCTGATCGGCAGTTGGTCAGCAGGAGAGGCGAGCCCTTCTTGAAAACGGGGAAAATTTCAGCCCCAAGCCAAGTGTCCGGGACCTTCATACCACTCAGGATAGCATTAAAAATTACCCACAGTTAGGGTCCCCATATATTTGGTTCCTCCCGGAAAAAATCCCCTGGAATCTTGTCTAGACCGGGGGCTTTTCCAAGGGGAAGCTTCCTAATTGCATTGAAGACTTCTGCTAATGTAAGCTCTTGGGCTTCTTCATGGAAAGTCCCAGGAATTGCTAGTGATGTTTCAACTTTTGGTTCTACAGCTTCCGCAGTGGAATAAAGAGGTTGGAAGTGAGACTTCCATGCGGCTGCAGCGCTATTCGGCTCTAGGGCTGGCTTCTCTTCACTACTGTTTGTACTCACTAGTGACCAGAACATCTTCATGTCCCTTTTGGATAGTGCTGTTCTAATGGCATCCCATCTATCTAGCTCCCAGTTCTTCTTTGCTAGCTTGATACTGTCTCGATAGTGGGCCCTCAATTGTTTGATTAAAAATCTATCCTTATTTTTGATGGCATTTATGAGGTCTCTCTTTGCCTTGCAGCAAGTATCATCGAACAAGGTTTGTTTAGCACCCTTGTTCGCCTTGAAATGTGTCAGAGGGTTAAAAGTGTTAGTCAGGCTATTTGTCAGTACTGCGTGCAATGCCTCAATTCTACTGATGGTTTCAGGAGAGTCCGGTGCCATGACAACTTCCTCCAATTCCATTAAGGGCAGAATAGTTCAAGAGTATAGTGCGGCTACATTGTCTGGTGACTGCCTGAGTGTACCCCATCTAACTCTCCTTCTATTGTTGGCACGTTTTAGGTTACTATCTGCAGGGATACTAGTGGCCCTAGGATTAGAAAGGTCTTGGAACTCCAGCTCCAGAGTCAGGGCGCTGTGGTCACTGTCATGTCTCGGCATGATGGCGAAATCCACAGCCCACGGCCATGATCTTGTCTCCACTAGAATGTAGTCTGACAGGGAGGTTTACCCAGTTCTATTGAAGGTTAACTTCCCTGGCTGGTCTGACCTGGTGCGACCGTTGCACGCTCTCAGAGAATGGGTTAGTAATACTGCATTAATCTGGAGTGCTAACGGGGTCCAGGCCTTTATCGGTGGAATTTGGGGGTCGGGGATTAGCCAAAGACTGTCCTCATCAGTGGAAGATGCAACAATGGAAGCAGCGAGCGGCTTAAATTGACAATTAAAATCTCCCCCTATAACCAGCCTTACTTTCGGGGGGACTGTGTCAATAAATGTGTTTAGTAGGTCTATGGTCGGGGATTCCTGGCTAATGCTTACCGGGCGGGAATAAATGTTAATAAAGGCAATTTTCATACTAGAGGAAAAGGTAAGTACAGTACACTGAATGTCATTGGACAAGGTGTTCAACTGCTCCACAGTGCAGTCCAGGTGTGTAGCAACCCAAGTGCACAAACCCCCCGAAGGTCTGCCTCTTCCCCCGTCATAGCCAACACATTGTAAGTTGCATAGCCCAACCTCACAACATCTTCCCTTGCCCACGTTTCCTGAAACATACACACCTCAAAATTGCCTACAAATTGTCCCCAATCTGGGCAGTGCAGTTTGTTTTTCATTCCGGCGATATTCCAAGATAGAACTCTCAGCTTGCGGCCGGGGTTAGGATTATCACACAGGGCCTTGCAATTGTTATGGTTGAGGCTTTGAGAGATTTCCAACTGGTCCATGGGAGCTACTTCTGCAACTTCCAATGGGGGACCACTCCTGCATGGGCTAAAAGTTAAAGGGTCGGGAGAAGAAAGAGCTGATAAGGTATGCAAATCTGCCCAGGTCCCGTCATAAACTGAGGCTCCCCAATGGGCTTTAGGTTGTTGACCCCCTGTTTCATCCCCATTGCCACCAAGGGTGTTCTGGCTCTGCTGCCCACTGTTGCTCTCCCCAGGTTCCCTGACAGCCCCCCTGGACCCATAACTAGAATCATGGCCACCTTTCAGGGCAAGTCAGTCCACCTCCTCAAGGCCCCCATATCTGTTTACAACTGGAATGTTAAATAGAAGAGGTCTAGGGGGTAGTCCTGCAGTTGGTTGTTCTTGGAACCAGTTAGCTGGGGTCCTAAAGTTTGGGGTCTAAGGTTGGCTGTGGGTATGAGAGTAGAAATAGTCCAGAGTATAGGCTCTTACACCAGTGTATGGTGCGTAGGGACAGGCCCTCTGGCCTGCAAGGAAGTGTACAATCAGGGGATTACTAAAATTAATAACTATGCAGCCCTCTTGCATTGATTTTGGTTTCTTACCCACCCAGCCAACTCGACGAACCATTAAAATTGCACCTGCCCTATTGGAGAACTGCTTGTGCCTGGCCAGCCAGAAGAGGCACTTGTTCCTTAGGTCCAGCTGCGTTTCCTTCTGGCCATTTTTGATCACGGGTACTCCTGTCAGTACAATAACGTAAGGAAGTGAGGCTGGGGGTAAATTTATCATCGGTTGGGTCAGTACTCCTTGTCCACTTTCATCTACCTCTACAGGGTCCACCCTTTCCCGGCCTACCCTGTGCTCTGTAGGGGTGGGCCTACTTCTGATTAAATCCTCCTTATTCAAAGCAGGGCTGTGGCTCCCATGCGCATTGGTGGAGCTCCTGGGGCCAATTGCTGTCCTCATCTCTTGGGCCGGCTGAATACCTGTCTTAGCTGAGTGTGCCAGAATAGTTTCAACAGACTCTGTGTTACGATGTTCTGCCCCACTAGCGCCCATTGGCACATTAGGGGGTACAGTCCTCGGGGGACCTCTTTCGCCTGGGGAGGGGGGGGATGTCCTGCGCTGTCCGTCTGGGAGCTACAGTCGATCCTCTTCCCTGGGGGATGGGTAGTGCTAACAGTGGAGTTGGCCTGACTACTGTGACCTATTAGATGTCCTGTGCCTATAAGGTTGAATAAATGAGCTAACTCTTTCTTTACGATAACTCTCAGCTGGGTCTCTAGATCCACTATCATATTCCTCACCCAAGGGGGGCAATCAGAAGCTGTTTGGGGGTTAGTGGGGTTTTCTATCACTCTCCCAGTGCCAACTACTTCCCCTCTGCTAGGTGTAGGCTCCATGATTTTCTTTCTCTTAGCTCCTGCCCCTGTTCCTGTTTTGCGACACCCGTTTTTAGATAATCTAGTAGTTGTGCCACCTTTACGAGTTGCTGGCTTCACTGGCAATACTTGGAGCGAAGGTGGGAGGGACTCTATTAGCCCAGATGTAGATTCTATTAACCTAGGTGCAGATCCAGCAGTAGTAACTTGAGAAGTAGATGGCTCAGGCGCCTGCCAGGTGATTTCTGGGGTTAAAGACAGGCGCCTCTCAGTCAGCTCCTTTTCCGTCGTTACAACCCCTATAGCCCTCTGGAGCATCCCGTCTATTGAAGTTTGCGGCAAAGGAGCAGGAATGGGTACTTGGAGATGTTTTGTTACTGCACAAGTGCCCTTGCCCATATTCAGATTAAGGAAGGCTATAATGCCACCTCACCCCCAGTGTAAACCAAAGGATAGGGTAGACTTGGGCACAAGGCTAGGATTGCAGTTGGAAAAGAAGATACAATCGATTGAGCTAATTGGAAAGAAACGCAGTTATATAATTAAAAAGAGGAAGTCCAAATGTCCTTGGCTACGATATAAATGTCTCGGCTAGCACCCCACGTGAAGCATAGCTTGGATGTATTCGCGAGTAGCTGGTGTAGTTCGTTGAGTCCACCACCGGCTCCCACAGGTAAGTAGGGAAAAATGTTAGCAGCTATACAATGCGATGAAAAAATGCAGGGAGCAAGCAGTTAGTTTGAAGGTCCAGAAAAGTCTTACCTACTGGAGACTGCTGAAAACGTAAAATCAAGGGGGATGGCCGTGCCCTGCCTCTTCCTGTCAATGACGGGCCCGCCCTTGGCCCGGGCGCGGCCCGTGGGAGTCAAGTCAGCGTTTTTGAGCGTGGTCTAGGCGCCTCCCCCACACCTGGAGCAGCAGCGTGAGCTCGCCAGGCACCCTGGGACTTGGAGTCCCACCAGGGTTTGTTGCGGGTCTGCGGGAAGAACAGGAGGCTTGTGGTGCACCCTGGGGGGATGATCCCACCAGGGTGTTGCTGTCAGGCCGAAAGGTGCCCCCAACAAGGAAGAAAAAAACAACGTATTGCGCCCCGCGCCAGGAAAGTCTTCGCTTTTGAGCGCGGTCTAGGCGCCTCCCCCACACCTGGAGCAGCAGCGTGAGCTCGCCAGGCACCCTGGGGCTTGGAGTCCCACCAGGGTTTGTTGCGGGGCTGCGGGAAGAACAGGAGGCTTGTGGTGCACCCTGGGATGATGATCCCACCAGGGTGTTGCTGTCAGGCCAAAGGTGCCCCCAACAAGAAAGAAAAAACAACGTAGTGCGTACCCGTCAAGAAAAAGTGGACAGGCAACATTTCTCAGGTACATACTCCGGCTATGCTTTGGGTGGGGGGGGAAAGGTGGGGGAGACTCCATATGGGTGGCCCCAGGAGTACCTTTACAGCATTTTTAATCTGGGAGGGTACATATTCATATATGAACTCTTGGATGGGAAAGAACTTTGTTTGAATAATATGTATACCCCTTTTCAGGATGAGAAAGTCTTTTTAATTTATTATGAAACTGGGTGCCTCGTATGTGGGTGCACTTTTGGTTTGGGGATTTTAATTGTGTCCAAGATGAGATGAAAGACAGCCACCCCTCCTCAACAGCATACAAAGCCAATGACGCCTACGGCATCGTCTGAGGTTATGGATAAATGGGGATGCTTGGATATGTGGAAGGAGCTCTATCTATAGGCAAGGGAATAACCCTGTCATTCAGACACATGATCCCTACAGTGAATGAATGAATGAATGAAATTATTTATAAAGCGCTACGTTCACTCCAAGGAGCATCTTGGCGCTAGCAGAAAAAGATCAAGAAAAAACGCAGGGAGAAAAACGGGAGGATAGTTATAGAGAGTTGCATTAATAACAAGTATCATATAAGGGAGAACACGATGTTGTCAGGAGCAGCAAAAATCCATGTTTTCAATAGTTTCCTAAAGAGACGTTCTGATTGAGCCAGTCTCAATTGGAGCGGCAAAATGTTCCAGGCTCTAGTTCCTAGAACAGCTATGGTTTTGCCTCCTTTTGTTTTCAAACGATAGCTAGGGACTGCTAGAAAGTTACCCGAAGATGACCGCAAAATACGTTGAGTGGTATAAGGGCGTATTCTGGACCTGAGATATATCGGCCCTAATGCTTTTATTGCTTTATAGGTAATAGTTAAAACTTTAAACAGGATCCTTTTGTGGATTGGTAGCCAATGCAGTCGTTGGAGTGCTGCCACTGAAGGGGATCCTCTGGGCAGCCTAAGCACCAACCTGGCCGCTGCATTCTGGACCACCTGTAACTTTTTTAAAACAGCCTTACTAACTCCTGCATACAGACTGTTGCAGTAGTCCAAACGCGATAGAACCAGTGCCACAGCAACTGTCTTCCTAGCATTCATAGGGAGTAGGTCCAGGAACTTTCTCAGGATTTTTATGGTATGAAAGCACATGCCTGCCACAGAAAGAGCCTGACTATGGAAGGATAGAGTGGGATCGAACTTAATCCCTAGGTTCCGTACTGTGTCTGCAGTATTTGGAGGTGGAACCATATTTACAGGCCACCATTGACTTGGCATAAAGGGATTGGCTTTCCCGAACAGCATGATTTCCGTTTTTTGGCTGTTACACTTCAAATGATTGAGTTTCATCCAGTTCATAACTGCCGTTAGGCAGTGATAGAATTTTTCTTCTGCCACAGTGGAGTTTTTGTCAAGGGTAAGAATGATCTGTGTGTCGTCTGCGTATGTAATGGCTTCGACCTCAAACGAGTCTATCAAGGCGAGCAGTGGAGTCATATAAAGATTGAATAATGTTGGGCTTAAGGAAGAGCCCTGTGGCACCCCTGATAATAGCTGTTTTTCTGCAGACTTATGGCAGCCCAGGGTAATTATGTTGCGTCTGTTTTTAAAAAAAGAGGAAAACCAGGCGAGCGCCTTATTAGTAACGCCACTGGACGCAAGTCTATCTCGCAAGATATCGTGGGAGACCGTATCAAATGCGGCCGATAAATCCAACAGAATCAGTACTGCGTCCTTACCCTGGTCTAGGGCCAGCTTAAACGTATCCGTTGTGTGAAGCAGCACTGATTCCGTTGAATGTCCCGGTCTGAACCCGGATTGTTTGGGGAGAAGGATGTTTTCCTTTTGCAGAAAATCATTTAGTTGCTTATTGGCCAACTTCTCCACTATTTTACTTAGCCATGGTAATAGTGAGATTGGCCTGAGCTTGGAGAGGGTGGTAGGGTCCACAACTTTCTTTTTTTGAAGGGGTTTTACCGCCGCAATCTTCCAATTATCTGGTACACAGGAGGATTCAAATGATGAGTTAATTATTTGATTTATGGTTGGATTAATAATGTCGACAAGTGCATGTAATACTCTGGGAGGACAAGGATCAAAAGGTGAGCCAGATTTACAGGCAAGAATGGCTTGTCTTGATTGTTCAAGACTAATTTCTTGAAAACAAGAGAATTCTCCTGTAATTTCTGAGGATATAGGCTTATTGGCCAAGGGAATGAACTCAGTGAAATCTTTCCTCAAGTCAGTAATTTTATTCTCAAAGTATTCGGCTATTTTATCGCATAAACCTTGTGATGGTGTGATTTCCTGATCTAATATTTTGGGTTTAATAAAGGATTGCACGATGTTAAAAATAGTTTTTTGATTTTCAGCTGCTTGATTAATTTGGTTGGAGTAGAATGACATTTTTTCCAATTTTATATGATGGTGGTAGAGTCTGAGGGCTGCTTTAAAGGAGATAAGGTCCACTGATTCATAGCCTCGTCTCCAGATTCTTTCCAATTTTCTACATTGTCCTTGTAATTCCTTTAAACGAGGGGTAAACCAAGAAGCCTGTTTTTTGTTAATCGGGCCTTTCCTGGAGCAAGCAATTGGGGCTAAGCTGTCTGCAAGAGATGTCATCCACTCATTGAATCTGTCGTTATCAATCGAGGATGCCCGAAAGGGTAGGTTTACCCTTTTAGCCATTATTAGAAGCTCGGAATAGTTAAGCATACTATTCCACTTCCGGCTCCCTGCGGGACAATTTTGTCCCAGGGGATTCCCTACTTGAGTCTTCTTAAAATCAATTTTAAATGGGATGTATTTATGATCTGACCAAGTAATTGTTATAGGGTGCTCTGCAGATAAGCTGGTCATATTTGTGCAAATACCATCTAAGGTATGTCCAGCATCATGTGTAGGGACCTCTATCAATTGTTTTAGTCCCATAGTACTGATGATTTCAGAAAAATGTCTTGTATTCGGGATATTTTGTGCTTCTAAGTGTATATTGAAATCTCCTAGGATGGTAAAATTCGAGTATCTAATCACTAGGGAGCTGATGCTTTCCCCTAACGTGTCTAAAAATTTAAGGATAGGGCCTGGGGGTCTATAAAGCAATACTCCAGCAAACGTAGTGCTGCTGTCTAACTCGAAACAGAAAGGAAAGCTCTCAGCTTCCTTAAGTTCTATGGCATTAATAGTTGTTAGTTTCAAGTCTTGTTTATAAATTATTGCTAGGCCCCCTCCCCTTTGTCCAATTCGGTCATGTCTTGCCAGTGTGTAACCTTGTGGGAGAGCTTGTACAATGTCTGGGTTAGAGTGCTCATTCATCCATGTTTCTGTGACGAATAGGCAATCTAAGTCCATTTTTTTCAGAAGGTCATAGATGTATAGGGCATTCTTACAGTAGGCTGGGGAGAATACGGATTTCTTCCTTGATCAGTGCCCAGGTATAGCAAGCCCAGCATTTTAATGGATATTGGTCTAATCATTCAGCCTTTATATGAGAGTACAAGATGAACAGACAGAAGGCATGTTTCCCTACTTGAAAGTTAAACCCCACAGGCTTTGACGGATATGGCGTTCTGTTGTGAAATGGGGACCATCCTAAAGAAGTTATAATCAGGAGAACTGGGGTTCCACACAGCATAGATTCACCGAGTGAGAAGCAATTGAAGATGTGTTGAGGGGGACCTGCATGGGCAAAATAGTTGGGGTCAAGAGACAGCTACCCAAAACTTTAAAAGCCCAGGAAGACATATTGGTCCAGTTAAAACGCAGATGACCATTGCAGCCCAATAGAAAGAGTCAATGCATAAATGTCAAAAGGGCACTGGAGGGGACATAAAACATATTAGATAAGCTTACATTGAAGGAATACAGGTAACGCCTTCAAAAAGAGGGTTGTAAATTTGAGAGGTTGCTGTTGTGGCTCCTGTCCAGGAAAAACGCAAATATCTTATTTTGTCATACAATATACTGAATCGTTCAGTGACAATCACAAACAAATATTAATAGAACTTTGACGACTAATGTGGCGACATTCTATAAATCAGCTGGCCAACTGGATCACCCTTTGGTTTGTGCTTACCTTCGTGAACAAGGGCTTTTCCATGCAGGGGATGCGCAGATCACGGATCTAGAAATGAAATTGCAGAGTAACGAAACGTCAGAGGAGATTGATTAGTGGCACAACTCCAGGTGGGGATGGTTTGCTGATGGAGTCGTATAAGGCATACAGGCTGAAATCTGTGGACAAACTGCTAGAGTTTTTTTTAACCAGGCCAAACAGTTGTTCACCCTCCCCACTGTTGATGAGGGAAGCCATTATCGTAATGATACTGAAGCCATTAGATGCAATATCGTATAGATCTCTGTCCAGGATGAATGTAGATGTTAAAATTCCTTGTAAAGTTTTGGTGAATAGGTTATGAGCCAAGGGGGCGGTCCTAGTGGGGGAGAACCAGACTGAGTTCATACAGGGACGCAGCACCTCGATGAACATACGCAGATTGACATGTGTACTGAAGGGTGTCGGGCATGTTGATGAAGATGTTGCACTCATAGCCTTAGATATGTAAACGTCATTTGACTCCCTGGAATTGGACTGAATGTTTGAGACCTTGAAAACATATGGGTTGTGTAGAAACTTTCTGGGATGGATTCTTATTGTGTTTGCTTCAGCTATTTATACCACACTCACAGCTAGACTTCAAAAGGGCAATAGTGTTGGACAGCTGGAAAGTGCAGCAGGATTTTAGAGAGTGGTGCCCATAGTCTTCCCTGTTTTTCGTAATGGCACTGGAGCCACTGGCGTTGGCTCTCAGAAAGAATCTAGAAAGTTGGGGAATTAGGGTGGAACACATTCTATGCAGATGATCCTCGAGTCTACTTTACTCACCCTGCCCAATCTGTTCCATTACACTTGAACGAATCCAATAGGTTTGAGAGGATTTCGTGTTTAAGTACTAACTGGGTCAAATCCTTGATTTTCTCACTGGGAGAACTAGTGTGATGTCCTAATGTGGATCTCCAAATAATTCTTCTTAGATAAAAAAAAAAAACTGAAAAATTCAGCTATTTAGGAATGCAGGTGGTAATATAGCTGATAAATTTTATATATATTTAAATGATTGAAAAGGAAAGCAAGTTTGAAAACCTAATTGATCCAACCAAGCCCCGTTTAATGTGTGTGTGTGTGTGTGCGTGTGTATGTATATATATATATATATATATATATATATATATATATATATATATATATATATATATATATTCACTGAAAAAACCATAGGTTTTAGGGACAGTTATAGTTAGTTGGACATTTCACTCGTACAAAATCATAGAAATTCCCCGTTATAGTTAGTTCAGCTAACTATAACTCACGCCCCCGCAATGCACTGCTGATGACGTCACATATTACATCACTCATGACATGGTCAGTGACATCACTGATGACATCACTGATGACATCTCAAATGACATCACTGATGACATCACTGATGACATCATCCAGTGACTGTTTCTGTAAAGTTTAAATATGTTTAATATATATATAGGGAAAGGCGTATTGAAGAATGAGTGGGTGTATAAGTGTCTGAATGGATGATTTAGTATGTGAGTGACTGACTCTACAAGTGAGTGATTAAATGTATCTTACTGAATGCATGGGTTAGTGACTAAACTGTGTGAATGTCTGTATCCGTCTGTCTGTTGGTTTGTAAGCGGCTGCATGGCTTTCTGAATAGCTACATGAGTGTCTACATGGGTTATTGATTGATTGTCTGAGTATCTGTATGGGTGCCTGAGTGTTTGTGTGGGTGGGGTGTGTGTGACTCTGTGCATAGATGTGTGAGTTGGTGATTCACTGGGTGCATGGTTTCAAGAGTGCATCTGTGATGGACTGTATGGGTGGGTGAGTGTGTGTATGGGTGTGTTAGTGATTGAATGTATATCTCAGTGGTACATGTGTGAGTAACTACATATGTGAAAGGCAGTATATATGTGTGTTGGAGTATATAAATGGCTATAAGTTAGAGTGTGTGATTGTGAGAGTGGCTGTATGGATGAGTGTGTACTTGTATCAGTGATTGTATAAGAGCGTAAGAATGTGCTAGTATTTGTATGAGTAAGTGAGCTGGTGTGTGTATAACTGTATAGGTGAGTAAATGGGTGTGTGATTAAGTTTTTTGCATGACTGACTAGGTGTGTGAGTACCTCTATGGATGAGTGGCGGTGTGTGAGTGTTTATATAGGTGTATGAGTGCATATGATAGTCCTGTACTGAGTGACTAAGTATGAGTGACTGTACGGGTGAGTGAGTGGATGTGTGTGTAGACCTAAGAATCAGTGAGTGGGTATGTAGTTTTTGGTGTTGGAGTGTCTATGGTTTTGAGAATGGCAGTCTGTAATTTAGAGTGGGTGTATCAAAAGTTATATTAGGGTGTGAGAAGATGCATGAAATTATCACATGGATGATGTCATCAGTGATGTCATTTGAGATGTCATCAGTGATGTCATCAGTGATGTCATCAGTGATGTCACTGACCATGTCATGAGTGATGTAATATGTGACGTCATCAGCAGTGCATTGCGGAGCGCGAGTTATAGTTAGCTGAACTAACTATAACGGGGAATTTCTATGATTTTGTACGAGTGAAATGTCCAACTAACTATAACTGTCCCAAAAACCTATGGTTTTTCAGGGAATTTCAAAGGTTTTTTAAATGCTAATTTCTAACTATAACGTGGCTGAAACCTATGGTTTTTTCAGTGAATTTCAAAGGTTTTTTAAATGCTAGTTTCTAACTATGCTCTACAGAGGTAGGACATGTGAAGAAAGAAGAAAAAACGCACAGAAAGAAGCAAAAGATGTGCAGAAAGAACCAACAGAGGAGCAGAAAGAGGCCTTGTTGCAAAATCATCCTGTGCCCACAACTTTTTCAGACGGGTACTGGTGGTAACTGACTCTGACTAACCAGAGCCAGTGCTATGCTAAAAGACACTTAGAATACAGTGAAAACACCTACATACACTAGGGAACACTATGCGTTGGGGTACCCCTGTGATTAGCATGACCTCCTCTGCAAGTCCCTACTACATAATAGGGCAGGGGATTAAAACTACCTCTTAAAACGCGCTACAGGGCGCGCTTGCACAGTGGTGAAGGGAGGGGGCCTGAGGTGACATGTGTGCAAACGCACCTCCGTGGCGCGTTTTAAGCTGCGGGATTAAGTCCCCTTGAATTCTGAGGGTCCCTGGGGCCCAACTAGCCCCCCAGGTACCTACAGTTAGGACCACAGAGCTGAGTTGCAGAGAGGCGTTCCGAGGCCACGCACCTTTTTTCACCTCTCTGCAACGCAACTCTGTTGTGCTTACTGAAGGTACCTGGTGGGCTAGTTGGCCCCCAGGGTCCCTCAGGATTCAAAGGGAATTAATTCCCCAACTTAAAACGCACCACAGGGCGTGTTTGCGCACATGTCACCTGAGGCCCCGCCCCCTCCCTTCACCACTGTGCAAACGCGCCCCATGGTGCGTTTTAAGTTGGGGGATTAAGTCACCTTGAATCCTGAGGGTCCCTGGGGCCCAACTAGCCCACTAGGTACTTCCAGTAAGAACCACAGGCCTGCGTTGCAACGCCTGTAACAAATTGTGCAGTTGTGTTTAGGTAGTGAAGAGGGTCGTGCTGGGGGTAGTGTTTTAGGGTTTAGGGTAGTGCAGTGGTGTTTGTGTAGTGTAGGGGGTCGTGCTGGGGGTAGATTTAGGGTTTAGGGTAGTGCAGTGGTGTTTGGGTAGTGTAGGGGGTACTGCTGGGGGTAGTGTTTTAGGGTTTAGGTTAGTGCAGTGGTGTTTGGGTAGTGTAGGGGTACTGCTGGGGGTAGTGTTTTAGGGTAGTGCAGTGGTGTTTGTGTAGTGTAGGGGGTAGTGTTTTAGGGTTTAGGGTAGTGCAGTGGTGTTTGTGTAGTAGGTCGTGGTTTAGGGTAGTGCAGTGGTCTTTGGGTAGTGTAGGGAGTCGTGCGGGGTAGTGTTTTAGGTAGTGTAGGGGTCATGCGGGGGTAGTGTTTTAGGTATTAGGGTAGTGCATTGGTGTTTGGGTAGTGTAGGGTGTCATGCGGGGGTAGTGTTTTAGAGTATAGGGCAGTGCAGTGGTGTTTGGGTAGTGTAGGGGGTCGTGCTGGGGGAGTGTTTTAGGTTTAGGGCAGTGCAGTGGTGTTTGGGTAGTGTAGGGGTCGTGCTGGGGGAGTGTTTTAGGGTTTAGGGCAGTGCAGTGGTTTTCGGGTAGTGTAGGGGGTTGTGCTGGGGGTAGTATTTTAGGGTTTAGGGTAGTGCAGTGGTGTTCGGGTAGTGTAGGGGGTCGTGCTGGGGGTGGTGTTTCAGGGTTTAGGGCAGTGCAGTGGTGTTCGGGCAGTGTAGGGGGTGGTGTTTCAGGGTTTAGGGCAGTGCAGTGGTGTTCGGGCAGTGTAGGGGGTCGTGCAGGGGGTGGTGTTTCAGGGTTTAGGGCAGTGGTGTTCAGGCAGTGTAGGGGGTCTTGCTGGGGTTGATGTTTCAGGGTTTAGGGCAGTGCAGTGGTGTTCGGGCAGTGTAGGGGGTCGGCTGGGGGTGGTGTTTCAGGGTTTGGGGCAGTGCAGTGGTGTTCGAGCAGTAAAGGGGGTCGTGCTGGGGTGGTGTTTCAGGGTTTAGGGCAGTGCAGTGGTGTTCGGGCAGTGTAGGGGGCGGTGCAGGGGTGGTGTTTCAGGGTTTAGGGCAGTGCAGTGGTGTTCGGGCAGTGTAGGGGTGCTGCAGGGGGTGGTGTTTCAGGGTTTAGGGCAGTGCAGTGGTGTTCGGGTAGTGTAGGGGGTCATGCAGGGGTGGTGTTTCAGGGTTTAGGGCAGTGCAGTGGTGTTCGGGCAGTGTAGGGGGTCGTGCTGGGGCTGGTGTTTCAGGGTTTAGGGCAGTACAGTGGTGTTCGGGCAGTGTAGGGGTCGTGCTGGGGCTGGTGTTTCAGGGTTTAGGGCAGTGCAGTGGTGTTCGGGCAGTGTAGGGGGTCGAGCTGGGGTGGTGTTTCAGGGTTTAGGGCAGTGCAGTGGTGTTCGGGAAGTGTAGGGGTGGTGTTTCAGGGTTTAGGGCAGTGGTGTTCGGGCAGTGTAGGGGGTCTTGCTGGGGCTGGTGTTTCAGAGTCTAGGGCAGTGCAGTGGTGTTCGGGCAGTGTAGGGGTCTTGCTGGGGCTGGTGTTTCAGGGTTTAGGGCAGTGCAGTGGTGTTCGTGCAGTGTAGGGGGTGGTGTTTCAGGGTTTAGGGCAGTGGTGTTCAGGCAGTGTAGGGGGTCTTGCTGGGGTTGATGTTTCAGGGTTTAGGGCAGTGCAGTGGTGTTCGGGCAGTGTAGGGGTCGTGCTGGGGGTGGTGTTTCAGGGTAGTGCAGTGGTGTTCCGGCAGTGTAGGAGGTTGTGCAGGGGGTGGTGTTTCAGGGTTTAGGGCAGTGCAGTGGTGTTCGGGCAGTGTAGGGGGTCGAGCTGGGGGTGGTGTTTCAGGGTTTAGGGCAGTGCAGTGGTGTTCGGGAAGTGTAGGGTGTCGTGCTAAGGGGTGGTGTTTCAGGGTTTAGGGCAGTGCAGTGGTGTTCGGGCAGTGTAGGGGGTCATGCAGGGGGTGGTGTTTCAGGGTTTAGGGCAGTGCAGTGGTGTTTGGGCAGTGTAGGGGGTCGTGCAGGGGGTGGTGTTTCAGGGTTTAGGGCAGTGCAGTGGTGTTCGGCCAGTGTAGGTGGTCTTGCTGGGGGTGGTGTTTCAGGCTTTAGTGCAGTGGTGTTCGGGCAGTGTAGGGGGTCTTGCTGGGGGTGGTGTTTCAGGGTTTAGTGCAGTGGTGTTCGGGCAGTGTAGGTGGTCGTGCTGGGGCTGGTGTTTCAGGGTTTAGGCCAGAGCAGTGGTGTTCGGGCAGTGTAGGGGTCATGCTGGGGCTGGTGTTTCAGGGTTTAGGGCAGTGCAGTGGTGTTCGGGCAGTGTAGGGGGTCTTGCTGGGGCTGGTGTTTCAGAGTCTAGGGCAGTGCAGTGGTGTTCGGGCAGTGTAGGGGGTCTTGCTGGGGCTGGTGTTTCAGGGTTTAGGGCAGTACAGTGGTGTTCGGGCAGTGTAGGGGGTCGTGCTGGGGGTGGTGTTTCAGGGTTTAGGGCAGTGCAGTGGTGTTTGGGCAGTGTAGGGGTCATGCTGGGGCTAGTGTTTCAGGATTTAGGGCAGAGCAATGGTGTTCAGGCAGTGTAGGGGGTCGTGCTGGGGGTGGTGTTTCAGGGTTTAGGGCAGTGCAGTGGTGTTCGGGCAGTGTAGGGGGTGGTGTTTCAGGGTTTAGGGCAGTGGTGTTCAGGCAGTGTAGGGGGTCTTGCTGGGGTTGATGTTTCAGGGTTTAGGGCAGTGCAGTGGTGTTCGGGCAGTGTAGGGGTCGTGCTGGGGGTGGTGTTTCAGGGTTTAGGGCAGTGCAGTGGTGTTCCGGCAGTGTAGGAGGTCGTGCAGGGGTGGTGTTTCAGGGTTTAGGGCAGTGCAGTGGTGTTCGGGCAGTGTACGGGGTTGTGCTGGGGCTGGTGTTTCAGGGTTTAGGGCAGTGCAGTGGTGTTCGGGCAGTGTAGGGGTCGTGCTGGGGCTGGTGTTTCATGGTTTAGGGCAGTGCAGTGGTGTTCGGGCAGTGTAGGGGGTCGTGCTGGGGTGGTGTTTCAGAGTTTAGGGCAGTGCAGTGGTGTACTGGCAGTGTAGGGGGTCTTGCTGGGGGTGGTGTTTCAGGGTTTAGGGCAGTGGTGTTCAGGCAGTGTAGGGGGTCTTGCTGGGGGTAGTGTTTCAGGGTTTAGGGCAGTGCAGTAGTGTTCGGGCAGTGTAGGGGGTCGTGCTGGGGGTGGTGTTTCAGGGTTTAGGGCAGTGTAGGGGGTCGTGCAGGGGGGTGTGTTTCAGGGTTTAGGGCAGTGTAGGGGGTCGTGCTGGGGCTGGTGTTTCAGGGTTTAGGGCAGTGCAGTAGTGTTCGGGCAGTGTAGGGGGTCGTGCTGGGGGTGGTGTTTCAGGGTTTAGGGCAGTGTAGGGGGTCGTGCAGGGGGTGGTGTTTCAGGGTTTAGGGCAGTGCAGTGGTGTTCGGGCAGTGTAGGGGTCGTGCTGGGGCTGGTGTTTCAGGGTTTAGGGCAGTGCAGTGGTGTTCGGGCAGTGTAGGGGGTCTTGCTGGGGGTGGTGTTTCAGGGTTTAGGGCAGTGGTGTTCGGGCAGTGTAGGGGGTCTTGCTGGGGGTAGTGTTTCAGGGTTTAGGGCAGTGCAGTGGTGTTCGTGCAGTGTAGGGGGTCATGCTGGGGATGGTGTTTCAGGGTTTAGGGCAGTGCAGTGGTGTTCGGGCAGTGTAGGGGTCGTGCTGGGGGTGGTGTTTCAGGGTTTAGGGCAGTGGTGTTCGGGCCGTGTAGGGGGTCTTGCTGGGGGTGATGTTTCAGGGTTTAGGGCAGTGCAGTGGTGTTCGGGCAGTGTAGGAGGTCTTGCTGGGGGTAGTGTTTCAGGGTTTAGGGCAGTGGTGTTCGGGCAGTGTAGGGGTCATGCTGGGGTGGTGTTTCAGGGTTTAGGGCAGTGGTGTTCGGGCAGTGTAGGGGGTCGTGAAGGGGTGGTGTTTCAGGGTTTAGGGCAGTGCAGTGGTGTTCGGGCAGTGTAGGGGTCGTGCTAGGGTATGTGTTTTAGGGTTTAGGGCAGTGCAGTGGTGTTCAGGCAGTGTAGGGGTCGTGCTGGGGGTGGTGTTTTAGGGTTTAGGGTAGTGCAGTGGTGCTTGTGTAGTGTAGGGGGTCGTGCTGGGGGTAGTGTTTTAGGGTTTAGGGTAGTGCAGTGGTGTTTGGGTCATGTTTTAGGGTAGTGCAGTGGTGTTTGGGTAGTGTAGGGGTCGTGCTGGGGGTAGTGTTTTAGGGTTTAAGGTTGTGTAGGGGTCGTGCTGGGGGTAGTGTTTTAGGTTTTAGGGTAGTGCAGTGGTGCTTGTGTAGTGTAGGGGGTCGTGCTGGGGTAGTGTTTTAGGGTTTAGGGTAGTGCAGTGGTGTTTGTGTATTGTAGGGGGTCATGTTTTAGGGTAGTGCAGTGGTGTTTGGGTAGTGTAGGGGTCGTGCTGGGGGTAGTGTTTTAGGATTTAGGTTAGTGCAGTGGTGTTGGGGTAGTGTTTTAGGGTTTAGGGTAGTGCAGTGGTGTTGGGGTAGTGTAGGGGGTCATGCTGGGGGTAGTGTTTTAGGGTTTAGGATAGTGCAGTGGTGCTTGTGTAGTGTAGGGGTCGTGCTGGGGTAGTGTTTTAGGGTAGTGCAGTGGTGTTTTGTAGTGTAGGGGGTCATGTTTTAAGATGCAACGCTCCAATACCTGACCAGTCTGCACTACATAAAACTGCAAAAAACTAAAAATAAAAAGTGTTTTGCACACTTTTGTCATTGGGCTACATGTGGGCTACATCTGGGTAATATTTGTGCTACATTTGGGCTCTTTTTTCACTGGTGGCCATCTTGGAAGACTTCTTTGTTATGAAGTTTCCTAATTTCCTCATTTACTGCAGTCTCCTCAGTAGGAAATGCTTTCAGTTTTTTACTTTGATTCCATCAAGAAGGCCTTCAGATGTGTCACACATTTGCCATAAATTCAGAATGTTATTACTCTAGTTGTTCATTAGATCACTGTAGTAAAGCTACTGCTCACCAAGGAGTTAACTGGAAGTCTACTGCTGGTATTGAAAGTGATCGTTTCAGTCTGCATGTCAGAATTTTCTAATGAAATAGAAGAGGATTTGAGATCTCACTTAAAACATGCACTAAATTTTCTTTTTGCAGCACTAACCATAATTTCTATGGCAAAATGAACCCCTCATTTTGTTCCTTTTTAAATTAAATGTTTTAAGTGTTACCAGTTTATTCCAATCAAGATGGCTTCAGGTGTGCCATACTTTTGTCATAAGTAAGGCTGTTAGCACTCTAGTTGTTCTTTAGAACATTCTGGGAAGCTGCAGTAGAACACAAAGGAATCAACTGACAGTCTCTGCCCTTGTTGGATGTACATGTTTTACTGAGAATGTCAGACTTCATTCTCACATGACTGAGAAAGATAATGTGAATATACAGAAAATATGCTCTCATTTTAGCTTCTGGGGCACCTTCCAAAACTCTATGGGACAAGCATGTGAAAATAGTTTTCTCTCAAACATGATTCATGATATCCCAGCAGAAGGTTTTTCACAGGGTAAAATCACCTTAGAACACACCACAATTCCTGAAATTAGTATGGTACCATCAACAAATGAATTCTAATGTAACTAAAGTCTGTTATCACCCTTTATAGTTCTCCTTTTGGTAACCCTCAAACTCTTCGATTCACTACAATGCATTTCAATGGGGTACTATCATTTATATTGGTCCCAAGATGGCTGCCAGCAATTCCAGGATGAAGTGCTGACAGCCAATCAGATCTCACGATGACATGTGTGGTTAGGCTCCGCCCAGATATATATGTGTTTTTACTTTTGATTTTCTCAGCAACTACTGAACGGATTTACACCATTTAACAAAAAGGGTTCTTTTGAACCAAGAACTACCTCTTTGCCAAATTTGGTGTAATTCCGTTCAGCAGTTCGGGCTGTAGCCGTGTCTAAAGTTTCCTATGGGAAAATGAATGGGGAAAACACGTTTTGGGACCCCCTTTTTCTCGGCCCCCGCTTGACGAATCACCCTGAGACTTTCAGGGTAGGAGCGGACCGGAGCGGGCCATAAAGCTTAAAAATTTCGCGAAGATTCGTCAACCGACGCAAGAGTTATTTCAAATAGAATGTCGCCGATTTCCTATGGAAAATAGGTCCTAACTATAACTATCTACTGGCGACCGCCAGTAGATAATATATATATATATATATATATACACACACATATACACATACACAACAACAAATCCCCACCTTCTAGAGATTACCAGGACACTCTGGGATGCTTAGATTATTTATTCAATATATATATATTTATATTTAAGGGAGGATTAAACAGGGCTTGGTTGGATCAATTACGTTTTAGTAGTTGCTTCCTTTTTAAATCATGGGTCGGTTTTCCCTCGTCAAAATGTTTTTTCTTTTTTAGGTCTCGCCTGAGCCAGCACGCATGCGCTGCCCTGCGAGGCTTTTAGTAAGGGCTTTAAACTCTGAACACACGCTTGTGCACTTTTTTTTTTTTCATCACCCGCTATTGGCCTTTGCATGCGTCTTTCTAAGAAAGACAGTACGCAATTGGCCAATGGCGGGTGCATGTCCCGCCTTCTCTCCCCCCTGGCCTAGGGAGCGAGCAGCAGCGCAGCCGGGTGCCAAAGCTCCATACTTCACATTCTTTGTAGTGCGCGAGCACGCTCGTTTTTAAATCAATTTGTCTAAGTAGTAGTCAGTTGAACGTGTTTCTCAGGATCTGGCCAGTCCTAATGAATGCGTTGGAAACACAGCCATCACTTTTTGTGCGATGTGCAAAGATCTGATAAACAGAAGAAGAATGTAAAAGCCTGAAAAGTTGATGTGTCTGACAGTGTATTCCCTAACAGTAAGTACAGTAGACACCACTCCAGGATTAAACAAATTTGGAGGCACGTGATATTTTCTAAAGTGTGTTCAGTCATAATTCTTGGCTTGCATACCAGCCTTGATGAGAATTGTGCCTTCTGCGTCAAATTTCTGTGGCTATTTCTCTCACGCGCCAGCTCTGAGAGGGCTCCTGCTCCTGGGGAGACATTCTACACAAAGAAACCATAGAGAGAGCAGGGTGCTGTAAATAACAGTGCTGCGGGCCCTGCTGCCACGGAACCAATTACAAATCTTCACAATGGAAGCGGGTAGCCCGATCCTCACAGCTCCTCCTGGTTCATCGTGTGGCAGTCACACCCCCGCCCAGAGCCGTTTAATTTCTTCACGGTTCATTTTCATATATGCATAGCGTCATGAATACCAAGCTTTGGGCTGATGGCATGCATGGCTCTGAATGAACGAAAAGATTTTTATATAGCGCATGGCTACCCGGGAGCATCCCAGCACTCCAGTGGTTACTAGAGTTGAACAGGACCTCTACGGAAAGAGCCACGTCTTTAGTGGTTTCCGGAATGCTAAATGGTTGGGTTCTGTACGCAGACGCAGCGGCAGGCTATTCCATAGTTTTGAGGCATTATATGAGAAACGCCGGCCGCCACTTCTGGCCTTCTGCTGAGATGAATATCCCAGGATACATTTTTAAGTACACTAGAGTCACAGAAAACGACAGTTGGGGTAACCCCATTGTATTTGTAAGGTGTATAATACCGCAGGATTGACTACATTTGCGACTTAATTTAATTATACAGAAAACGCGTGACGATATAGCTAACTAGACCAGCGATATCAGTTGAATGATGAGCAAGCAAAGCTCGCGATTTGAAAGAAAATATTGGTTTGCTCGTCCTAGGCAGAAGGGGAGGCCCTGTCGCACAAAAAGGCATCCGAATAAATCAGATTAGACGCCTCTTGCTGTCAGGTTCACGTTAAAAATCTGCTGCAAGCAGAAAATGGTTTGCATAATGGGGCATCGAAATTGGAATTCACTGAATCCAGGGGCAGGGAAAGGTGAGGGGGGAGGAGGTACTGCGGTGAGTCACAAACTGCAGCACTATTTTTAAATTGAATTTTGGAAGTAAGGACAGTCAAGACACAGTGAAAGAATGTGGCCCGCTTTTGGAAAGGTGAGGAGACAATTACCATGTTTCTTAAAGATATCAGGGTTGATTTTCAGGCTTCTCTAAAAACACTTATGCAAATATTTGAAAACGCATGTACATGACAATATTGTGGACATGAATGTAGGGCATAAGATTTAGGCATGGGAACCATTAGAAAATTGCCAGTCCAAAAAATTTATTTAAAAAAATGTAATGAGGATAAATGGTCATCAATACAAAGTCACAATTACTCAGTTTGTAGGTTTTGCATATTTTCCCAAACAATCGTCATTAGTTGCATCAAAAGCACGCTGACAAACCTGACTCTGGTTCCCTTAAGTCAGCAAGTCTGGATGTTATGTTTTCTTTTCGAACAGACGTCATTATTTGCATCCAAACGTGACAACTTTAGAGGCATTCAAATGTTTAACAAATGACTGATTCTATCCCAGCCCTAGCGTCCCTTTCAAAACCATACGGTATCTATAGTTTTGATATCGTCATGTGTCTGCCTCTTTTGGGGGCTGGCACGGGAGAGCATACCGAGATTTCAATCGGGTTCTCCATTTCTAAAATTGACAGCTCTGGATGGTATGCTACATTCTTTCTCCCAACTAATCGTCATTTTTGGCATCCCAATGCGATCATCCTGTGGTAATTTAGCAAGCAATGCCGCAATCAAAATACAGTATTTAAATTTTTAATATCAGCATGTTTCTGCCTTTTTTCTAGGGAGAGGGTGTAAGGTCCCAAAGGCGAGACCTATTGGCTATGCCAATGCTTGTTTTGCTTAGCTACCTAAATACGCTTGAAAAGTCTGTGTCCTATCCCTCCTTAGACATTCAAGGAGCTTGCTCAGCTGATGACCAAGCTAGTATGGGCAAGCAAACGTTGCAGGGTTAGTAAGATAGGGAACTGGCATTCCCAGACCTAGAATTGTATTACCTGGCTAGTCAACTCCAGCATGCTGCAAAATGGTGCTCCAAAGAAGCCAGCTGTGAGAAGAGATTAATACAGGGTTCCATTGGGAATGAATCTTTGCCGGTGTTATTGATAAGAGGTGATGTTGGCCAATCCCCAAACAGTAACACATTGGTTACAGCGCGAACACCCAGAGTAGATATATAGAATTGACATGTGCAGGAATAATCCACAGCAGAGGAAATGTCCTTATAACTGTCAAGAGGGACTCTAAGGTGGGTACAGACCTACTTGATTGGGGGTTAAGTTAAATAATCTGATCATGCAAAGTGATAAAGTAACCTCTTGATCACTTGTTCTGCTGTTATATCCATGTTATGAATCATAGCATTTGAGAGTGGGGATTAACTATTGGGAAGGTGCCTAGTGATACAAATGTGTACTATAAATAAGACATACTATCCTTCCACTGGAGCATGGTACAATGCACCTTTTATCTGTGACAAATTACAGTTTATCTATGTATTTGTTTCTCATATTGTAAGAATTGATATGCAACAGTGTTCAGTTTCTTGCTCAGTGTTTGTTTTTTTTTTTTAATTGTACCACTTGGGATGCATCCCTGAACTTGGTAGTTTAAAAATAAAAAAATAAAAAAGTGGTGCATAGATTTCTTTAGAAATGAAGAGTGCAGAGAAAACTTTTTTTTTTTTTACATCATATTCATTAATTATTTTCACTTTTTCTCCCATATGTCACATAAGTAAACAAAATATATCCAAGCCTGAAAGCAACTGAGGAGTTGAGTGTGCTCGACATTGGTTTGTGGTAAACATTGACTTTCCGTAGGAGATCCTTGTACTTTTCACCACACCTGCATGTTGTCTTTGATCATGTCAGTCCTTGAATTCCTGGTGCCAGTTTTATTGCAGTTTCTCCTCTTTTCCTGCCCGTCAATTTACTGAGAAATGGTCCTTAGCACCAACCATTTTGTGCCAGTTTGATAATGGAAGGATAATTAGGCTTGCTGTTTTTGTACTAAACCTATTGTAAATGTACACCTTTTGATGCACTGTAGTGCACAATAAGGTGTTCTTTCAGCAGAGGTTTCCTGCATTTAGTGCTCTTATGCTTTCACCTCCTTGTGGATAAATAGGCAAAGATTCTGACTGAAGCTTTTGGCATACTTTTTACCATACTTTGTTCTCTGACAGTTCTTGTCCATTATTTCGTAAAGCATGAGGTTGCCCTTCTCACTGAAGCTCTTCCCATATTTTGTGCATTAAAGAGGTTTTCTTTTAACTGAAAAGTGGCTTTTCCATGGCTAGAAAAGGACAATTTCTTTTTTCACATTCAGGAGGTTAATAAAGCTTCTCTCCATTATGTGTTTTCACATGTATAAATCACACAATTTCTCACCTATGCGAGTCCTCTAATGGATAAAAAGATAGGTCATGTGAATGAAGCTTTTTCTACAATCATAAGGATTCTTACCAATATGCCTTCTCATGAATATTAGGATATCTTGTCTAAATGACTCACACATTCAGTACATGGAAGACCTCTCACCAACGTGTGTTCTTTCATGCCTGTTAAGTGATGACTTCACAAAAAAGCTTTTCCCACATTTAGTACATTGGTAAGGTTTCTCACCGGCATGCATACTCATGTGAGTCACATACGCTCTACGACTGAAGCTTCTCCCACACTCAGTGCAATCAAAAGGTTTCACACCTGTATGAGTCTTCTTATGAGTAAGAAGATAGGTCTTGCAACTGAAGCTTTTTCCACAGTCATGGCAATCGTAAGGTTTCTCACCAGTATGTGTCTTCTCATGAGTACTAAGCTGTACCTTCTTAATGAAGCTCATCTCACATTCAGTGCACTGATAAGGTCTCTCACCAGTATGTGTTCTTTCATGCAATTTGCGTGCGGACACATGTTTAAATCCCTTGCCACATATTCTGCAAAGATAAGGTTTCTCACCAGTATGTGTTCTCACATGTAATTTAAGAGAGGCCTTGCAAACAAAGCTTTTCTCACATTCAATGCAGTCATAAGGTTTTTCACCTGTATGAGTCCGCTCATGAACAAGAAGCTCAAATCTCTTGCTGAAACATTTACCACATTCACTGCATGAGTTAGGTTTCTCACCTGTATGAGTCATTTTATGGCTTGCAAGGGATAACCTATGCCTGAAGCCCTTACCACATTTGGTGCAATAGTATGGTTTTTCCCCAGTATGTGTTCTCTCGTGAATAAGAAGGGAGCCTTTCATATTGAACCGTTTCCCACATTCAGTGCATGGATATGGTTTCTCTCCTGTATGTGTTCTGACATGGCTAGGAAGATAGCCTTTATCAGTGAAACGTTTCCCACATTCAGTACACTGATACGGTCTTTCACCTGTATGGGTTCTATTGTGGTGGAGAAGGCCTTTTCTCCAACTGAAACATTTCCCACATGTAGGGCACTGATGAGGTTTCTCACCGGTATGTGTTCTTTCATGATCAGTAAGATGTTGTTTCCGTATGAAAGTTTTCCCACATTCAAGGCAGTGATAGGGTTTCTCACCCGTATGGATTCTTTCATGGATCGTAAGATACCCTTTCCGACTGAAGCTTTTTCTACATTCTGTGCAGTGATAACGTTTCTCACCCGTATGTGTTCTTTCATGGGAAGTAAGAGTTCCTCTCCTACTGAAGCTTAATCCACATTCAGTGCATTTATGAGGTTTCTCACCCGTATGCGTTCTTTCATGGCTAGTAAGAGATCCTTTCTGACTGAAGCTTAATCCACATTCAGTGCACTGATGAGGTTTCTCACCTGTATGCGTTCTTTCATGGCTAGTAAGAGATCCTTTCCGACTGAAGCTTAATCCACATTCAATGCACTGATGAGCTTTCTCACCAGTATGCATTCTTTCACGGACAGTAAGAGATACGTTACGACTGAAACTTTTCCCATATTCTGTGCACTGATGTGCTTTATCACCTGCATGTGTTCTTTCATGCTCAATTAGAAGTTGTTTTCCACTAAAGTGTTTCCCACATTCTGGGCACTGATGAGGATCTTCACCTGTATGCAAGTGTGAAGATTCATGTCTATTAAATGAGGACATGTTAACAAAACGTTTTCCACCTTTAGCACATTGATAAGGGTTCTCACCAGTATGTGTTCTTCTGCTGATATTAAGGTATCCTTTATGAATGAAGCTTTCCCCACATTTAGTACACCGATAGGGGTTCGCGCTCAAATTCTTTTTTTTCCAAGTTAGAAGTGAAAACTTGTGACAATCTTTTTACACATCCTCTGCACTCATTATGTTTCCCACCTGCAGGTGTTCTGTCATGGGCAAAAACAACCACTTTTCTTACTGAAAGCCTTCCCACATACAGTGCACTTATAAAGTACCATGTCCATATCTGTTCTTCAATAACTGTTTTCTTGCTTAGGTCACGTTTGCTACACAGTTAAAACAGCTCACCCATAAATCATTTAACCAAAGGTTTTCTTATCAACTATTTTCCTTTAAGTTCTCTCCAACATAAACCATCTTCCGGTCTTCTTAATACTCTGAAACTCACTTATATAGTTTCTTTACTACTAAGGCTCATAATATTTGAATTAGAACCATCTCACTAAAAATCAGTTTCTCTTACGGCTTTTGCCTTTGTCCTTAATTCCGGATTACTTTTACCACTGTTGCCCATCAAGAATTTATTTCTTCATACATCATTACTTCATTTGCCAGAGAAGACTTGCTTGGCTTGTTTTCCAGTGAATGTATCTTCTTGTTTTTATCACTTGGTTCACCTGTTTGAATAAGACAAAAACATATTTTTTACAGGACACAAACGTAACACAGATTCATACTCAATATTGGCACTTGGTAATTATGCACAATATCAGTTTGTATTGTTTGAAGGAAATCTTTTACCACTAGACCACTATGAAAAGTGTAGAAGGGACAATTAATGAGTGACAACATATGCAGAATAGTGTAGAAGATTTCTTAAGAAGTAAAGGAGTTAAAGTTTTAAAATGTTACTAAAGTATAACAAAAAGTAATTAAACACTGAATTCTAAATGCACACTGGATGCTGCTTTCCATAAAACAGACTTTTTGAAACTAGATCAAATTATTTGCCTTTATTTTATGACATGCTATTGACAATTTTACAAAATGTTCAATTTTTAAATGTTTCCACTTAGTGAGGGCTATTTTCTCTCATTCCATAAACTTTTGGATGCTATAGTGTGTGAATATATTTTTTTGTTTACACAATAAAACCAGAATTCATGCAACACAACCTCTTGTCCTTTCTATTAAGTTCCCATGACACATTCAATTTGTATCTGACACTCTCAAAATGAAAGAAGTCTCGAAATGACGCCTGGTTTAGCATCCTTAAATACAATTGATCACACACTGCTGTGAAAATCCTAAGCGCTGTGCTTCATATATGAAGCGGTCTTTGATGCAACTACTTTGACAATAGAGAAGATGTTTGCCTTATGGTGACCATCATGTTTTACTGGCTCTATCGCCAATGAGCATACTTTGCACTCAAAGGATTCCCAACAACGTAACATTTTGTGATGACAGACAAATACTCAAAGTGCCTGGCCACTCTGTATTATGGCAAAGATGATGGCCGACCGTTACCTACAGAACGCCCCAAGGAGCCATCCTTTCACACTGCCTCAATCTCTGCAAGAGAGCCTCTTGGAGTCTGACTTGCCAACGATGTGAATAAAATTTACAACAAAATAAAAATAAACAACAACTCTAAAGGTATTCAGGAGAAGACATTGAATAAAAGGGCAAAGCGCGGGTGATAGCTGCAGAATAAGAAAGCTCACAGTCACCCACTTCTCAAACATCCTGTACTGTTGCCCTTAATAGAGGCTGTGTCTCTGAATCAGAGATACGAGGAGAAAAGCAGAGCTAGATTGCATGCCCACAATAAAAGGGCTGAGGAAAAAGGGACTTTCTTTCGGTAATGCTCTTTCTGACAAAATACTCGAACCACAAATTCCTGGCCATGTGAATATTCCCAGGCTCCTGTCTGGACCCAGCGAGTTTTCCCAGTAATTCTCTCATGTATTTGTAGGTGGCATCATGTGGCTCTGTGTCAGGTCCGTACCACCTCAGAACCGATGTTGGGCCCCTATAAAACTTCCACCTCCGCGTGCCCACGTCGGCTTCTTTCTGATACTGGCAAACACCAAGCCCTTAGGAATCAGATTGTGCCTGTGAGCAGATTTCTAGATTAGAATCTTATCCATATGGACCAGATGAGTCCATTCCCCAGAACGGAGAGGCGGGTGGGTCGGTGAAAAATCTGCAGTTAAAGTAAACACCAAAAACATCATTACCAAAGGCAAGTTGTTCTTCTGATAGATACTTCTATCCGCAGATGCCTCACCTTGTGAATAGATATACCAAAGCCCCAGGTGGAGGACGGTGGAATGACTGACACCAGAAAATCCTGCAGGACAGAGCGGGCGAAGTGCCCCTTATACCAGATAAGGTCATAGAGGCAGCAGTGCTTTATAAACATGTGAACCGACACCCACTTAGAGGCCTGACAGAGGTCCATGACTGACACCGCACACTAGCACAGTGGAAGCAGCCTTTGCTATGGTGGAAAGAGCATGCAGGCCTTCTGGAGGCTGTTTCTTGGCCAATCCGTAACAGGTTTTAAATGTTCAAAACAATCCATCTGGAGACTGTCTGCTCCTGCATAGCTTCTCCCTTTTTCGCTGTAGAGAAGCCCAGAAAAAGCTATTTGTCCACCAGATGATCTTTGGTGCCATCAATGAAGAAGCGTAGGGTTCTTGTCTAGGATGCCTTTCTTCCTCTTTGGATGGGTGAGCCAGAGTAAAGAAAGCTGGCATGTGATAGACTGCCCTGTGAGGTAAGATGCCACAACCTTTGGGAGAAATGCATCTTTTGTCCTGAATACCAGTTTGCCTGGGACAAAAGTGGTATATGGATGGCTGCTGGAAAGACTGCTTGAAATTCACTCATGTTACGAGCGGACTTTATTGCTATGAGAAATGTTGTCTTCAGCGTAAAAGCACTGGTTCAAACGAGGCCCACATGACGAAAGTGACGACCAAATGAAAGGTCCCACTGGGGCATCACAAATAATGTTGGCAGACACGAATGTGTCAGCCCTTTCAAAACGTGTTTCACAACAGGCGATTTAAATATAGATGGCACAAAGGAAGGCTGAAAGGACCAAAAAATAACATTTAACTCTTGCCACAGCAAGGCCTTGCTGGGACAGAGAAAGACAAATCAACAGTTATGTCACACAACTGTGCCTGTAGAGGTTGGAAATTTTGGGAGGAACATGAAACAAAAACTTCTCAAAGCATAAATTGTTTTAGTGGAGGGATGCCAGGCAGCCAAAATGACACCTACTGCTTTGGGAGGAAGATCAAAAGCCATCCACTCTCGCCGTTCAATCTCCAAGCATGGAGGTATAGGTTTTTGCAGGGTGCAGGACCAAGCTTCTACTCAACAGGAGGTTCTTCTGAAGGTTCAGCTGATCAGAAGACATTTGCTCATAGCCAGAAGTTTCAGGTACCACGCTATCCTTGCCCAGTCTGAAGCCACTAGGATGACTTGGGCCCACTCGTTCCGGATTTACTTCAGAACCCAGGGAAGAGAGACAGAGGCGGGAAGGAGTAAAGGAGACTCAGCTCCAATCTAAACAAAACGCGTCTGAGTAAGAACTACCATGGGAACTCCAATGTGGAAAAGCTTGGACACTGAAAGTTCTTTGTGGTACTGAAAAGAAGGGTTCTCCCTTTTGCTGGAAAATGTCTTGTTCCACCTTGGACAGTAGATGCGCTAGGCAATGATGGCGGAGTTTGTCTGCCTTGGCACTCAAAAGGTGTTGGGTGATCAGGGAGATGCCCCGAGCATTCAGCCATTTCCAGAGGCGCAGAACCTCCTCGAACAGGACCCACAACCTCAAGCTGCCCTGTTTGATGCAATACCACATGGCAGTCATGTTGTCTGTAAGAACGTGTACCTATTACCCAGGATCACTGGTATTAGGCGAATGAGCGGCTGCTGCGATTTTTGCATAATTATAGATTTGCAGCATTCACCACAATCTATAATCTGCAGATTTTACCCCGAAAAATGTGTTTCTAGCTCAAATGGTTCAAAAGTTACTAAATTGTAGCAACACGTGTTGGTGCCCAGTAAAAGGCCCTTTAGCAAAGCTGGACTGGTCACCTTTCTGTTGCTTTTTTATATATTTGGGTGCTAAACGGGTACTAGCGAGGTGCAATCAATACCCATGGACAGTGTTACTAAGTTTAAAGATGAAAAATAGTTACATCATTATTACAAAATGTGTCCCATTATGTCTCATTATTTGCCTTTTCTTGCCGCATAATTTACTCAACCCTGTTGTATAATTTGGCCATCTCCTGCCCCATAATTCCAGTGGCCCTGCTGTTACACTCTGATGTTCGGAAGGAATGCCTTCAGAATCAAGCGAATCACAAGTAGAAGCGGAAATGGGTCTCCACTGGAGACCAGAATCAACTGATTCCACCATTCCCAGATTACCTCCCCAACCCAGCAACAATGCATCCTTCACAGCCATTACTACTGGGTGGTGTAGAGAGAGGCCAGTCCAATTGCTGTCAAGCAGCCACCGCTGCAAGTTTTTCGCAATCTCCTCCTACACCTGGATGGAATGAGAAAGGTTCCCTTAGTGCTGAGCCCACTGAGATTCCAGATCCCACATGTGCCACCTGGCGTGATCCACAAGCAGAATGCAGGAGGCTAAGAGGCAAAGAAGGCCGAGAGCTGCTCTTCGTGAGACTCAGTTCAGAGGTCGAAACATCAGAATCATAGCCTGAATGTTTTGGACTCACTGAGGCAGAGGAATGACTCAGAAGAGCACTGTGTCCAGAACGGCTCCAATGAAGTGGAGACTCTGTGAAGGAGTCCGGTGCGACTTCGGCGTGTTGATGGGGAATACAAGCAATATCAACAGGATTGCAGTCCTTTGGAGGTGGTACACAACTGTGAGGCAAGTCTGCCTCCAGCAGCCAGTTGTCGAGATATGGAAAGACTGGTATTCCTAACTAAAGAAGATGAGCCGTGACCACCATCATCACTTTTGTGAACACCTGAAGTGCACTGAAAAGGCCAAAGGGGAGCACCGAGTACTGAAAGAGCCAGTGGCCTACCTGAAACCGCAGGTAATGCCTGTGGGACTGCAGGATAGGAATGTGAAAGTAAGAGTCCTGCAGATCCAATGCAAGGGAGAGCATTTTGAATTTTTTCTTCCTGAAGATGTTCAAAGGGTAACAGTTGAGGATAGGGCAAAGGCCTCCATCCTTCTTCAGCACTGAGTAGTAGGAGTAACAACCAGTTCAAACTTCCAACGCTCTTTATTGCTCCCATGGCCAAGACAGCCTGACCTTCCACTCGCAGAATTGACAAGAAGTCCTCCGGAAGGCGTTCAGATGTAGGAGCCATGCCGGGAAAGGTGGAAAGGAAGGAGAGGGCATATATATTCTGTATAATTTAGAGCATCCACCTGTCTGACGTGATGCTCTGCCACCTCTGGAGGGAAAAGGTGATGCAATCTCCCACGGTTTAGTAGTGGCTGCAGAGGGGGTAATTAATTTGACAGGTTCCTCCAGCATAAACATGCATAGGTCTTGCCTATGAAAACATTTGGCTTTGTCAGTGCTTTGTAGAGCAGCAAAGCCGGAATGCTTTCCCTCTTCACATCAAACATGCCCCTTCTTCATAGATATAGGCTTGCATGCATGGGGCAGGTTGTATACTTCTGTATACTGGGTGATATCCAGAACTTGCATGCAAAATATATATATATACATACATATATACACACACATCTGGTTTCAGCGTGTTGCCCACAGGCTGCCTGTATGCCGGCGCTGCTCATGTTCAGAGCTACGCCACGTGCTGATGTGTAAATCCAAAAAGCGGCTTCCTTTAGACACAAGAACACCACTGCACCCCAGTGCAGCTGCTGGTAAACTTTTTAATTTAATCACACAAAAGAACGCATTCTTGTGTGTGATATAATGAAATTCTTTACCAGCAACTGCACCAGAGTGCAGTGGCATTCTTGTACCTAAAGGAAGCAGCTTTACATCTATCTATCTATCTATCTATCTGTTTACTACTTGTTTTGGAAAGTACAAGTAGCATTCAGGAATGTAGTACTCGGCAAAAGTTAAATCACTCAAGCTAGTGTTAGTGCCATTAACACTAGCAAATCTACATATAGGGCCTTATTTTGACTTTGGCGGTCTCGGAGCGGGGCTGCCACGCCGCCACCCCTAGACCACCAAAGCCAAAATAGACCACCCACCACAGTACGCCTTTTAAAGTCTCTGGTGGGCAGATCTTTGGCAGTCCCACGGTAATGCCTTTGAAACAGGCAACGCAATGGGAGCGTCAAAAGCAGTACCTGCAGGGCATGGACTGTCAAGTCCATGTCCTGCAAGAACTGGGGCGCATGCATACAGGGGGGTACGACATGTGAACCCTGCATGCACCCCATGGCACACAGGCCCTGTAGGGCCCCCTGTGTTTCCTCACTGCCACATGTTTCGTGGCAGGCTCACAGCCATGAAAACTATGGCGGTGAGGAAACTAGTAATATGCTTGGCAGTGTCGCAGCGGCACCACCAGCATATTTCCAGCCTCACACTGCTGCAAGACTGCCAGGGATCACAGATCCCTGGCAGCAGCAGTGGTTCTGTGGCAGTCCGACCTCTGTAGTCAGGATATGGTGGGTGGACCGCCACCACGACTACGGCGGTCCATAAGGCCATTATGTTTTGGTACCTTATTTATTGGAATGTACAACTTTTGTAAAGTTCCCACGGTGCTGTGAGCTAGTTTCAAATTGGTTTGGAGGGAATTGGTAGGTGATCCATAAAGGACAAGAGACTAGAATTTCTTGAAGTGCATGGGCCAAGTCGGAAATCATTGATGGCTCTAAGCAGGACCACGCATATCGAGTATTATGCATGGTATAAGGGTATGCTCGTAGTTCTTCATTTTCACACACTGACTGCCAACAGAACTTAGAAACTATTTATGTAAATGGAGAGTATATAGCATTGTACCTTATGTGGCAGCATGGCACTGGGGGTCAGTGCCATGCTGCCTCTTAGCACAAGCCACATTCCAGAATGTACTGTACAGCTGAGCTACAAATATGGCATGGTCTGATATGACTATAGAGGGGAGAACAAGCAATATTGGTTGTACGCACTACCAGGGATGGGCTTTTGAAAGGGTCACTGCTGGGACTACGTTTCTGACGATTTGATCTGTATCATGGAGTCTCACTATGCTCAGCCTACAGGCAGCGAAAAGCACTTCTGCACACCAGCCTCTTTTGTACAGAACGAAGGCAGCTCAGCACCCATTTCCTAACAATCTAATTTGAAAAGACATGGTCCACAAATGCTTTCGTGACAGAATAGCTTTTCTTTTCCTCGTGCATTTGGCCATAAAGCCCGATCGTACAATTTCTAACAGGGCTTATTTTTTAGATTTAAGAGCGGTTATTTCAGGGTAATGATGCTCGACTGACTACATTTGTAAAGCAGCCAACTCGGTCTCTTGCTGCTTATTTATTTACAAGCCACAAAAGAGCCCAAAGAAATCATTTAGTTTCAGAGAATGTTCAGACCTCTAAACTAAATGATTCTCCAAAATGTCTCTAATCTTCCAGTTACATTAATTTGGTACCTGTGGACAACCATATCGCTCCTCTGTATTCGAGGATTTTCCATCATGAAGCCGAAATCCCACCTTTGGCCAGTGAAAGAGTCCATTTACAAAGTCTATTTTGGGCTTTTCTGCACCAAGTCTGGGACATTCAGGATATGATTCAGATGTTTTCGGCTCAGTCCTGTGTTAAGAACGGATGGTTATGAAGCTTTTTGGTCTCATGACCTCATGTATTCTGCTGGTGCCCCATACCTGTAGACGCATACGGGCTCTGTAGCAGAACCTCGGTCTTCAACGAGCTCGACAATGAGAGTGCCTCTCAGGCACCATCTGTGAGTCGGATGAGGTGGCTCAGGACTGCCAATTGTGGATGAGGGATTCCAACCTTTAACCTACCCCCATCCAAAGCTCATAGTGGTGATGGACGCACTGACTGGGCGAGCAGCTGGAACCGAGGCACAGCATCAATCTTCTTGAAATGTGTGCCATCCGATGATCTCTCAAGGCCTTTCTGCCTTTCATAAAGGGAAGTTCTATTTAAGTCCTAACAGAAAACCATGTGGTACTGCAACAAACAAAAAATGGAACGGTGTTGTGTGTGCTGTGACAGAAGGCCATGAGACAATGGCGCGGCTGGACCTTTTTCCTTGACTGGCAGCCATGTGGAGGAGTCTTTGAATGCCAGAACATACGAGCTCAGGAGGGGCAATTTTGCTGACCACAAGTGGCGTCTACATTGGAAGGTGGTTCATGGCTTATTCGCCCAGTAGGGTGTGACTTGGGTAGATCTTTTAGGTTTAAATTTGTTTATTGTCACAACTTCAGCTCAAAACAATAAGCGATTCTTTGATGGTAGAGGCAACCCCCCCTCCGCGGCACCAATATAGAGCGTAACTTTTCAATCAAAAAAAGGAAAAGAAAACTCCCCCCAGTAACTCTTCCCAAGTACCAGTAGCCATGTAAACATACAATTGGGTAGATCTTTTAGACACTTTCAAGAATGCTCAATGCTGATCGTTTTGAGCTCTGCTCTAGAATTTACGCTTCAAATTTGCAGGGGAAACATGTTTTACCTAAAGTGGGACTTTGGTTCCTTTATGCGTTCCCATCTCTGCTTCCTCTGAACTGAAAGTCAGGTAGGTCCAAGCACAGCTCATTCTGATAAATGTGGACTGAGCTCCGAGGGTTTGGTATTTCACCCCTTAAGTCTATGGGCCTATGCCCTGCTCCACCTACCACTTTCGGGGACCCACGTCCCCAACAAGAGGGCAGGATTTTACGTACAGACCTTCACAACCTTCACCTCAATGAATGGGGATTGTATTTACTCAGCTGGTTCTACTCAATCTCCCCAAGTGAGTAGTGGATGTCACCTTGGCAACTCACCGCCTGTCCATGAAGACAATCTGTTCTGCATGTTGGGCATAGCTTGCGGCCTAGTGTGAGGAAACTCCAGTCGATCCGCTGCAGGCTACTCTTTCAGGTGTCCTCCTGCTTCTACTGTCTTTGACCCAGCATGGTCTTGCAGCGTGCACTGTTACAATGCTATGTTATTTGTTGACACATTTAGCCTTTCTACATTTGACGATCAGCCCTCTTTAAGTCACGACTTGGGATACATTTTTTTAAAGGGCTGAGATATTTTCCTCCCGCCTTTTCTTATGCCACAGTCAGAACATAACTTGATTCTTACCTTCTTGGTGTGCACACCTCTCCAGCCTCTTTCCTCCACTTTCTCCCAATCATTCCCTTTGCTCTTCCTCTCGCTCTCCATCCCAACTCATCCCAGTCCTGCTCTCCCTCCATACCTTTACTACTCAGCCCTCTGCCCTCACTGTTCTCCCCATGTGATTCTCCTGTCCAACTCCTTTCCTGCACTTTTTCTAGGTTCTCACCAGTTCTCGCTCCTGGTCTTTCCGCCTCCCAGTCCATTCCACCAACCTTCTCCTTCAGGTCTCTCCTCCATATCTCCACCTCCCATCTCCCCACCGGCTCCTGACTCCACTCCAGCTTCCCCTGCCATCTGCTCTCCTGGAATGCTAAATCAATCTACCCTTCAGTGGTCTCTACCCCCTGCCCCTTCCTGCTTTATTACTATTCCCTACTGCTTGTTCTCCAATTCTCTGACTACATTCCCTGTCTGCTTATTTTCTAGCCCTTCTATTCATTTTCTCCTTACTCCATCATTTGTTCCTTTTCTTGTTTCAATGTATGAACCTTATGTCACTGTCGTAATCATGTAAAGTTCACCTATAACTCCTGTAAACTTAAATAAATAATTGTGCACTGCTGTTCTTTGAGGTAACTGGCCCTTAGAACTGCCTTCCTCATAGTAATTACAGCCACATGCCATGTCAATGAACTGCAGGCACTGTCAGTAAATTCACTATATACCATCCTTTTCTGAAGAAGTTGCTGCTCAGGGTTTCGGATATCCCTTCTTCTGAAAGTGGTGTTGTCTTTTCGTTTGGGGCAGTCTATCAGCCTCCTCGATTTCATCTTTTCGTCACATCCGTTTGAGGAGGAGAGGCTTCACATTTGGCCTCTGAGAGGGCCTTAGCTTTCACACCGATAGGGTTAATATGCACTGAGTGAATGACCAATTTTTTGTGGGGTTTTCTCATGCTGTGAGTGAAATGTAGCCTAGAAATGGACCTTATTTAGACGCAATCATTCTTAGCATAAGGATTTGCCATGCACTGACCAAGAAGGATTCCTGATGGCGTCAGAATCCCTTTAAGAGAGCCAAGACAAATGATATGGCCTGGGCAAGCGCCAGAATTTGCCTCCATAACTGGTGGTCACCCTTATTATATGGATAGAAGATGGGCTTTTAAGCCACTCCCTAGACCAATGCCAACTTTGGCTCCATCACTATTGAGTCCCCTGACTGCTAAAGGGGATTATGCGGTGCCAGGTGCGCAACGCCCATTGGGCTAAAAGGGCTTCAGCCCCCATCGCCCACCCCCTGGCATGTGTCCCAGCCCAGGTACAGTTACAGTTCTGTAGCTGATGGGTGCTGCACCAGAGATGTGCCTCAAAGTAGGCCTCCTACAAAGTACTTTGCCGTTCGTCCGAGGTTAAAGTGAATAAAAAAAGTATTAGAACAGTGATTCTGAGTGCAGGGACATATGGTTGGGGGATGGGGCCAGAGACATGGCTAAAAATAACAAAATACATACTGCAAGTATTTTGTTGACCTTTCGCATTCAGGTAAATACATATAGTATATAAGGCACAGCTTAAATTAAAAAAATGAATGCAAATTAAAATAATTGGTGGGAATTGCGCTTTAATGTTATGAAAACTCAGTTGGTGAAAGGGATCACAGCAGAAGTCAGTGTATGTAACCAAAGAACTGAATCTTGGTTGGTGCACTGGGGAGTGACGTGTGTATTTATAGCACTACGAGGCCCCAGCCTGCAAATGAAAGTGCAGTGAATGGGAGTCATTGTTTTATAACTCTGTTACACAGAGTATAGGATAGGCTGCGACAAAATGTGGAAGTCAAGTAAGGGGACATTTACTAAAATCTGACGCAAAGCATACAAGTAACCAAAGTAGGTGTGCTGTGTTGCGCCGTAGGGAGAATGAAAAACATCACTATAGCTTCTGAGATATAGCACAGTTTTTCTTTTCCCCAAGGCTGGTGCACTTTAGGCTACCATGCACCAATGACCACAGCCTTTTGCTGTAAAAACGTAACTCTAATACTCTTCCCACTGCGTATGTGTGGTGTACAATGCAGCATACTTGCAAATGTTGAAAAGTACAGAGAAATTGAAACATTCCTTCTCCTTTAAGCCTTTCTAAAGGAAGTGTAACATTTTGGCAGGAATCCCTCTCTACAATTGTTCGTAGATAGGTATTGGCAACAAAACTCATGGATGATGGCAGGGGATACCCATGTACCACCGATGGAACACCCCCTTGAGGTAAAGTAGTGCAAAGCACTACTATGCCTTACCTATACCAACTTTCCCAACGCAAATCCCGATTTGCGTTGAAAAGTAAATACCATGTCAATGCTTTGCGTTACAAAAATAACTCGAACCCGGCGCAAAGTGGTAGTAAATCTGGGCAAGTGTTTGATATAAAACAAGAATGTTAAAAGTGCTGGAAAAAAACATATTTCTAGTAATATCCAATCAGAATGTACCTACCGCAAACTTTTTATTTATACGTTTTTATTAGAAAGACGCCCTTCAGAACTTATCTGATAACACCCTTACATTACCTCTGATAAATAATAAGTCTTTGCCCACATGAATTCTGAAGTGACTTCATTAATCGAAACCATATACTGGCTCCCAAGCAACCTTTAGATTTGCTTATTAACCAATTAGACATTTCTTTCAAGTAGCAGGCACCATGGTAAGGAGGTTTTTAGGTCTCGCCCTGAAAGCCAGCGCTTCAGCGCTGGCTCTGGGCGAGACATTTTGCAGTGTGGGCTTCAGAAATGCGACCACAACTTTTGGCTGGCCTAGAGCATGCGAGAACGCGCACAGTAACGCGCTTTCCTCGCATGCTCCAGGCCATCTGCCTTTCCTGTCACGCTCTCCCAAGCGCCTCGCTCTGCCCCTCCCCCACCACAGAGCGAGCGCGTCCCTCACATTGGTCTGCTGCTGTGTGGGCATTGTGGACTGGTATGATGCTGTCTTGGCCAAATGTAAGCAGCAGCGGCAAAATCAAGAAGCAGTGTACTGGCTAGAGCATAGCTTGTGAGACAAACAGTGAGCTTGAATGATTAAAATGTTCCAGTTTGAAACATAACCATGCAGCTGTTTTTAACAGGACCCAATTTCCATTTGATACTTTGTGTCATATGTATTTTTTTAATAAGGGTTGGCAATTGATGAGATTTCTTCAGCCTTTATTGCTGCTGCTAGTCCTAGTTATGGACTGTCGTTGAAACAGGATTGTCACAGCTCTCTCAGTGCACCTCAGATCTGTCCCTTATGCTGCACACAGCTCTCCCAGTGCACTTGAGGTATGTCCCTTACACTTCAAGCAGCTCTTCCAGTACACCTCATAGCTGTTCCTTATGCTGCACACAGCTCTCCCAATGCACCTCAGATGTCCATCACGCCGCACACAGCTCTCCCACTGCATCTCAGATCTGTCCCTCACGCTGTACATAGCTCTCCCAATGCACCTCACGTCTGTCCACACTGCACACACCTCTCCCAATGCACCTCAGATCTGTCCCTTCCGCCACACACAGCTCTCCCAGTGCACCTCAAATCTGTCCCTTACGCTGCACACACCTCGTTGTGCACCTCACATTTGTTCCTCACGCTGCACACAGCTCTTCCAGTGCACTTCAGGTCTGTCCCTCACACTGCACACAGCTCTCCCAGAAAACACACAAAACAAACATTAGGAAATGGACACTAAACATCCTGGCATTTCATTTAAAACAAAGCACCACATAATTATATGCTACATAATTACACTCCACATAATACCACTCAGTGACATATAATTACACGCCACATACTTACACTCCACTGAATACAACATACACTCCAAATAATACCACTCAGTGCCACATGATTATATGCTACATAATTACACTGCACTCAATGCAACATACACTCCAAATACCACTTAGTGCCACATAATTACATGCCACATAATTACACTCCACTGAATACAACATACACTCCCCATAATACCACTCAGTGCCACATAATTACACGCCACATAATTACACTGTACTCAATGCAACATTAATACACTCCACATAATACCACACAGTGCCACATAATTATATGCTACATAATTACACTGCACTCAATGCAACATACACTCCAAATACCACTCAGTGCCACATAATTACACACCACATAATTACACCATCATTACACTCTACTGAATGCAACATACACTCCACACAATACCACTCACTGCCACATAATGATATGCTACATAATTACACTGCACTCAATGCAACATACACTCCAAATACCACTCAGTGCCACATAATTACACACCACATAATTACACCATAATTACACTCTACTAAATGCAACATACACTCCACACAATACCACTCAGTGCCACATAATGATATGCTATATAATTACACTGCACTCAATGCAACATACACTCCAAATAATACCACTCAATGCCACATAAATACACACCACATAATTACACTGTACTCAATGCAACATAAATGCTCTCCACATAATACCACTCACTGTGACAGTTACACGCCACATAATTACACTCTACTCAATGTAACAAATACACCCCACATACAACTCAGTACCACATAATTACAAGCCACATAATTACACTCTACTCAATGCAACATAAATACACTCCACATAATACCACTCCGTGCCACATAATTATACGCCACATAATTGCACTCTACTCAATGCAACATAAATACACTCCACATAATACCACTCAGTGCCATATAATTACACGCCACATAAATGCACTCTATACCACATACCACCAATCAACATAAATGCACTCCACACCATGACACAATTTCACTAAGCATAATTTCACTCAACACCACAGTTACAGGCCACACGATTCAACTCCACACATTTCCAATACACACCGCATAATTACACACCAAACAACCTATTTCAACTCCACAATCCACAACGTACCTCCAATCCACCCCATATAGTGTTACCACCTGAGCACCAAACATCATTAACCACCACCATTTTGCATCAGCGCACCACCTAAGCATCACGTCAGTCTGCCCTTGGAATCTGGCATCTGTTGATTCTCCCCTAGTGTCCGTCCGCTGCTCGTGTTCTAATTAAATTACTGTTTTACAACCTCCATTCCCAAGTTATTTATGTCCCGCTCCCCATAACAATTTTTTTTTAAAACAAACAAGCATGAAAACAGGCAGGAAAAAGTTGCCAGCAGTGAAAGTACAAAACAAGCATTGGCATAGCCAATAGGCCTTTGGGACCTTATAAGTATTTAGTTATGCAGCACAATATCCTTGGTGCAACAACATCAACTGTTGCATGGCTAAACACTTATAAGGTCCCAAAGGCGAGACCTATTGGCTATGCCAATGCTTGTTTTCTTCTGTCACCATCACCCTCGCTCTTGGCTTCACAGAACAGGTGATCCCTTAACTTCCTTTTCATCCTGAGGCACCTGAAGGTTATCTTTGTTAATAAAAAAATAGCATGAGCTATTGTAAAACTAAAAAAAAGATTGGGAATGTCATTCCCAGTAGATCCTGCCCATTTCAACCACTGAGGTCACCCAAGTGCTGTTTGAAGGTGGAAGAGGCTTGGTTTGTTTTTTCATTGCTTCTTGTGCTTCATGGTGTCACACTCTCTCTGCCTAATTAGCCCGCTTGAAAGATGCCCATGAAAGATTTGGGCCCAGACTGGGAACTGTGTGAAGCAAATTACCAATGTTTCCGGTTTTACTTGGTGCGGGAACAACTGGCCCGCTTTTACTAAACTGACAATAAAGCAGGTAAAATTACTGTGGGGAAAAGCTGAATTGTAGCTCAGACCCTTTCCGTAACCTCTACCCGAACCTCAACATGGCACTGATAGCCAACATTCCCCCACTTCTTTCTTCACCCTTACATGGTATCGCCCCATAGATGCCAGGTTTTCATTGGTGCAGCCACGTCTCTTTGCTTGCAGGTCTCTCTTACACCCATGAGTAAGCACAGTTTAAGAAACTTCCATACACCAAAACACATCAAACACAGACCAATCTGCACTCACATTCTTCTGTCCATCAATTAGATTTGAATGTTTAAGCAACATTTCGATCAAACATTTTCAGTTTAAGTTCCTGCAGCGGCATAGCAACAAAGATTATTTCTAAGAGCAGAATTGTGGTCCTGAAACGTGAAATTAAAGAAACTCGCCAAATATGCTGCACAACAAACATGCACTGTTTCATCTAAGGCACACCACAAAGTTGTGTGCCTCCCCAGCGCAAATGCACTGTGGTGCCTTGTTAGGAGTAAGAAGCATTGTATAAATCAACAACAGTACACTACAGCATACTCAAACACTACAGAACTGCATGGTCATAATAATGATAATGCAGAGCAAGGCAAATCTCTGTTGACATAACCTATTTCTACTTTTTTATAAATGTAGGAACTTTACTTAGACCCCCGATTCAAAGTTGTGTTTTAAATTCCGATCCACCCTCAAATGGATGTTTGCCCATGGATCACAGTTTTGAGTTGTGCACCAATTACCACATTCTTCAATTTTCTCCTGACTGATTCCACAAGAAGCCCCATATAATTTATATCTAACAGAGACATACCTCTGCCACCTAAAGAAAATGCCTCTAAGATCAATTTATCAAAGTGCATTGCAGGACAGGTGGAGAATTTGCTTTAACATGTGCCTTTTGTTTTTTTCTCCGGGATGGTGTCTAGACGGTACACCAGAACTCCCCTTATGTTAGTATTGCATCGCTGTGTCCTGCCTTTTCAAAGAGGTGTAGTTTGTCAGCAAAATGCTAATGAAACCTTATTCTGCTGTCAAACGAAGCATAACACTGATATTGGGTATAATAGGTTACTAATGCAAAAGCATTGCTCAGTGAAAACACTACTTTGTGCACACTTGTTACAATGACCAAAAGGTAACCAGGTTGTCTGCCTGGTGCATATCTAGTGCCCTATTTGAAGTTGTCCCTTTGTCTTCACAGGCCAGGCTAACTGCTATAGGTATTATACACACTTAGGAACAACCATTATAGAGAATTTGGTCATCCTTCCCAAAGTAATTCTGGCGAAATTTCTAACATATGTTGCATTTTGAAATACACATTACCCTACAGGATTTAAAAAGCAACATTGGTATTTTAGTGGATTCGACACAATATGCTGGGGCTTCAGAACTGATTTGAAAGCATAGTAGTTGTTATAAAATAGGCCACTAAGTGGCATTATTTTCTGTTCCTGTTGAGAGTGACCACTTTGCAGGATATTTCCCATCTGGTACACATAATGTGTGTACTGGAACTTCAAAGAATACGTGTATCCTCTGCATGCAAGAACACCATTCACTGCAGTGCTACTTAGGGCAACTACCTTTTTTGTCGGTTCACTAGACTTGGTGGTTTCCTGCATGAAAAGTGGTCGGTCATCTAACAAGGGAACTGGTCAATGAGCAGGGCAAACAACAAATCTTTTAGTTTGATTTAGCAGAGCGCAGTAATTAATAGTGAGTAATACTGCCAACTGATTGGCACCCACTTATGCAGTCTGAGGAGGAATAGAAGATGCAATAAAGGTTGGTCACACATGCTGAAATCAGGTGTGTTAACCCACTCAGCTCAATATATTAAGACCTGTAAATGCGTGCAGTTGCAGACAAACATATGCTGCAACGTCCCAAAGAGCAGGCTGAAAATGCATCTTTAGTCTGCATGTTTCTGAAGATGGAATGAAACCTATTTTATGACCTCACTGTCATTTTACAGACAACATTGGCAAAAAGGGCCACTGTTTTGAATTACCTTTGTGAAAACTGGTGCTAAATTGCTTTATATTGAAATGTATAGAAACTGCTTTTTAGCTGTCAAATCACTCACCCCTTTTAAAAGCTCCATCAGCAGCCTATAAACATTGTCAAATCACGGAAACATGCCTGTTGTAATCATATGGGGTTTGATCAGTATATTTAAAATGTATAATTTATCACTCTATTTGCTTGCATTGGCTCTAAGAACAGCTCCTTTCATTGTTTGAAATGTTGCCCCCCCTCCACTGGTGGTGCTCTCAGCCGCCTCCCCCCAAGTTGGCGTCCACTGCGCCCTGTTTTGTGCCCACTGCCCTAGGCCAAGCCAGACAGGCGCCCTTTCCCTGCCAGGAGCCCAATGTAGTCTCCTCAATCCACTAGACCACCACAGTATCATAGCCTGAGGCAAATACATCTACTTCTCCCTGCCGTAAGAGTGACACTGTCCATACCACTTCCTGCTAATTCGAGGTTTGTTCCCAGGGCTTTAAGTGGGCCGGTTCCTACCGGTGCTCTACCGGCAGTTCTAAAAAGCAGGTGCTGAGAAGGGCCCCTATCAGGCTCTCCGTTTTTGCCCTCACCAAAAGGTTGTAAAACAAATCTCAACTCTGTCTCTGCAGCAGTACCACCCTTCACTGCATTTGAGGCAACATTCAAAGAGACTCGTTATAGTTATTTCGGTCTCATCATTTCAGAATGGAAGCATTCTCAATATAATTAATATACAACGAACCATAGTTGTTGCCTATGTATCTTATGCAACTAACAAGCATTGACAAAGCCAATAGTCCTGGCTTGCTGTAGGTGTAATCTTATTTGTTTTATTATATATCTGAGTACCTAGAGTCCTCAGATGCAACCCCTCCTTCTCCTGTTTCAAAAGGGACCTGAAACTCCATCTCTTTAACAAATACTTTCCTGACCAACGTCAACTAACCTAGACTTCAATATCCGAGTTGACTCCTCTCTCTCTTGACATTCAAGGATAGTTGGTGACCGGACTGTGTTAACCACCTTCGTTTGCTCTCTCTCCCTCCGCTGCACTGTTTACCTATTTTTCATGTTGTATTTTTCTTTATCTCTGTCTTCCTTACTGCCGTCCTACTATGTAATGCAATTTCCTTCTGTTTATAGCGTGTATGTAAAGCGCTCTGATACCTACGGGTCAAGCTAGCGCTCTATAAAACTTTTTAAATAAAATAATAAATAAATCTGAATCCAATGATAGAAGCAGCAAAATACCAGACGGGCGGCACCCTATGCTAAGCAAAGGTTTTTAACTTTGGCGTTTTTAAGCCACGACCTTAAGTACACCGACCACGCCCCTTTTAGTGACCATCCCCCCCACCCCCAGTTTTTTCATCCCACTTAAAGCCCTGGCTGTTCTGTTCCCCAGCTCCGAACAGTGTCCCCTTCCCAGCCTGACAATGTGAGAGCACGCCCAGACACTAACCCGTTCAGAAGGCACTGCTATTTTCATGCTTTAAATCTTCCGTATTTCTCCAGCAGGGAGAGCTCTACTTAGGTCCCAGAGTTGTGATCTCCCAGGGTCAGTCTGTCCTCCTGGGTCCAAAGGCTACCTTCGTCATAGGCGCCTTATGACCGCATCGAGATGAAATAAGCAATCTCCGTATGTAATCCGGAACACCGGCTCCTATGCGACTGGGCCACGCGTTCCGGAGCAAAGGACGAATCTAACTGGAGCAGCTTCAGGGGTAGTCACTCTTTTCCTGAACGAGTACGCTATCTTTTTAGTGGTCAGTTTACTCGTTTAACCAATGACAGCCTTCACTGGGCGGTGTCGTCATAATGCCCCTCCCTGGTTTCGTCCCATAGCAAAATCAAACACTCCCCATTATAATCTCACCTCGCGTGAACAAAGTTGGTTTGTTGGCAGTAGGAAGGAGGTAGGTAGGTGTTAAAGACCTTCTGACGGGAGGTAAGTCCCACGTTGGGAAACCGGCGACATTTTGCGAAGCTTAACAATTTAAACAAAAGGCTATTTAAGTTTGCAGATTTATTTTAGATTTTTATTTTAGGACGGGTGGATGGGAATCCCGCGATTTTACCTGGCAAATTCCGGAACACCTGTACCAGAAAGAGAACTACAATAACCATCTAAAAGTAGCGCAATATAAACATGTTTTGGCGCTTCTACTGAAGATAATTTCCAGTGGTGGCATCAATATCAAGCAGGGCTTTAAGTGGGATGAAAAAACTGTGGGGTCTCTCAAAGGGGCGTGGCTAATGTAATTAAGGGCGTGGCTTAAAAACTCAATAAGCTAAAAATCTGTGTTTAGCATAGTGTGACGTCCGACTTGTATTTTGCTCTTTATGTCATTGCATCCAGATATATGATACAACAAGTAACATCATACCTTCAACAAGTCAGGACTATTGGCTTTGTCAATGGCTGTTAGTTGCATAAGATAAATAAGCAGCAACTATGGTGTGTATATAATATTGAAAAAGCTTCCACTTAAAGCCCTGGTGACACCACGACAGTGTTGCTGCTCGTGAGTTTCAAAAAGAGAAGGGAAATCCAGAGAGAAAATGACTGTCTTTAAAGGATTTCCCTTCTCCTACAACTAGGGTGACCAACTGGCATGGGTGCAAATTCAGGACGGTCGGTGTAAAAATTCAGGACAAAGGGTCAAAATTCAGGACGAGAATTTAGGACAGAAGGTCAAAATTCAGGACAAAAATTTGGGACAAAACATACGTTTTACAGACATATCAGAGGAGGTCGCACAATAGTATATAAGTAAATAGACAACCAAAATAAGTACAAGTCAAAATAAGGTTGAGTGAATCATGCCCTTCACAGTTTTTCAGTATGCACGCAGCTTTGCAAAGCGACATCAGTCCCTTTCTGCAATCAAGATTTGTGTAGGAGAAGGCACACCACATGCTGTCACTATAATAGGGCCCATTGTCATTCTATCTGTGATAATCGTCTGCAATCTCAGAATGACAATGGGCCAGTCCACAGTCTTTGCAAGGTCCTGGAGGGGCTGCTGCAGGCAGCCTCAATCTACAGTTTAAAGGATAAGTGCGAGAGGCCCAGAGTGAAAACTTTTAAACTCATGGGGCCTCTCGCAGGGGAACAGCATACCTTCCTGAAATTCCCCAATTTGATTTTAGTATGATGTCTGTAAGGCGTCTGTAATTTGGGGACCCCAAATTACGGACGCCTTACAGACATCATACTAAAATAACGGACGGTCCGTGAAATTTACGGACGGTTGGTCACCCTACCTACAACGCTCACCTTGCATGACGTCATGCTGTAACTTCTCCACTAGTGAGAAGTGAGCCGTGTGAGCACGTGCACATCGATGTGCCTGCTGTCACTGCAGTATGGAAAAAACGGACCCGCCTGTGCCAGGGCACAAAACAGAGCCCGATAGAGACCCGTTTCAGGGCCCCCTTTTAAAAAACTGCAGGTGCTCAGCACCGGTGAGACCCGGCCCACATAAAGCCCTGATATCAAGGATGCATGAAGCCTAATTGTCATTGGAGGCATAATTTTCTCTTATTTGGCTTTACTGTAGCAACCTATTACTTTATGGGAATTGTGTTGTTGGTTCATGTCAAGTCAGCACTGGAAATGCAAAATGTTAATTCGTGGATTTCACAAACGGGTGTGCCAGGGATGCAACTCTAGACCGAACTTATTGGGGGGGGGGGGGGCTAAGACTCCAGCCAGTGCCGGCTTGAGCGCTGGTGGCGGCCGTTAGGTCAGTCTTTTTTAGCGCTCTTCTCCCCCATATCCCCCTTCTCCATGAATTCCCTCACTGCCACTCTCCAACAGTGCACCCCGTCTCTCCATAGCCTCTCTCTGACATTCATTTTTTTTTATAGTGCTACCAGGGCTTTAAGTGGGATGAAAAAACTGGGGGTCTCTCAAAGGGGCGTGGCTGATGTAATTAAGGGTGTGGCTTAAAACACTTAAGCTAAAAATCTGTACTTGGCATAGTGTTCCGCCCCACTGGTATTTTACTGCTTCTGTCCTTGCATCCAGATATATAATACAACAAGTAACATTACACCTACAACAAGTAACATTACACCTACAACAAGCAGGACTATTGGCTTTGTCAATGGTTCTAAATTGCATAAGAAATAAACAACCACTATGACTTTGTTGTATATAATATTGAAAATGCTTCCGTTCTTGTGGGCGAGGTTGTGGCTAAGGCTAGAGCAGCCGACTTTCGAGCTAAGAAAGCAGGTTTGAGCCTCACGTCGGCTCAACATCCTGTGATTCAAAACATGAATGTGTGCTTGTGTTGATGGCCGACCATGAAGGAGCTCTCTCGGAGGCTCCCAGAGTAAGGGATCGCTATCTGCCTAAATCCCATGGATATCCACTACATCAAACCACTTTTTCGCCCTGTTGTGCTACATAATATTCTGCAGAAGATAATCAGCTTACTACAACGGGGATTCAGCATAGACCGGATCCTCGGTCCGGATGCCTCGATCGACGGCACCATAGCAGATGATCATGACCGGACATACTGCTAGGGGAACACCCGAAGTCCAATCATCGGTGGATGCCCGCCGCCTGGAACGAAAAGGATTGAGGAGACCCCGTCCAGAAACTGAGGTGAGGCTGAAAGCGACGCACTGTACAGGGGACTCTGCCACCTCTACCTAAGGCTCCAGTCTTAGCCCACCCAAGTCCCCACTTGGCCACTCCCGCCGCCCGGAACGAAAAGGATTGAAGAGACACCATCCAAAAACTGAGGTGAGGCAGAAAGCAACGCACTGTACAGGGGACTCCGCCACCTCTACCTAAGGCTCCAGACTTAGCCCACCCAAGTCCCCACCTGGCCACTCCCCTTAACTCGGCTGCAGGGTACTTACCAGCACGGGGTCTCCCAGGTGGCGTGCTATCCATGACTGGCCCTCACTCCTGGATCTTGGTCGTTCGGGAGGCTACCAGGCTGATCTTGTTGTCTGGTCGCAGCCTCAGACGTGGTGCAGTGCTTGTGGTGGTTCTGCTGCCTTGGCGTGGTGGTGCGGCTCGCCGGACATCGGGAATCTAGTCACAGCATCAGAGTGGTACAGTGGGTCCGCTGCCTCAGCGCCTTCACATAGGGGCTCGGCATGGTGGTGCAGCTCACCGGAGAGCACGCCTGACCGGGGCACCTCGCTCTGCATCCGGTGCGGCAGATTGCTTGCGCGTACTAGACCCGCCTGATTATACTGCGGCCTGTCCTTGTGGAGTCCGCCGTGCTAGTGCCTAGGATGTGGCCTGCACTCTCGGAGCAAGGCGGCCCGATCAGCGGTACAGAGGTGCCTCACCAACACTCCCCACCCCGTTGCACTGAAGGGATTATTGGGGTCTGCCAGAATAGACCGGGATCTGGCTCTGCCCGACTGCTGGGGGCCCCATCCAGACCTCCCTCTGATCTCTCATCTCCGTATTTGACCAGCGCACAGTAACTTCAACTGGGAGGACCTGGCTCCAGTCAGTTCGGCTGGTAGTAGGTCGTGGCCTGGAATCCCTTTTGCCTTTCTTCTCCATTTGTCTTAGAGCAACTCTGAATCAAGATGGCGACCATTTCCTGCTCTTGGAGAAAAGAAAATCACAGGAGGATAGGCACAACCTGCCATAGAAATCAAAAGAGGACTGGGAACCACTCTAATTAAAGAAAGGAAGGACTATTCTATTCTTTATGCAATCCAACACCTCTATGAGGAAAACTTTTCATTAAGCCCATCCATTGCATCAAGCATATGAGAAAGGGGCTATCTCTCTACTCTGTATACAATCTAACACATCCAAGAGTAAAACTTGTGGGTCCCAAGGATGGTCCATATTATAAAGGGGCGCTTTCTGTGCTTCTCCGGCCTGGCTGATTCCATCTGTCCCCTACAGATTAGTTTTAGCACATAGGTCCATTGATAACTGGTCTAATCCTTAAATATAAAAAATGTAAAAAAAAATGGATACTAATCTTACCCCCGCAGGTCCCAACTCCTTCACTGTTATTTACCCACCCAACCTCTCCAAAAACGCGGCCAAAAAACAAAAACACAAACACCGTTTACTCAAATCCCGACCTGTAACCTTAATCTCAGATGTTTATTTTTGTATCAATAAGGGTAAACTATCAAATGACCTCATCTTCTACTCAAGAAAACAAGCACGTTGGAGGTCGGTCTTCTATTCCGTGCTTCGTATATCGGATACCAGAAAAACCCCACATGGCCTCAAACTATCAACCTCGCCCATTCCCTTCTTCAATGCTAATGACACCATCACCCTCTACAACAATGGCATTATCCTTATTCAAGCCTCCAATGACAATTTAGCTAAGATGGCTAATATCTTCCCTACCATCAAAAATGCGGCAATCTCCAACCCCAATCACCCCTGACTTAACCATCCTAATACACAAGACAACACCCTCACTCCCACCACTACACAAAGGATGCCTCCTACCCCTCATAACCCTTCGCACCCACCAAATGCTCTCGGATACACACAAACCCCTGTGTTTGTCTCACCAGACCCCCGACGCGCAACTCGTCCACCAACCCTGATGGCTAGTGGTGTTAAATCGCCTTTTTCTTCCCGGATCTCTAAGCGATTACAACACGATTCCCATGGCAGGTTATCCTCTAACGCTCCACCACCCTTTCTCTTTCATGGTGAACTCCCGTGCACGGTCTCGCCTAACATGCCACCATCTCAATCGACGTCCAGGCTCCCGCCCTCCATGGATTCTACCCAACCTATCCCATCCCATCCCACCTCCTCTCACCCATCAGCTACACCTATGTCTCCACAGAACCCCCCCATCCCTGGCACCTAACTCCACGCAATTTGGTACTACACAAGACAACATTGATTCAAGTATTCCCCCTGAATGCCTCAGTGCCACCTTAAACCCACCAGATTTTTCTAGAGACACCACCTCTCTATCAAAACTTTCCACACAACCACAATCCTTTATCCAACACTCAGACCTGGCTGCTCGCCTTGATGAGATTTCACTCCACATGCACCTACTCACTGATGAATTTCATGAACTGAAATCCCTCGCTCTCGATCATCTCCCCTGCTCAGAACGTTATGTTCACTAGGGAACCCGCCCTTGATCCCCACAGGGACAGCCCCTGTCCCAGACAAGCGCTCCTCTCACCCTTCCTCGAAAACCTCAGCCCTCCCTAACGCCCCCTCCCGCCCCAGAAGAATAAAGACTGAGCTATCGACCACTGATATTGATACTCTTCTCCTCTCTTATGCCCTCCCATTAAATACTGACAAGACCCCTATGGACTCGCACAAGGCCCCTACGGCTTTAATCCAAGCCATCTATGCCAACCCGAACAGGGAACCTTCCCACAACATCAGTGCTATAAACAACGACAACCTCAAGCATGTGAATATCATTCAGACCCCGACTGCCCACACACCTCTACAATTGAAATGCGCACTACTCAACTTTAGATCAGCGAGTAAACACGCATCCGATATCTTTGAACTCATTCTAAACAATTAGCTTGATATCATCATCCTCACGGAAACCTGGCTAAATTGCTCGTCCACCCCTATCCTTGACCTTCTAGTCCCGCCTAGCCACGACATAATTCGTATGGACAGACCTATAAAACAGGGCGGTGGATTAGCGTGTATACAATGAAATACACTCTCGGTCTCACATTCTGACTCCTCCTCTCGGACCTCCAGTAAGTACCTATGCCTCAACATCTCAAGCAATCACCGACCTGTTTGCAAGTTACACACTTTCTATCACCCCCCCTGGAGACAATCTCTCCTTCATTGAACAATTAATGGAAATCATCTCCTCCAATGATGACACCCTTGTTTCCCAAATCTTCCTTGGAGACTTCAACCTACACTGATCTAACCCAACAGATCAAGCAGTAAATTGCCTTAAATCCTTCATAATGGAACATGAGCTAACACAATTCTCTCATATCCCAACACATAACAGAGGTGAAACTCTGGACCTCATAATTTCCAAAGGAAAAAGCATCTCAAGTGATTCCATTATCCCATGCGATTGGTCTGACCATTATTGCATCATCTTCCGAATTAACAAAGAGGTTCCCCCAAAGAGGGTCCAGCCCAAAAAAACGAAGCAATGGAAGAGAAACATTCGGAATATTAACTCTAAGGATTTAGCAATGCGCTGTAGAAAGGCCTTGACTTCCCAATCGGACAGGTCTGATGTTCATGCCCTCACGGATTTCTATAATTCCACCATCTCTGGCATCATGGACGAAATAGCCCCTCTACAACAGAAAAATGCCTCCTCCAAACTATCCAAACCCTGGCTCAACGATAACCTAAACTCGGAACGTTGCAACCTAAGGATAGCGGAAAGATCCTGGAGAACGGTACCCTCCACTGAACATCTAATTTACCTTAGATCTTTTAGGAACACATACAACAGAACAATCAAGAATGCAAAGGCTGACTTCTTCATATCCCAACTCAATCAAGCCAGAAACCGCCCCAAGAAACTGTTTGAAATAGTTAAACAACAATCGGGCAAGACACCGAACAGCTCGAACCTCAGTGACGACCATCCTTCATGCAATGACCTGGCAGCCTTCTTCACTGGAAAAACAAAAAGCATCAGTCGCGACCTTGAAGCAAAAAGGGCGCTTCTCCCATCCCCCCGGAGGGCTGCGCATCCAGCTCACCATGAGCAGCTCATTCCCTCCAGAGTTAGCACCAAGAACAATGCCTCCTGGAACTGCTTCACTCCCCTCAGCGAAAGAGATATTTACAACACTACTGGTGATCAACCCTTCTAACCATTTCATGGACCCGCTACCTCTGCTCATTTTCAAAGATATCAAGGAGACCATCATCCCACTATGGACAAGGATCATCAACGCCTTGCTGTTACAAGGCACGATCTCCGAGTGCCTAAAAGTAGCGCAGGTCTTCCCCATCCTAAAAAAACCTAATGCAGACAGCTCTGACCTCAATAACTTCGGGCCAATCTCCACCATCCCCACGCAGGCTAAACTGCTTGAAAAATGCGTGCAGAAGCAACTCTGTGCATACATGGAGCAGTTCCAACTCCTTGACCAACATCAATCAGGATTTCGGGGAGGTCACAGCACGGAATCTGCTCTCACTCACATTGCGGATTACATTCTAAAAATGCTAGACCAAAATGAATCGTGCCTCCTGATTCTCCTTGACCTATCCTCGGCTTTTGACACTGTTAACTACGACAATCTCCTATCCATCCTAGAACACAGGATGGGCTTTTCAGGACTGGTACTATAATAGTTTACTTCCTTCCTCCACAATAGATCACAAAAAATCAAGGTGAATCAAGCCCTTTCCCAACCCTCCTCAGTTACTATGGGGGTTCCACAGGGGTCTGCATTATCACCAATACTCTTCAATTTATTCCTGGAACCGTTGGCAAATACTCTGAATTCCGCGAACATTCTCTTTCATGTGTACACAGATGACACTCAACTTTATCTGTAAATCACCTCCCCTGAAGACTTCTTCTCACTCAACTCTACCTTTATGACTACTCAAAACTGGCTAACTGAAAATTACCTCATGCTCAACACATCCAAAACAGAATTCCTTCTTGTTGCTCCGCCTAATCACACTCCCAAGATTGACCACTGGCTGAAACACCTTACGGCCTTCAACTCCACTCCCCACATTATCGATTCTGCGAAATCCCTCGTAATTACACTAGATAAGCACTTGAACATGCAGATTCATATCAGCAATGTAAGCAAAGGTGCTACACACCAGATGAACATACTAAGGAACCTCAAACCATTCCTTCCACAGGAGGATTTCAAGTTGGCGGTACAAGCTCTGGTACTGCCCAGGCTAGACTATGATAGCTCCACGTTATGTGGACTTCCCAAATATAACTTGGCCCCACTAAGAGCCTCCATTAATGCTGCAGCCAGGCTGATCACGGGTACAAAAAGAAACGACCACATCTCCCTTTGCCCTCAAATCCCTAAACTGGCTGCCATATGAAGCAAGAATACAGCTAAAGATAGCTTGCATGACACACAAATCCATACATCTCAAGACTCCTATTTATCTGGCTCAAAAATTAGAACTATCTGGAGGTTGCAGACACTCAAGAAGTGCAAGCTCATTGCTCTTAAAACCACAGATCTTCCACAAAACAAGAACGAGTCACAGAGCCTTCTCAGGCACTGCACCAAAGATTTGAAACTCTCTTCCACCGGAAGTCCGACAAATTTCTTCCACTGCTTCCTTCAAAAAGGAAGTAAAAAAAATCCTAATGACTAAGTTCTTACCTTAAACGGACCGGACCCCATTGCTGATTTACTGCCTACTGATTGACTACCAGATTATTGTGCACCTTTGATTCGCAGCACTCGACTGTTCTGCTCACTTATGTATTGAATGTTCTTCTACATGCACCATATCCATCCTACCCTATTTATGATGTTCTCCTATCTTGCTCGTTTTTATGTATACTCTAGTTATGCTTGTCCTTCTCACCTCCTTACCCCACCTATCCTAAATGTAAAGCGCTCTGATACCCGCCTGGGTCACGTTCTCGTTATATAAAACTTTCTAAATAAAAAAAATAACAGGTGCTCACATTTGCACTATATAAAACTGAAAAATTCGTCTCTTTGAAGATACATCAAAAGCAGTGACGGTGGTACTATTGCAGAGTTTACCCCCCCAACCCGAAAGTGAAAATGGAGAGCCCGGTAGGGACCCATCTCGGCACCTGCTTTTAAGAACTGCTGGTGCTCAGCATTGCGGGACCAGGCCCACTTAAAGCCATGAGTGTTACTCATAGTTCACTCACACTCAGTTCTGTGATCTGCAGCAGACACATTAACCCTTTGTGCTACTTTATGATGAACCAAAACTGCAACTAGACAACATCCTGAACTCTCACTAGTAGGAACAATTAATCACCAGAGTTATCTTGATATTTTTATTGTTGCTTGAAAACTACCTGATGCACAAGGAAGTTCATGTGCTTTTAAACCAAAAATTATTTGTAAACACAGGGCCTCCCACCAAAGTCAATGACGGGTCCAGCTGCACCAGCCACAACGCCCTAAAGCCAATCCTAATCCCAACAATGGGGCAGGACAAGCATTTCCAGAAATGGGGTGAGGGCTAACCGCATACCCATTATATGAGGAAAAAGATCTATGTAAGTGGTGGGGTGTGATACTTCTCCCCCACCCACAAATTCCAGCAAGCAAAACACGTTAACAGATTTCTTGTAGATGATTTAATGGAGAGTAGACTTCTCCACTGAGAATTTTTTGAAACTTTTGGAATCAAATTTGCTAAAACGCCACAGACCGTTATGGGCATTCATGAAATATTCCACTACTTTCATGATGCACCAGGGAGCCTGGCCTTTCCTAGGAGTAAATCTTGTTTTTTTCAAATGTCTTAAGTCAAAAATTACTTCCACTATAACCAACGTCCTCATTTTTTCATGGGTAAGCCCCTTATGCCAAGGAGTACATTGAATATGACAGTGCCATCCATTTACCATGGATACTTCAGCCACAGTCATGGGTACCTCTAAAAATTCCCTCCGGTATACAAGGGTCAGCAATTTGCCATTGACACCCTATATAAAATGAGTACAGGAAATCTTATTACAAGAGTTACCTCAAATATCAGTTCCAACATTTTACTATGGACAACTACATATGCTAAGAATTATGTGCATCATGTAATGGCCTTTGGCCAGGTGTGGTGGCGCGTTTTCTGTGTCCCTGCCGCTAGGTATGACTGGGCTAGCGGCTTTCTCAGTTAGTTCGAGTCCCCACAGCCAATGATGTGTCTTAATGGAAGCATGTCAGGGCCTGCAGTTTGCCATAGGTAACACCTCCCATCCAAATTCTATTAGTGCCCTTGTCCATAAGGCAAGAATAAACTCCAGTATGCCAGACCAGCAGCACACTTGCACGCCTTACACACATACACTGACACACACATTCTCACTATATCTCTTGCACTCTTTCGTACATTTGTACTCTGTCACACAGACACACTGCCACTCACACTTCCATTAGTCAATCTGCTTGTATTGTTAGAAAAGCTTGCCCTGCTGCTTCTGCTATACCTGCCTTGCCTTTTAGTTAAGCTTAATAAAAAGATATTCTCTATACGCTATTCAAAAATAATAATATATTGCCATGTCAATGTTTGTTACAAGTATGATGTGAATGAAAAATAGACTTTCTTAAAATAGCTGTACAGGGCTTAAATTTGGTTTCACGTGTGGATCAAGCAACTACAGTATTGGAAATGAACTAAACCTTGTTCTAACATGTAATATCTCAGGATCCAACTGATCATATGAAATGCTTGACTTCTTTGGCAACTACAGAAAGAGCAGGTATTCTGTGGGTGCTTTTGTAGAAAAGTGTATATTCATGAGTTGTGTAATTTTTATAAGTGCAGAGTTAGAGGTGTGCTCATGTAAGTGCTGGGTGATGATGAATAGTGGGAGTGCAGCAGGAGTGATGCAAGTGTAGGGTGAAAAATGTGCTAATGTGAGTGTCGGGTGAGCTGCATGAATGCAGTGTGAGAGGAGGGCCCATGTGAGTGTCGGGTGAGAGGAGTGAGTGCAGGGTGGTGTGAGCGGTGTAAATGCAGTGTGAGTGGTGTGCCTGTGTGTGGTGCAGGGGTGAGCGGCGAGAGTGAAGGGTGATCTGTGAGAGTGATTGGTGAGTGCACGGTGAGAGGAGTTAGTGCAGACAGAGTGGTGTGTTCCTATGAGTTCTGGCAGACTATTGTCCCTGTGTGCAGGCAGAATGAACAGAGTGCCTGTATGAATGCAGGCTGAGAGGTTTGTCCATGTGAGTGCAGAGTGAGAGGAGGAAATGCAGGGTGAGTGGTGTGACTCCATGGTAAGTGCTGTGCTTGTTTGCGTGGTGCAAGTGCAGGGTGAGTGCTGTGCCTGTGTGAGCGGAGGGTGAGCTGTGTGAGTGACAGAAGTGCCTATGTGAGTGCTCAGTGAGCGATGAGATAGTGTTAGAGGAGTGCCTGCAAGGTGAGTGATGTGACATGAGTTTGTTTGCAGGTGAAAGTGCAGAGTGGGAGGAATGAATGCTTGGAGAGTGATGTGCTTGTTTGAGTGAGATTGCAGAGTGAGCAGTTAGAGTGGCAGGTGTATGAAGTGTCACATGAGTGCAGGGTGAGTAGTGTGCTTGTGTAAGTACAGTGTTAAAGCGTGAGGTGTGTGAGTGCAGAGTGTGCGGTGTGCTCATGTGACCGCAGGGTAAGTGGAGGGAGAACGGCGTGAGTTCATGGCAAGGGGCAGAAGTGCAGGGTGCAGGGGTACTGGAACCAGTGAAAAAAACACAAAGCCTCGTTAACCAGTTCACAAAGGCATGTAAATGGTCTTTTAAAGACCTGTGAAAAACTTGGGTGTGGCAGAGATAAGACTCCAGACACTGCCCAGCCGAGCCCACAACAGCTCAAGCTGCAGCAGCCCGGGCTGAGAGACATGGGGGTGCTGAAGCTCTTTTAGCCCTATGGCGTTGCATGCCTGGGATGTGTGGAAATATGTTGGAATAATGCATGGCGAAACCAGTAAGGGTGGAGCCAATGGCAGCCAGCCTACAAATTATTTTTGGCAACAAGGAAAACATTTGATGATAAAGCTGTTCATGTTTATTTGATTGGACACATAAATAAGACTGTGTTTTATGACAGCTGAAGGTGTTAAGCATCACATGAATTGAGCTGAAAAAGGTGGTGGGACGATCACTAAAGCGATGTAGCCCTAGATAGCTAAGATTAATTTATACAAGGTGTAATAACTGAAAAAAGGGGATGTCCTCTGGGTCCTCCTCCCCCCCTAGTTTAGGTCCTCTGCATCATCTTCCTGACCAAGCTCCAGGTCATCTTTCTTACTGGTCCTCCTCCTAATCCCCCTTCTCCAGTTCCTGATTCTACTCCTGCACAGGTCCTCTAGCTCCAGACCCTCCTGCCAGGACTGGACTGGCCATTTATCTCCTCTGGCATTTCTCCAGATGCCGGTTTTTTGAAGGCCCATGACCACCTCTCACCTTTGTCACTCTCTTCAGCTTCCCTGGGTTTATTGTAGCAGACATTGAGGTCATGAGCAGAAAGAGAGAGAATAAGTGTGGAGGGAAAGAGTGAAAGGGAAGAGAGAGAGAGAGGATGAAGACAGATCAGGAAGAGGAGGAAAGACAGAAAACTGATGGATGGAAAGAGAAAAGTGGGGGAAGGTAGAGAGTCTGGTTTTAAGTTTTTAGCCATAGCTGGTTTCAAGCCTGGCCATGCCTCGGTTTTCTCCAGGTTCTGGTTCTCCATGTCCTAGTATTTCTGGATGTTATGGTCATGGTCTTCCTAGCCTTTTCAGTTCTGGTTTTGGTAATTCAGGTCCAGGTTTTGCTTCTAGTTCTCCTGGTCCTGGTTCCCTTGGACTTGGTCCTGGTGGTCCTCTGCCACTGGTTTTCCTGATGCTCCTTGTGCTGGTCCACCTGGTTCTGGTCTATAGTCTCCTTATCCATCTGGGCCTCTCTGGAATTGATCCTCCTGGTCAATTTGCTTCTGTTTCTTCTTGCCTTTGTCCTCCTGGTCTTCATTGTTCCCCTGATTATAGTTCTCCCTGTCTTTGTCCTTCTGGCTGTGGTTTCCTTGTCCTCGCTTGCCTGGTCTTTGTCCTCTTGTCTTAGTTCTCCTGGTATTTGTCTTGATCCACTTAGCCGAGTTCCTCCTCCGGGTCTTGTCTGATTCTCTGACCTCCAGACCTTGGCCCTGTTCCACGACCTCATAGACCTGGTCCTAATCCTATTCTTATTGACCTTTTCCTGCCCCCCCCCACCACCCCCTGGGCTTTCTGGTTGTTCCGGTCCTTTTCAGTTTGGCCTTCCTGGTTTTGACCTTATCGGTCCTGTTTGTGCTCCTGGTGCTAGTTCTCTTGGTCCTATTGCCCCAAACCCCCAGGTAAGCCAGGTACTGCCTCCAAGCCTTGCCCTGTCACTCAGGCTTTTTCGCTTTTCTTTTTTTACTCCTCTGGATTTTATGATAATGGGGGTGGGTGGTTGGGATAACGTCGTGAGCACTAGGGGGACCCACTTTATTAAAACACCGAGGTAAAGAAACCTACCAGATCTTCGTGTATCCTACAGGTTTGAGGGCATAATAGTGGTTAGTTAACCATGGTGGTTAATGATCCTCATTCAGCGATCCTTCAGGTTGCAAGTTACAATGAGTAAGAAGTAATGCGATCACTTCAAAGATCCCAATATAACATGCAAGGCATACGTTTGAATCCTGTGGCTTTAAGTCATATTTTATTATAAGGTTGATATAAATGGTAATTAAGAGTGTACCTACACATGGAAAGATATACCCGGCATTCTCACAGACCATGCTTAGAGCTACATATATATCTTGCGAAGGCCACATATAAATAAAGGTGAGTTGCTGGCCTGTTAAGGGAAGGGTTTGCATCCATCCTGCGGGCACAGCTAAGCACACAGTGAATTTGCACTGGCACGGCGTCAGTGCCTTGTGGCGTTTGAACACTACCGGGACACAAACAGGGTGATCCCTGGTGACTGGGCCGGATCTAGGCAACGAACTGCTGGGTCTGGAATATGCCTGGGTCCCCCAATAATCCAGCGCTGCTCTACTAAACCAGTTGGATTAGCGCTTCTGGAATTGGTGATTTGGAAAATGTAAGTCCTCGATTGGATTATGGCGTCTTGCATGACATGGAGTTATATGGAGACAGAGAAACAAAAAGGTGTGCAGTTCCTATAGGTGATAGGTTGATGGAGTCCTGAATGGATCAAGTCCAGGGGATCTGATCCTTCAGGAGCAAGGGCCCTCACACACCCCGAGGGGTGTCATGCTTCATCATTGGGCAGCTCCTCATTGGGCCGGCGATGCAATGCCCAACGGGCCCCGCAGGGGGCTCTTTGCCGGAGGTCTTTTGAGCTGCCATCTGTGAAGTGTGGATGTTGTAGTGAGGGTGTAGTGTGTGAGTAGAGTGGTGAGATGTGTTAAAAATAACTCTGGGGATTCGTAGAGAAAATTTATTAAATGTTTAGAACCCTAGGTTATATTAAAACAAGTGTGGGCTAAAGTGGTTATAATGGACCACGTTAGCTCAAGGTATTGGTGATGGTCAACATGTTTCTTGCCGCAAAGTCTAAAAAGATCAAGGCAATTCGTCAGGACCGTGGAAAAAAAACATTAAAACTACTCCTTAACGGACAGTTGTGTGCACAAGTCTTACTTAGTGCCTAGTTGTCCCAAGCGCTGAAAGAGTATATAGTATGCCTTAAAGCGGTCAAATATACCGACCTAAAGGGGAGAGAAGAAGGGTGGGGAAGACCGGGAAAATTTGAGCACAAGTTGAACATACATCTTGCAAAGGCAGTAGTTGTGCTCAAATTGGTGTACATGCCAGGTGATCGCATGCTCAGGGAGTGCCTAAATAAATCCGGTGGTGTGTCCAGATCGTGTGCCAAGGTATACTGGTAACGGTAAGTGATCGCAATATATGGAGACCGTAATCATGGTGCTGTCGTTTCCCAAGTCCATGCCAGAAAAGCCTATCCAGTCAATGATTTTTCTTTGCATTATGGGTTTTGCAGTGCTTGTTTTATAATGAGATAAACGTGACTACAAATTCCAGAATGCAAAGAAAAAGCCTGCACTGATTGAGACTCGCTCATTGACCCATGGAACACGAGAGTTCTGTTCTCTATGCTATTTATAGGTTTTAAAACCAGAGAAATCCTACTACTTATTGGCCTAAGAATGTTGGCAGGTATGTTTATTTGGTAGGGATGGCTCGTACGCTACAGCGTCTTTTCAGCAACTGACCAACTCCATGTTGACTGTGCAGGATCGCCCTTAACTCCTCTCCACTGTTTCTTTCACAATATCTGTTCTCGAGGCGGGCTGTTTGAGTATTTATATAACGTATGCGGCAAATTCAAAAGGTGTTTGTTTGCTCATCTGAGCAATGAGTTAACCGAAGCTCTCCAGTTTCCCAGGCCCGTGCATGAGTAGCTCATCCGGTCAAAGTTTTTTGCAGTGCATTCTGGAATTGTAGTCCTGATTTTCTAATGCAGTCAAGGGCTACACGTCCCATAATGCAAAGCTAAAACCTGGCCTGGATGATCTATCTCATGCATGGACGACCTGAGAGTTTAGGGTAAAATGCGGAGAGGGTTAGAAAGGAGGCGCCTTGACGATTCGCAGGAAGCTGATGCCGCCGGCCGGGCCATGGGCAAAGTGGTAGTGCGGTTTAAAGTTGAGGACCACGGTGGGTACAGAACAGACTGATCCGGTCTGACTACATAGCAGCGAGCTTCTTACGCCGTGGCTTTCCGACCCACCCGTAAGTGCTTTGTTGGCTGCCCTTTTCACTCCTGAGTGACTGCGGAGCAGGTGCATGGAGCCAAGGCACCGGAAGGAGCTGCACTAAACGCAGAGAGCACATGCGCCGCAGATCCCTGAAGGCGTGGGCGCTTTCAGCACGGGCCTCGCCTTCTTCAACATACCTAGGGCAGCCTTTTTCTGAAGGAGAGTTTTTTGAACCTGGTGGGAGCAGAGCTGTGCGCCGCGCCTTCTCGATACCACGCAGTAACCTTTACATCCCGGAAGCGAGAGACCGCAAAGTGCAGCTGTCCTCTGTGCTGTTAGGAAGAAGACACAGGAAGCACAGGGCGAACAGCCATCCACCTGTCACAGGACCAGCAGCCCTCAGTCACAGGACTTCAGTCGGTTGTCACAGGTGAGGCTGAGACAATCAAAGGGACAACAATTAACAATGTTAAAAGCTGGTCGTTGAATAGGCTGAACGTATGGTCACGCATACCTGTCAACTCACTCTGACAGACGGTGCCACCCACTTTGAAAAATAATCACCATCCAAAAAAACAACAAGCCTCCATACATTTCACTGTCCCAATGTGCTTTATTCTCCATTCATTTTAATGGGATCAGTCAGCCGTCACCCTTTTTTGAGAGCTTACGGATTGTCACATCTTTGTTACGTTTTTTTATATTCAGTTAAAAAGCCCAGTTAAAGGTGATAGTTCAGTGAACACAAACTAGAAAAGGCCCCGAAATTCATCAGTTATGGTCAGGGCCATTGGAATTATGAGGCAGCGAAGGACCAAAGTATGCGGCAAGGTTGGCAAAATATTGCGGCAAGGAAAGGAATATTGTGCGGTATAATGCAGCACACTTTGTGATAGTATTACTTTATTATTTTGTCTTTTATTTATTTTTGCACATGTTAACACCATCTGGGCAATTGTTTCACCTCCTTAGTATCAGTCTGACTCCCAAATGTAAAAATGTAAAATAAGCAACAGAAAGTTGAGTAGCGCGCTATACAAATGCTTGATTGATTGATTGAAAGTTGACCAGTCAACCTTAGTGTTTTTAACTGCACTTCAACACGTTGCTGTTTTTTTTAAAAGTAACTTTTGATCCGATTGAGTTAGAAATATTTTTTTGTTCAAATCTGCAGATTATGTAGCAGATGGTGGGTTACGTAGCAAATGCTCCAAATCATAATTATGCGGAAAACGATGCAGCAACAAAATCATATAATTTCATTGGCCTTGGTTGAGGTATGCATTACTCAACGCACAGAATAACACACTACAGCAGCCATGTTTTGCTTTTGTTATGGTTTTCTTGGATGTTATACTGTTTTTTTTTTTTTAATCTATTGTTGCAAACAACCACTTACAACGTTTAAAAGGTTTGTTCCTTATTGATTGATATTTTTTTAACAAACTTTATTTAGGTTTTTGAATACAGGAGGTATAGCATCCCAGGTCATATTAAAGGTTACAACATATTTGTTATAACTTATTATTATCCTGAATGTATATATTAACAAGACAGCAATGTGTAATTTAACAGTGGTATATACCTCCACCCCTTCCCATTAGTCATATGTTGAACGTTCCATTGAAGCCTGCTGTAGAATGCTCAGGCATTTGACAGTTGCGACAGTAGGCAGTTAAGGAGAGTGGATGAATGAATACTCTTCATATACCTCCTCTCGTCTTCCATTCATTTTGAATTGCAATAATATTGTTATGGAACATTGTATATTAATTTAGGAAAATTAGCATACCAAGGGTACGACACATTAATAAATTGCATTACGTCGATGCTTATCGTCCATAACTTCAACTCTCCCAAGCTTCCTAGAAAACATTTCGGCATTCAGTTAAGCTACATTTAAACTCTCAATAATGCTTGTTCAAAATCTCTCTCTCCCTCAGAAGATGATGTAGGAGTAGGATGGCAAATCCCTGACCTGTGAAGGATTGTTGATATATGATCTAGTCCACCTCTATATGGACCTGCACTTCTACTGTATGAGTGTAAGGGATCCCGGGTTGTCTCAAATTTACTCATTTTATCTTTCACTATAGCCAACATTTTTTCCATAGCAATGGTACACCACAATTAGTGCCACTGCGTATTTAGGTGTGGGGGGTAGGAGGGAGTTGGGTTGCGTCCATGTGTGCTCTATTGTGAGGCGTGAAGCGAGCAAAGAATGAGTGGGAAATTTGCTTGTGTGAGTGGTCAGTGGGTGTTCTATTTCGTCAACTGTTTCTCCCAGAAACAACATTAGGGGGTTTAAGTCAATGACTGTTATTGGTTTAATTTGCTCCAGAATCTCACTCCAAATTGCCCGCATTACCACCAAATATGAGCCATTGTTCCCCTTTCCCCGCAGCACCTCCAACAATAATCTAACAAGCCAGACATTGCATAGAGATGGCTTGACATGCGATACCCCTGTCAAATAATTTTGTAACTATTCTCCTTATGTTGTTTGCAAATGTGTGATTTAGCTGCTTGAGACCAAATATTATGCCAGGAGTCATCTATTATTTGTGTTTCAAACTCATTTGCCCAGGCATTCATATTTGGGGACTGATGTTAATTGGTAGTTTACATAGATTTAAAATCCCTTTCTTCATGGGCCACCGCAGACGGTGTCCTTGGTTTCGGGGGTGAATGGTGGTAGGCGGACCTTTTGCATTCTCCTGAAGGCGATCCACTTGAGGGCGGTTCCTTGGATACTGATGTTATGCAGTCGTCTGATCAGAGTGTGATGAGATACGGTGTCAAAGGCTGCTGAGGGGTTGCGAAGGATCAGAGCTGCTGTTTCTCCCTGATCAATGAGCTCTGATGTCATTGGTGGCTGCGACCAAGGCAGTCTCGGTGCTGTGGTTGGCGTGGAATCCAAATTGGGCGGTGTCTAGGAGAAGGTTCTGCTCCAGATATTTAGTGAATTGTTGGTTGATGGCCTTTTCCAGGACTTTGGCAAGGAAAGGGAGAATGGAGATGGGATGGTAGATTTGGAGTTTTCCAAAGGTAGGTTGATGGTATTCGGGAAAAGTGGCCAAGGAAAGTGACAAGTTAATGAGGGTGGTGAGCTCTCTGCTGATCCTGCAGCTTCCGAGGTTGAAAATGTAGTGTGGGAAGAGTCCGTAGGGCCTCCTGAGTGCACGAGGTTCATGTTGTTGGTGCAGTCCTTCCATGAGGTAAGTCGATAGTCCATGTTGGTTTCGGTGAGTGCGTGAAGGAAGTCTGAGGGCTTGGACTGGGGTTCGAAGTTCTTATAGATGGTGATGATCTTGTCGGTTATCACATAGTTCTTGGGAAGGGGTGATGCTGTTTTCTGTGGCTATGTTATTGGAAAACTCTGACTATGTTGAAGAGCTCTTTCCTGTGGTTGGAACTGGACTCAATGCAATCTGCAAGAGCTTTCCTCTTTGTCCCTCCAAGTAGCCGGTGGTAGAGGCTGAGGGAGGTCTTGAAGGTGGTCCTGTCTGAGGTGTCTTTGCTTGTGTGCCATCTTCTTTCCAGTTGCTTGCTCCTGTTCACATCATGCAGTTTGTCTGCCCACCTGAGACTGGTTTAGGCTGGCTCAAGTTGATGTTGACCACAGACAGGGGGACAATCTCCAATAGGAATATCGAAGCTTAGCAGGAAGTGCTGGAGTGACGATTCCACTCTGGTAGGGGTACTGTGAATATTTCAAAAGGGCTGGTAGGCTATCCGCCACTCACAGAGACAAATGGTTTTTGGGATGATGATAGTAGACTGTCATGGCTATAGAGACTTTACATTGGTCTGTAGGCTTTTCCTTCATGAGGTACAGGTAAAAAGGTTGACCTCGACTATAGATTACTTTGCATCCATTATCAGTTGCCCACAGTCTGCGTTGAGGGGACATTAGGCAAGCTGGTAAAGAAGGGTGCACTTTGGGCACCACCACCCCCTCGAAATCTGTCCAGCTCTGGTGTTTCTTGGGAAAAGGTGAAAACCCTTGGTCAGCTTGCATAGATCTTACGTTACATGAAAGGGTAAACCCAAAGATCACTGGGACCGGGGTATAAGACAGTACAATAATGGGTGGTCCCAGTAACAATACATCCAACAGTGTTAAAAAGATATATAATCACGTGTTTACAAAATCAAAGAAAACGTATATATATTTTTGCAACAGTGTTATTTAATCACACTGAACATATATTTTAATTGAGAAAACATTAAAAAGAGTTTTGGAAGTGCCCAGCAGAAAAGGGAAAAGAATACGGAAAAGTCGGTGATTAGGGTGAGAGTAGCGTGGTACGTGAAGTTAGAGTATAGTGCGTATCACAATATTCTGTTTACTTGGCATATCATTTAGCCAAAAGATTTCACAGTTACAATGATTAATACAATGTATCATATAGCCATGTATAATAAGCACCATAACACAGTAAAACAAGTACTGTTGATAATACTGGCAACATATGAAGTGTCGACGTTTCGACCCCTGAATGAGTGTAGGACCTTGCAATCCTTACAAACGGGGTCTTCCTCAGGACTGTGTTGGGAGGGGGGGGGGTGTGGAGGGTCAGGGGCGGGGGCACCGTGACAAAATGATGGGGGGCCTCACAAGAATTAAATGGTGAGACCGGGTGGCCGCATTGCGGAGCTTCCCTGGCGAGTAGCGATTCAGCACCGCGCTACCACCATCGCTTACACGGTTAATCCGGTATTCGCGATTGTGGTGGCAAAAGGGTTTGATTCTCATTTGAAGCCACGGACAGATTTAACCTTTGTGAGGCAACCAAGGTTTCTTTTCTTGAAATATGAATGATATGGATTGATAGGAATGATGTGGATTGGACAGCAAAGACTTGACTCAACCACCTAGTGCTTTTCCGCTCTCATCCACTTGGAGCCTTTGAGCCCGCCCGGTCTCACCATTTAATTCTTGTGAGGCCCCCCATCATTTTGTCACGGTCCCCCCTGCCCCTGACCCTCCACGCCCCCCCCCCCCAACACAGTCCTGAGGAAGACCCCGTTTGTAAGGATTGCAAGGACCTACACTCATTCAGGGGTCGAAACGTCGACACTTCATATGTTGCCAGTATTATCAACAGTACTTGTTTTACTGTGTTATGGTGCTTATTATACATGGCTATATGATACATTGTATTAATCATTGTAACTGTGAAATCATTTGGCTAAATGATATGCCAAGTAAACAGAATATTGTGATACGCACTATACTCTAACTTCACGTACCCCGCTACTCTCACCCTAATCACAGACTTTTCCCGTATTCTTTTCCCTTTCCTGCTGGGCACTTCCAAAAATCTTTTAATGTTTTCTCAATTAAAATATATGTTCAGTGTGATTAAATAACACTGTTGCAAAAATATATATATGTTTTCTTTGATTTTGTAAACACGTGCATAGATCTTAAGCGCCGAGAAAAGAGTGTAGTGGTTTCCAGAAAAGGTACTAGGTCAAGGCGGCACCTCTTCATAAAGCCATGCAGAGGACCCTTGCCCCAGCGTATACAACCACAGAAACTCTCACCTGATTTTGAGAATTCAGTTTATCCAACTACTGCCAACTGTCAAATGGGAAACACAAGAACTCTGCAGGGTTAGCTGCAGAGGCGCATTCGAGAGCCTGTACATAAGGGCCTGGTGGCATCAGGACTATTACTAATTTTGAGCCTTCTCAATAGAAGAGCCCTCATCTACACATTGCTTGAGCAGCAATTGAATAGTTTTCTTCACAAACCTTCTAAGCAGCAACAGGCAGGACTCCTCTACACCTAGAATGAGCAACAGCCGGGGAAGTTCCTACCATATCCAGTCTTCATACCAAAATGGAAACTGTGCTTCAGACATAGCACAAACCACAATACCACACACCTATTCTGCATTAGTAGGAGTGTCAAGAAAGCCTTCTTCCATACTATGAGCAAGATTAGGGTAACATACCTCCAGACAGCAGCATCAGTAATAGGGCAAGCCTCCTCAACACAGACATATACACAGACACACACAGAAGGGGCAGTAGTGGTGGGAGCTTATTCCGCAAGTCCAGAAGTAGCCATCTGGAATGCCAACTCCCTACAGTAATGTAGCATGGTAATCTTCTTTCCCTCATAGCCTGAGCTGTAGTAGAGCAAGATATTTCTTTCACACAATGCATGAGCAGCAGCAGTAGAGTAAGGCTCCTCCATGTTCAACAGAAGCAGCAGCAATGCCATCTTCTTTTCTACGCACAACAGACTGATTACGTGCACCACAGAAAAAGCTGATGTAGAACCTAGGTGTGTTTTAGAGGTTAGTGCATATGTTGTGTTAGACTGCCTTTGATAGTTCACCTTCAAATATGATCCACCACAACTCATTCGCAGTGAGTTTTTAAAAAGGGGGCTCCTGGTAGTCTACATAGCACTACACCAGTTGATAAGTTTCTCAAATCTGATCTGCCACGGGAGACCGCACTTTAGATGAAACATTCTTGAGAATAAAATGTATATCAAAGGCAGTGTAACCCAAGAATCTAGCGGAACCTGGATATACAACTTAAAAACGACATTTGTCCCTCCTAGAGTTTATTTTAAGAGTACCACACACACATTCTCAAAACTGCAAGCTAGAAAATTGCATATTTGGACTGAGCACTATGCTGTTCTTTCACTCAAAATACAACTAAAGAAGTGCCACGCAGCAGTGATACATAAAGTCCACAAATGGTCACATTAATGGGCATTAATCAATGAAGTGTCCATGGCTGGTAGAAATATACATCAAGCCAGATTCCACCTGAATATACAGTTGTAGGAAAGTAGGATCTGCTTTCATGGTCAACCCCATTTTTTGCTGGTGTCATTATGTTTTACTGACCAGTCTGACTGGGATTCTGCTAATTAGGACCCCAGTCTCTGTGCTTCTCCCCTAAATTGGACATGGTGAGTACTTGGGTACACCCCAGATTGGCTACTGATGTACCTTTTATAAGTCCCTAGTATATGGTATTAAGGTACCCAGGGCCTAGGTAAACCAGGGGTCCCCCATGGGCTACAGCATGTATTATGCCACCCATGGAAGACCACTTAAATTGTGACTACAGGCCTGCCATTGCAGCCTGTGTAAGCTGGGGCTAGCACCACTTACAACAGATATGTTTCCTTATATCTGAGGTCACTACACTGAAAACCTAGAAGTCACCCCTAAGGCAGGCCTTTCAATCCTGAAGGCACTGTGCTCGGTTATAAGTGTGAGGGTACCCCTGCATGAGCAGGATACCCCTACGACCCACGGAGTCCATTCTCCCGGGTTGTAAATAAATCGGCCATTACGATATATAGAGTAGCCATGCGTCATTACGCGATGGCTATCTCTAAACTGGCTGTAACGAACCCTGTCGTGTTTGGTATCAAACATGTTGGAACCATACCCCAACACCGTAAACGGTGTTGGAGATATGATTCTATGCACTGTAAAGCACCACCGGGAGGCCCTCAGTGCTCCTGGTACCAGTCTTCTACACCGAACAGCAAACTATGGCTGCTGCCGACCAGAGACCCGACTCTGCCCTCCTACTCTTGAACCAAGCTCGAGCAGGGAAGGCAGGACAATAGGTTTCCTGTCACAGGGAGGTGTGACCACCTCCCAGACAGGGCTTAGTGTATTGGGACAGGGTGGAGACACTTGCCAGCGCCACTAGACTGCTTTGAAGGGCACATTTGGTGCCCTCCTGGCATACTCCAGTTGGAACCAGTTCAGGGAGCCGTTAGCTCCCTCTCTGGTACGAAACTGGACAAAGGACATGGGAGTATCCTCCCCACTGTCCAGCCCCTCCTCTGCGAGAGAACCCTGAATCTCCGCCAGCAATGACGTCAGACGCGGAGCAGGCCGACTGGGAGAAAAGGAAAGCGAGGAACAGCGAGGGGGTCTAACACGGAGAAGAAGACCGGCGAGGAATCCGAACGACCAGCAAAGAAGAGGAAACGGAAAAGGCGCAGCGGCGCAGCTGAGAAGTAGGAAAAACACGGAGAGGAGGCGAGACCTGTCCCAAGGAAGACGCTAGAGTATCCGATGTCCCGGAGGAACTCATGACGCCGTGATACCCCTTGCTGCGGTCCCGGAGGACCGTGGCTCCAGGCAAGTGCCTTGGTTGCAATATTTTAAGAGGTTGGCAGGGAGGGGGGAGAAGGGGGACACAGCGTGACCGAGGGCACGGTCAATAGATACGAAGTTCCTCACCCCCTTTCCCTCACATTTGGTGCTGGTGTAGCTTGGTGACGGGTAGCACCCCGGGGAAGTAAAACAGGAGACTGACCCCCGTTTTGTTCTTGTTTTCTTTCGAACCTTCCCCCGTTCCTTGGACGACTGGAGTTTCCCTGGAGCACAGGACGTGAGAAGCCCCAGGAGAACAGGAGGACCTGACAAGAAGGCCCCTCAGCAGGAACTGGGACCCCCAAAGACTTTTAGGTTACCCCTGTCACTCCGCAGAGACTAAGACCCCAAGGACCCTTATTTCTTGTCTTTTCCCTTTTTGGCAGTAGTTGTGTTGTTGTAAACCATAAGGAAAGACTGACTGTTCTACCAACATCCCAATTAAACAAGTTAGGCCTGAAAAAGCCTATTGTCCCTGACATCGGGTTTCATTGTGTCTTCATTCTGAGACTTGTAAGTCCATTGCACCCCCCCCCCCCAGGGCCGGAACTTGCAACAGGGTGGTCTTTAGATTAGTCGTCGGACAAGATTCAGATCCAAAACCACTTCATCTTCAACCGTCTGGGCACTTTGGACTTCATTGGACTTTGCTTTGGGAACTGAAACTGCAACTGGGAAGACTCCTGCTGCTCCTGGTCTCGTCGTCCTGTCAGTCTTCTGCGTCGTCTGTGCCTGTGCTCCATACAGGTTCTTCTCCAGGCCTGTGGACATCCAAGACACCCGATGGAATCTCCCTTGAAGTGAAGGAGTCACTTCTCTGCATCTGCAGGCACTGCAACGAAGCTGGCCGGTCTGCTGTTCCTATGGACTCCGAAAGGTTCAGCAACACAGGTGGTGGTTCTGCAACTCCCTCGAGGCCTGCACTGTCTTCACAGCAAATTTGAAGCCAGTATCCCTAGTCAGAACCGCTGGAGCAGTACCCCTGTGCACTGTGTCGACTTGCCGTTTCCAAGGCTTGTTGACTCTCTTCCTCAGAGATCTTCGAGCTCCAGCCTCAAGCATTTCCTGCAGCCAAGATCTTCGCCTGTACCGCATCCTCTGCACCGTGGGCCTTCATCCTTTGGTGAGCTGGTCGAGGTCCTCTTGCGACTCCTGTGCCTTTGGCCTATGGGTCCTCTTGAGAGTCTTCTTTGTCTCCAGTGGGCTCCCCTGCTTGCTCGGGGCCTGCTCTGACTTACCTGCTTGTGGTGAGTCACTTGGAACTTGCTGGTCCAGACACTGCACCTTTTTCTTCAACTACGTTGGTTGCCGTTGCCAAGGCTTGTTGGTGCCCCTGCCGGACACTGAGCCCTGGCTCTTGACATCTGACGTGGGACAGCTAATCAATGACTCCTGGTCTTCCACAGCATTGCTTGTTCCACACAGCTACTACTTCAAGGGCACCACCGTCAACTCACCTGCAGCTCCGACATCGGTGGGCATTCATCTTCCGTGCCTCCTGGTCACTCCTGAGGGACATATACTCTGTCCCTTCTGCTTGCAGGTACCTCTCATCTTGAATCCACCTTTGGGTTCCACCGGACTCTTTCACCTTCTTTGCCAGCGGCATCTTTTCTGAAATGGTCTACAGCGGTTTCCTTTGTCACTTCGCACCTATGCACGCGGCTTCCCTGGTGTAGGTATCCTGGTTCCTGGGGTATCCACGGGTGTAGTGACTCTCCAACCTTCCATCTTCCACGGGGTTTCTTCAGGGTCCGCTGGAAGGGTCCTTCTTTAAAACTGCAACTGCGACTTACCCATTGACTTGTATTGAGTCCGTGGTCGTGTTCCAACTCTGCACACGGCCTCCGTCGGATTCCTGGATACTTACCTTGGGTGGTTCCTTGGGTCCCCGACTCTTCTACGATTTCTGGGTCCAGTCTCGACTTAGGTCGTAGTTCGCATTCCACTATTTTAGTATATGGTTTGGTCTCCCCCTGGAGACCACTTTGTATTTGTGCTACTTACATGTTCTAATATTAAAGTATTGTGTTTATTGTGGTTATATCTCCGAGTAGGAGATATTGCAATGTGTTAGTGAGTGTTAATAATAAATACCTATTTTTTATAACTACACTGTGTGGTTCTTTTTCACTTAACCTATATCAAGATTAAGATTAAGTACTGGTAAAACAAGCTGCTTTACACTCCTTCTGGACTAAGCCTGAAGGCTGCTCTCCACAGCTACCACTTTGAGAGCTTTCTAAGGTTGTCTAAGCACACTAAAATCGCCATAAGGTTTGCCTGGATTAGTGCAGGGTGCTACACTTCTCTTCTGCACCCCTCTTCACCTCTGGTCCATGCCGCTCTACACCTTTCTTCTCCTGTCCACGCCTCTCCACTGCTCTGCTCCTCTCCTCCAGTCCACACCTTTGCACCAGTGATCTCATTCACTCTGCTCCACTCTTCTCCTCCAGGGCATACCTCTCCGCCACTCCATTCTTCGCCTCTACTCTATTCCTCTCTTCCGATAGTCTCCTTCCCCCTGCTCTGCTCCTTCCCTCTGGTTAACACCTCTGATGATTTGCTTCCCTCTGCTCAGGTATTCTTCTGTGGTCCAAGCCTCTCCATCCCTTTGCTTTTGCTTCACACGTCTCCTTCGGTGCACATGCTACCATGCTGTCTTCCTACTTCCCCTCACCAATCACTACCACTCTCTCCAGTGTTTGTTCGACTCCATATCTGGCTTTAGTATGAAAGCTGCCGCTGTGAACCATCAGCATATCAGCAGTGCTCTCACTGACTTCATTTGTCATTCATGGGAGGAGACACAGTTAATAATCCATCAGAACCTCAAAGTGAGCGCATTGCGGTTACAGGCTTACTTCATCTATGAGGTGACGTCAGTCGTTACTTCCTCCAGATCTTTGTAATGGCTTGGAAATCTCTGAGGCCAAGCTTGATTGCTATGTGAATTCAGGCCAAGTGCTGTACTGTCTTGATGTGTTTTACAACTCGTTCGGCTTCTTTGTCCGTGTGGTGCTTGATAAGCAGCAGTGGATTTGAAAGAAAGGAATAACATGATCTTTCTTAACTGGGCTAATTAATGGATGATATTTATTATACAGAACAAGCCACCGGATGCAGTGCCTTCTGGTGCTATTTGGTCTTATTTTATGCACCATTTAAGGATGACTTTTAAGTATGACACACAGTCAGTCCTTTGCCTTGCCCAATCAAACCACTGGGCAGCCTTGCTGCTATGACAATAAGAAACAACGAGGGAGAGAAAGTGTGTGTTGAGGTTTTTGTGTGCACGCTTACACACCACATGAGAGCATGGACTAGCAGCCCAGCGCTTTAAAGCTTGAATGACAAAATATAAACCTAGACTATTTTAAATGCCTTTTTGACATGCTATTTATACACCTTGTCACAATTTATGTCCTAGCACAATTTGACCTGACATGCAGTTTATTTCAACAGCTAACACTTCAGTGCAAACTTTTTTCCCGAATTAACTCTTGCCTCATTTCTCTCCAGGGGGGACGAAAAACTAAGAAGCAACCATGAAAACCAGGGATATTGGACCTCCTCTTCACGAGAAGCCGGGCACCTCAAGGCTGCAAGCCATGTCGCTGGAAAACCCTTTCCTCCTGCAGAATGTGCTTTCTCATCAGTGCAAGGCTTGGACTGGTCCCAAGACCGACCTCAAAGTGCAGTTGTCGAGCCTCAAGCTAGCCAGCACCAGCACCTTGTCATCAGACCTTGCAAAGGCCTCTACAGAGCTGCGGCAAAGTGTGTCAAAGCCAGTCTTGGGCACTATTGCATCTAAAGGTGTGTTCACCTCACCCCTGGTGTCAACCAGTAAGACACTTAAGGCTGCTGATACGAGGAATCGACTCCTTTCCACTACAGTCCCAAAACCACCTCTGCTTAAGCCACCAACCCAAACATGCAGTTTTGGTAAAGTCATGACTTCTGAAGCAGCCTTTAGCGCTTCTACCCAGTCCACTGACAAAACATCCACCCTATCTAGCAACCTGCTCCTACACCACAAGATGGGCGCACCCTTCACGAGGAAGGGACCAGAAGTGATGGAAACTGATGTTACATTACCTCAAGAATACCAAATATTAGCACAGGTAAATGATCTCAGATCTGTTAATATGCATGCACTTGACAGGACACAGAGGTATAAGGGTATGATGGGGGGCTGCGAAGACAGATATGTGCTTGTGTATTTAAATCTTACATCACTTACAATGTATCTGTCATAGCTATCAAGTACATGTAGTAATTGATATCTAAGTCACACACAAGTAGGTGACATCAAATTTGTGTAGGCATGCACCAGACATCAGAGCTATAGGTATGCAGATATACGGCATCATACATTAGAAACATAAGTCAGTGAAATTGGAGAAACTGATAGAGGCACATGTGACCTCACAAACATGTTCGGTGTAAGGTTAGAAGAACGCAGGCACCCAGCTAGCTTGTTAAGTACCGCAGCGTTAAAACCTATATTTAACTTTAAATTGCCACGGCACACCGTGGTAATATAACATAGCAGTAAAGTGAAAGGCATCCAGGTGCAAAACAGACCTCGCAGCCATGACGTGATTGGAGAAAAAATAATTCGTTTACCGCTTGCTGTTAAAGAAAATGAAGACAAAATACCACTCTAAATAACCCCGAACAAACCTCCTGTCAATAATGCGTTCCAAGATGTTAAAGTGTATTACAAGCAACACCCCGTAGTCTGTGCAACTACCTCGCTAACAGAAGACGTACATTTTAAAGGACAACTTCAGCCCCACCTGGCAAAAGAAAACTTTAGAAGAATACCCCACAAAATAATACTGAATATACACGTATCTCTGCATGGAGTACCTAACGCGTTCCAAAAAGTACTGTAAAGAAGCTCTCAGCTGTGCTAGACCTCGATAGCCACCGTGTGATCTTGGCTGAGAGATTTAAAGAACAAACTGCTAAAACCTCAAACTCGTTGTCATGGCAGCGTAAGCTTATAAACAACACAATGAACACATTTCCCACACTTCGGTGTGTACATAAAGACACTCCCTCATGCTCAGAAATATAGTCACTGATGAAGACAAAGTCTCAGAAAAAGTTATGCTCAAAAACTCATGCGTACACTCAGGAATTGGCACAGTCATTCATTTACACGTTCCAAATCACGTATGCGTGATCACAAGTTATATATGATCAATCTTGTGCACACAGGATGACCAGCTCCCTGCAGGGTTGGATTGGGATCAAAAATAGACTCCCTAAAAAAAAAAAAGTGCCCACATTTTCGGAATGCGCTTTTTCACAAAACACTGCTTCAGTGTTTCTTCAGAGTTCTCTTAAAGAGGAATGTGTTCTTAACTTCACTGAGATAAAACAAATGCAAATGTTGGCAGGACTCTGTGCACGGATAAGTTCACACTGGTGAACCACACCTGAATGGAAGTGAAGCCACTCTTGCTCAGGCTACCTGCCCCTAGGGCTCAGGCCACCTGCCCCTAGGGCTCAGGCCACCTGCCCCTGCTCAGGCCACCTGCCCCTGCTCAACAGTCTGCTTACAATACTGGGCGCGCCCAGCGAGAGAACAGGAATGACACCTTCGCCCCATTTGTAAAAGGGAGGTAACAGGGGCCCATCTGACTCTGGAGAGGCTGCTCAAGCCCCCACTGGGCCGCTGACAACACCTGAACAGCACAGACGCAGCCCAAATCGACCACCACGCTGCCAGAAATAGTGGCCCACAGCTGCAAGTCCGATGCTGGCCCATTGCCCCCCTTACCAATTCAACCCTGCCTCCCTCCAGGTCATTACACATGTTTCCAGCACTGGCTCTTTGTATGATAAGCTAATGCATTCTGGGTGTTGTAGTCTTATTTTACTTCCACTGAGCTAATACGACTAACACCTGGAATCAAGGCTGGACCTGGCATCGGGCGTTTCCCCTGGAGGCTGGAAGGGTGGGGGGCCGATTTTGTTGCGGGGGCCGATTTTGTTACTGGGGGCCGATTTTTATAGCAGTGCAGCAGTTTTGAAAGCACGCGCTGCAGAGTTCCTTGTATATCCAGTCGTTTTCAGGCAACAATGAGTGTCAAGATAACTCTGGTGATTAATGTACCTACTGGAGAGAGATGTGGCGTTTTGTCTAGTGGCAGCTTTGACTCATCTAAGGTAGTGCAGAGGGTTAATATGACTACTGCAAAGGACGTGTACCATGCAGATCACAGAATGTGCATAGCTTTGTGGGTTACTGCTTTATTCACAGAGACCCATTTGTTACTCTGCAGTTCATAAGTTACAACCATAATCTAGCACAGTGAGTTATTAAGTGTCATCAAACAGTTGCATGCAAACTACATTGTAAAGGTTAGAAAGTTATGTATTTTTCCCCAAGTCTTTCATTATCCTAATGTGGCTACAAAGGGTTTGTTTGGGTGGAAATTAATCATTATTAGTAAAGCCAGAACTAACCTCTGTGTTACATTCTGAATCCTAAGTTTGGGCTTGTCCAGACCAAGCACTCCTAAAAAAATAAAAAAATGCCCACCAGTATGGATGATATGAATACTACACCTTGTAGTCCCCTTTGTCTTATGTAACATTTTCTATACACTGATTTACACACGTGATTAATTGTCTCTGTATTTGTGTGCGATGTAAAGTGCTCCGACACCCTACACTGATATGAAAGGCGCTATAAAACAAAATGAAATACATGTGAGAGAGGGGCTATGGAGAGATGAAAGGCGCTGTTGGAGGGTGATAGTGAGGGAATCATTGAGGAGTCCCAACAAAGATTGTTGGATCCTGGTGCACTCTAAGGTCATCATTTAATATGCTTTAAAAGTGAATACAATTGAATATATAATGAACAAGCATTGGCATAGCCAATAGGTCTCGCTTTGGGACCTTATAAGTGTTTAGCCATGCAACAGTTGATGTTGTTGCACCAAGGATATTGTGCTGGATAACTAAACACTTATAAGGTCCCAAAGGCGAGACCTATTGGCTATGCCAATGCTTGGAGAGGAGTATAAACACTATATGTACTATGGAGTAGCCTGGAAGCAAATGTCAGCTGCAGGGCCCTCCAAAAATGAAACTGAAGGAATATTCTTAAGGACTGCAAGGGGTAGTGGAGCAATGGAGGAGGAAGTGGTGGCAAGTGAAGGGGAAGCAACAGGGAACGGATATTAGAGGCCATGGGAACCAACAAAAACACATGCACTCTTATTGAGCACTTAATGAATAAGAAAAAAGTAGCTCCTTAAATGGGGCCAGTGAAAGAATACAATTCAGCCGATCAAAAGGTTGATAAAGAGGCTATGCTCCTGGGTAGGGGCAAACACAAGAGGATTGCAGGCAATCTAATATGAAGCAGGCAAATGTTAGAGCCTATAAATCAAAACAATGGTAAGCAATGGAAAGGCCCTAGGCCCACTGCAAGTTGACTTGCATGTTTACAATGCTTTTGGTCACAGGCTAGGACCTCGTAGTACTATAAATACACATCACTATTCCCCCACTGCACCAACCAGGATTTCGTTCTGCAGCTGTTTGGTTACACAGGCTGGCAGGACCTTAAAACCATTTATTTTGAATGTATTTTTATTTGCGCCCATGCCAATCATTTTGTGTGAATGGTTTTCAGAAGCGTGCATAAGACCATCTCACTTTAACCCATAACACATGCGTCTGGCGAAGCTTGGCAGGCATGTTTAACTCTAGTAGGCACTGGCATAGAAGCGATGAACAATGTTGTGGGCTACTTCAAGGCACATGTGCGCACGCTCGTGACAACAGGGGTCTGTCTGTTTTGGGCCAGTTGGGTGCACGCGCCCCTGTCCCCAGAGCGCTTCCATGTCCTCGCGGTTGTGCTCACCCGCTAGAGCCCTGCCATCCTGCGAGCGCGGTCTTGTGACACTTGTAACAAGTAGTACTGCCAGCATTCGCAACGATGCTCGTTATATCGACCTCGAAGGATGAAGGGCCGTAGCAGCAACTATGTGCATTTGTCCTCTGAGCAATCCCTATCATAAGTGTTCGGGCGCTTACTGGATCGAGTCTGTGGGTTCAACGGAAGCTTCTGGAATCATTGGCGAATAAATCCTTTGAAACGTATTCTTTGTAAAAGCATCCAGCCTGGTATGTGTGCCCACGAGGGTTGTATTAATCACACCCATCAAATGACGCCTTCGCCCTAATACAGCGTCTTTAACACTGCACGTCGATTATCCTCTGCTGTTTACTCCCAGCCGATACAATTGTAAGAAAAGGACTCGTGTGTATATGGCTGCACAAGATGTCTGTGTGATTCGGTTGACACCTGTAATTCTGTATAGTATACGTCTTTGTGCATGGACATGCTTCATGTTCACGTGTCTGTTTGCAATTATTGGTGTCGCTATTGGCTTACAAGTGGTTTCGTGTGCGTAGTTCTTGCGTTGGCGACGCATGTGCATCTTTTCAAGAGTGTTTACATGCACGCCGGTACCTGTTAGTAATGCTGTCGACGCCTCGGTGAATAAGAGCGTCTTGATATTCATGTTTCACGTGTCTGTGGTTTGTGTACATCTGCGCCGGGCAGGCAGTATGTGTGCGCGCGCCTCTGTTTCTGTGGACACAATATGGATGAACGAGTGCGTGCATCTGTGGAAGAGGGGCGTGTCGACCACATGTATCAATGGCTTCTTTTGGATATGTGCTCTTGAAGTCTGCGTGTGATGTGTGACACGGACAACATCTCTTGGGGGCAGTGTATAGCACACTGGAAGTGCAGAAGTGATGACGCGTGCTCCACAATCAGCCCTTTCTTCGCGATTCATAAAAAGCGATTGCTACTGTAAAAAAAAAACACGCCCGCGAGTGGTGCGCGCGCACCACAGAGGAGCGGCAGCCTGCTCAGCTGACGAGACGCTCAGCTGACCAGACGCTCGTGCGTCGTGGCTGGCCTTTGGATGTGTACGCGCGGCAGACATGTGTTTCCACTTATCGCGCCCGCGTCTGGGCACGATAATTGGAAACACATGTTTGCCGCGCGTACCCATCCCAAAAGGCCAGCCACGACGCACGAGCGTTTTGGGACTGCTTTAAACCCGCTTACATTAAGTCTTCGCCTCTAAGCAGCGCTTGCGCGCTACTCGAGGCTCGACCTAAAAATGTGGTGTAGAATGTGCCATTTTTGTCCAAAGTTTCTTGGGTGGGGGGAGAACCCCTAAATCCTCCTTGTTCTGATCCGGTTCGCTCGCTGCACTCACTGTGCACTGTATGTAGGCTGGTGTGACAAAATTTGCCAGTGCTGCTTTGGGTTCCCAGTCCGGCCCTGTCTGGAATCAGTGATTTGTAAATGAAAAGATCAAGATTGGAGACAAGTTCAATCATACCCTGGAGTGGGATGGTCACCCAATGTGTGCATTTCTTCCCACTTGCACTGATGCTCCCTCACACTGATATATGCTGACACATGCAGCAATGCACTCACATACAAAAATACACTCTTCCACAGAAACACTCTTGCCCACTCAAAAATACTCCTGCAGAAACACACACTGATTTATTGTCTTGTACGAGCTTTACTACAATAAAGCCAGACCAGTTGGCTCTACAAATCATAAGAATTTGAATGTCTATGCCTTTTAAAAAGCAAGACCTACACCTTAAAGGGCATTATGGGGTGCTCCTGGCCAAGGGCAGTGAATAATAAATAAGCTACCCCTGCCGGTCATTTATTATTCATTTTTTCAAAAAATAATTGGGGATGTCTTGGTCTCACCCGGGACACCCACAGTTTATGTATAGTTGGGGGCTGGCTGCAGGCTCCCTGGGTGGCAACAAGAGCTGGCCATTATTATTCCTGCGTGGGTGCCTCAGTCCCATCTTGGGCAGCCGCAACTTTATAAAAAAATATTTGGGGTCATAGGGGATCCCCATGGCCCCTGGGCCCCTGCGGGTTCCACCCATCCTGGGTGCAGGCAGGTAAGAAAAGTAAATGTTTGCTACGACCCAGCTGGAGTATTTCTGCTCCCTCCCAAGGTGGGAGCTATACATTGACCGTTTCACCCTCGCCATAGACTTGCACCTTTGCGTTTTTGCCCACATATGTAATTTCTGATTTTGCTACTTCCTTGACTTGCAAGTGTAAATATATCTACAAGCTCTTTAAGCATAGTGGATGGATCAGGCCTGACCTCCTACTTCTACCTCAGTGCTATTCAGGGCTTTCTCAAGTTTATTTAATCAAGTACGGATAGATCTAAGAACTCCAGTTTGTTTCCCCATTGAAAATCCTTTGATATATACTGTAGGAAGGTCGGATCCTTCTGCATGATTACCCCCACTTTTTGCCTGGTGCTCTGATGGTTTCTGACTTGTCTGTCTGGGATCCTGCTAACCAGGACCCCAGTCTCTGTGCTTCTTCCCTAAATTGGATATGGTAAGTACTTGGGTACCTCCTGTGAGAAGTTGGCCTGGTATATGCTGTCCACTAATTAAAGTGGGCACCTTGCACCAGTCCAAATGACCCTTATGATGTATGAGGTCAAAGATAACCTTTAGAAAGCTATCCTAGTGGTAGCTATGGAGAGCAGCCTTCAGGCTTAATCTTGAAGGAATGTAAAGCAGCTTGTTTTACCAGAGTCTCACTTCTTGAATGATCAAATGTAAGGAGAACCACACAGTAGTTATGTAAAAATATGTATTTTTTACTTTAACACTCTCTACTAATCTCTACACGAGATTAGAACATAAAGCACACAATACTTAATCAATAGAACATACGTAAGTAGCAAAATGTACAACGAGCTCCAGGGGGAGACCATACCATATACTAAAAAAATGGTATAACAATCACGACTTCAATAGACACTGTGCCTAGAGCACGTAGAATCGCTGTGACCCCAAGGAACCACCCAAGGCAGTGACACAGGGCGCCCATGGAGGATGGGTGCAGTGAGGAAACACAACCGCGTGCTCCGTGCAACTCTATGGGAAAGTCGCGGTTGGAAAATTACAGTTTAAGGACACTTCTACGAGGACTTCAAGCACACCCTTTGGAACATAAGAGGTTCTAAGGCCAACACCCTGGTGAGTACCGAGGTACCCGAGTTACCTATCCCAGAGGAGCCAGGTGCATAGGGGTCAAGTGGTGTCGGAAACCTCCGTCGTTTTCAATGGAGGGATGTGAAGAAGTACTGCTGCCAGGCAGGCGAAGAGTGTTCGGTGGAATCCAACCTGGATTCGAGGTGAGAAGAACCTGAAAGCAGAGGGGACAGAGTCTGGGTCACTTCAGGTGACCAGGGGCTCGGTAGTCGAATGCCCACCGATGTCGGGTGCTTCAGGTGAAGAGAAAGGATGTTTGTCTCTGCAGCCACGGGGACCAGAAGACGCCGACGAAGACCAGGGTCCGGAGGTGAGCTGTCCCACGAAGTATGTCGAGAGCTGAGGGGTCAGTGTCCGGCTGGAGCACCAACAAGCCTTGGTAACGGCAACCCACGCAGGCAGAGGAAACAGGTTACGGTGTGGACCAGCAAAGTCCAGGGGACTCTCCAAGCAATGGAGAGTCAGGGCACGTCTGGAGCAACCAGGGAAGCCCAAAAACAAACGAGATGACCCTCGCCAGGACCCACAGGCCAACGGACCAGGGATCGCAAGGAGACCTCGAGCGAATTCACAAAATACCAGCCCACAGAGCACTCGTGGAGTGGAGGCCGGATATCTTTGGTGCAAATGTTGCTCGGAGTCAGGACTACACGTAGTCCAATGCACAAGCTCAGGGTTTGCCAACAAGCATATGCACTTGCAAACGGACGCGGTGCACAGGGGTACGGGTTGCACGGCCCCCACGAGGGATACTGGTCTCAGAATCGCTGAGAGGTCAGATCTACCTCGGGGACCTTTGGGAACCCACCTTCTGTGTTGCAGAAATCTTCGGAGTCCGCAGGAGCTCTGGAGATGCAAGCCGGTCAGATGCGCTTAGGTGCCTGCTGCTGCAGGGGACTAACTCCTTTACTCCAAGGGAGATTCTTCTGTCGTCCAGCGAAGTGTAGACCGTCTAAGTACTTGGTTTCTTTGCAGAGTCTTGTCCAGGTATAATCTAAAGTCCTGGAATCAGGTATCCCACTTTATACCCATGGGAAGGGGTTGGACGGACTCTGGGGACCCTCCTAGGGGAGGGGCAGGACAGAGGGGTGGCTACACCCATGTCCTTTGTCCAGTTTCGCGCCAGAGCAGGAGCCAATGGCTCCCAGAACTGGTTTGAGCTGGACTATGCACAGGGACACCAAATGTGCCCCAGTGCAGACTTTCTGGCACTCTCAGAGTGCACCCACCCAGCCCCAATGCACTAAACCCTGTCTGGGAGGTGGTCACACCTCCCTGTGACAGGATACCTATTGTCAGGCCTTCCTCTGCGCGAGCTCGGCTCAGCAGCAGGAGGGCAGACTCGTGGCTGGCAGCATCCATTTTGTGCTGCCCAGTTCGAGAAAGCTGGTACCGGGTAGACCAGTGACCCATAGTAGTGGTTCTACAAGGGTGGAATCATACCTCCCACACCAGTTACTGGTGTGGGAGGTATGATTCCAAGGTGTTTGACACCAAACACGACTTGTTTCTAAGCAGCCGTTTTAAAGTTCGCATTTACCGCGAGATTATAATGCACTTAGACCTATATGTCTGGTTGCATCACAGACAACCCCAGAGAATGGTCTCCGAAGGCTGCAGAGGGGCTCTGCTCATGCAGGGGCACCCTCTCACGTAAAACCCAGCACCCTGCCTTCAGGATTGATAAGGCCTGCCATAGGGGTGACTGATAGGTTTTTAAGTGTAGTGATTTAGATAGATATAGGGAACCTATATCTAAGTAAGTGGTGCAAGCACCCGCTTCCACAGGCTGCTGTAGCAGACCGGTTGTGTCATTTTGAATGGCCTCTCATGGGTGGCATAATACATGCTTCAGCCAATGGGAGGCCTCTGGGGTACCTATGCCCAGGGTACATGGGTACCATATACTAGGGACTTATAAGGGTACCCCAGTATCCAATCTGGAGTGTACCTAAAGTACATGTATTGCAATTTACAGGAGAAAGCAGATAGACTGGGGTCCTGAATAGCAGGATCCCAGTCAGACTAGGCCAAAAACAGTGAGACATCAGCAAAAAGTGGGGGTAACTATAAGAAGCAGATCCTACTCTCCTACACCTCCCAGATTGGATACTGGTGTACCCTTACAAGTCCCTAGTATATGGTACTGAGGTACCCAGGGCATAGGTACCCCTGGGGTCCCCCATGGGCTGAAGGATGTATTATGCCACCCATGGGAGACCACTCAAACTGTAACTACAGGCCTGCAGTTGCAGCCTGTGTAAGCTGGTGCCAGCACCACTTACAGAAGATATGTTTCCCTAAATCTAAGGTCACTGCACTTAAAACCTATGTCACCCCTAGAGCAGGCCTTCCAATCCTGAAGGTAGGGTGCTCGGTTCTAATTGTGAGGGTGCCCCTACATGAGCAGGACACCCCTACAGCCTTCGGAGTCTATTCTCCTGGGTTGTAAGTGCATCAGCCATTACGATACATAGAGTGGCCATGCGGCATTACGCGATGACCATCTCTAAACTGGCTGGAACGAACCCTATCATGTTTGGTATCAAACATGCTGGAATCATACCCCCACACCGTAAACGGTGTGGTAGGTATGATTCCATGCACTGTAAAGCTCCACCGGGAGGCCCTCAGTGTTCCCGGTACCAGTCTTCTAGACCCGGATAACACAACGTGGGTGCTGCCGACCAGAGACACGATTCTGCGCTCCTGCTGCTGAGCCAAGCTCGAGCAGGGTAAGGCAGAACAATGGGTATCCTGACACAGGGAGGTGTGACCACCTCCCAGACAGGGTTTAGTGTATTGGGGCCGAGTGGGAGAGCTTGCCAGCACCACTCAGTCTGCTTGAAGGGCACATTTGGTGCCCTCCTTGCATAGTTCAGTTCAAACCAGCTCAGGGAGCCGTTGGCTTCCGCTCTGGTGCAAAACTGTACAAAGGACATGGGAGTAGCCTCCCCACTGTCTGACCCCTCCCCTGGGAGGCAACCCTGAATCGTCCCAACCCTTTCCTTAGGGTACTTAAGGGCTTACCTGAGGGTGGGTCCCTAGATTCGTCATGGGTTTCGATTCAGCTTCAACTCCACTTCAACTTTGTCCGTCTGGACATCCTGGCCGAGTCGTGCTGACCGTGCCAGACTGATCGCATCGTCTGTTGCTTTGGGACTGAGACTGCAACTGAGAGGACTCCGTGTGCCCCTGACCTCGGTGTCCTGCAACCCGCTGCACCATCAGTGTCTGTGCTCCATACAGGTTCCGTCCTGAGCCTGTGGACATCTAAAGACATCCAAAGGAATCTCCCTTGGAGTGGAGTCACTCCCCTGCATCCCCAGGCCCCGCAACAAGATCGACCGGTCTGCCGAACCTGGGCTTCCCCGGATTCCAAAAGGCTCAGCAACACAGGTGGTGGTTCTGCATTCCCCAGAGGCCTGAGTTGTCCTCTCATCGATTTGAGGCCAGCATCCCTCATAGAACGCCCTGCAACCAAACCCCAGTGCACCGTGTCACTGCATTGCTTCATCACACGGTAACCGCATCGGTTACCTCGACCGACTCCTATCAACAGAGTCGGACGCATCGAAAGGCTCTGTCGACGAGTCTGTCCCCGCTGTAACTGGCCGTGTCGACGCGGTTGGTTGGACGGACGGACTCTGTCGTCTTCAGCATCACGGTGGCTTTGGCTGAGCTACTGATTCGGTGTACCTGTACTTGAAGCCTCTTCATCAATTGACCTGCTTCACTGAACTTGAGTGGCCTTCGTCTTCCGTGTCTTCTGGATGTCCCGGTGTGGCATAGACTCTGTCCCCTCTGCTTTCAGGTACTTTTTGACACAAACCCGCGTCTGGGTTCCAACGGGCTCTTTCATCCTTCTGCAACAGCGGTCTCGTCCTAAAGTCCTCAATTGCGCTCAACAGTGGTTGTAGGTATCCTGATTCCGAGGGTATCCACGGGTAGGGTAGCTCTCCAACCTTCTTTAAAATTGCAACCACGACTTACCCATTGACTTGTATTGAGCCCGCGGTCGTGTTCCCACTCTGCACACGGCCTCCGTGGGGCTCCTGGCTATTTGCCTCGGGTGCTTCCTTGGGTCTCCGGCATTTCTACGTCTTCTGGATATAGTCTTGACTCGAGTTGTTGTTCCCATACTACTATTTTAGTATATGGTTTGGTCTCACCCTGGCGACCACTGTGTATTTGTTCTACTTACCTGTTTCTATTGAAAAGTATTGTGTATATCTCCGGCTAGGAGATATCTGTATGTGTTGGTGAGTGTCTTATAATAAATACATAATTTTATAAATACACTGTGTGGTTCTTTTTCACTTAATCTATACCTATAGGATTATGTACTGGTAAAACAAGCTGCTTTACACTCCTCCTGGACTAAGCCTGGAGGCTTCTGTCCACAGCTACCACTTAGAGAGCTTTCTAAGGTTGTCTAAGACCACTAAAACCACCATAAGGGTTGTCTGGATTGGTGCAGGGTGCCCACTTACATAAGTGCACATCATATACCAAGCCAGCTTCTCACATATACTATAAAAGTTTACCAAACCATCGAGAAAATTGAAACAGATCCTACATTTATTTAATAAAAAAAAATGTTATTGCAGCAGCCATGCCTGCATTGAAGGCTGGGTCACTGAGTGCTTATAATGGGAAGCACCATGGTCACTGTCGTAGTGGACTTGGCAGGTTATCATTTAGTAGTCCTGGGGAGTGTTCCGAAAGAGTGCAGGGCAGGTACTTCATCATTTCTATCCAAGGTAGCATTTCTGTGACTGCTATCACAAATCTATACGAGAATGTGTGTCATGAATTGAATAATAAAAAGATTAGGCTTTAGCGTCATCCCTCAGTTCACGCCACACATCCATCGGGCCATTCGCCTCCATAATGTGCTGAACCATCCTGGCACATTGTAATGGTTAGCGGTGCCGGGATTGGAGCTATTCACAATAGGATCCAGTGCTAAGTGTAAATCTATCCTCCCACCCCCAAGATAACAATAACATAATGATTTGCCTATGCGCTGAATAATGATGTACAAAATCTCTAGAGAATCAGTGTTCAGGGTGTATATATATATATATATATATTTCCACTAATGAATTAAAACCATCACCACTCGAATAGTAAAATAGCTTGAGTGCCCCATCATCCTGTAAAATTAGGCGTTTTGTCTCAAAATTATGCCAAAATAAGTCGCTTCTTCTTGAGTCCTCAGACTGGTTGCTCAGTCTTTTTGTATTCCAAGTTAGAATATTAACGACACATGTTGTGTATGGGACAGGTACGAAAGTACGGGTTAGTGCCGCTGCAGTGTTGTAGCAGGGTAACCTGAACATGGATAGTGGGACTGCCTAGTCTGCTTCTGGATAGTGTTATATTCCCAAACCAATTGAATCTGCTCTAAGAACCCTCCTTCCACCCACACTGAAACCCACAACTCTCTGTGAATAAGCCCCTACATCTCCTCATAAGTAGTCGCCTTGATTATTAATCCATGGTGGGATGGTCCGACACCAGCCACCAAGGTCTACATATAGAAAACAAATGCATTGTGCGCATCACATGAAGCATCATTATTCACAAATAGAGCGTTTTGTCTAATACATTCAATCAAAATATATCACCAGTTATGATTATGCTTATCTAGTGAGTTGAAGCTGTTACCAGCAGAGACCATCTGAGGTAATTAGTTGCCAATAATTGGAACTATGCAATAGGGTATCTGGGGGTCCATAAAACCCCCTTTACCCCTTGCAGAGGTCTGCTCTCAGGAGGCACACTAGGTGGCTCACTGTCAGTGCGCCTCCGGAGGGCTTCTTACCGACGCGGGCGCAGAGGCAAAGGTATTCCCTCATTTGCATGGGGCACGCATCCATGCAAATGGGAAACGCCCTCTTGAAGACAGCGCTAGCGCTTTATGTTCGCCAGCGCTACTGGTATTACTGAAGGGGCCGCACAAGCGTCTGCAGCCCCTTCTGTAATACCAAAGTGTCCCGGGGATGCGCAAAGCGGGCGCAAACACCCGTTGCACCCCCAAGGCACTTTATGTAATACGGCCCCTAATTTTCAAAAAGCTTAACCCAACCAAGAGAGAATTCATGTCATATGGAGAGAACAATAAATAAGATAAAGTACAAACCTGACTAAGTGACCTGACCCTTGATGGCTTCGAATCCCAACTTTCACCAAATACCGAGACGCTTGGATTAACCCTAGACCCCAATCTCACCCTCAAGCAACACATTGCCAAAAAAATAAAGACGGTCTGGGCCCAGCTCTCGTCTAAAGAAAGCCAAACCATTTCTTCTAGGAAGCGACTTCAGAATTGCTGTTCAGGCCCCAATGCTCCCTTTAGGGGCATCCTATGTGCTGCAGAACATCTTCTCTAGGGCCTAAAGAAATATTATTACATCATCCCCATCCTGACGGAACTCAGTGGGCTCCCCTTGCAAACCCGCACCATCTACAAAACCAGCTTATTATTTACAAAGCTATCACAATCCGCACCCTTTCTTACAGACGGCTCCCCATCACCAGTGGATCTCGGCACACTGCAGCAAAGTCACCATCAGACTAAGAGGTGCACAAAAGGAAAAACAGGACTGCAGGCCTTTTCCCCTATGCACCAAGGATCTGGAACAGCCTCCATGTATCCATCAGGGCAGTCCTAACACTGCTCCAATATAGGAAAGAGGTGAAGACTCTCCTCTTTAGGGAAGGCTACATCACAATGCATAAATCATCAACAACCTGACTTAGTCTGCTCTTACTCATTGATTTTATGCTCGTCATTGACCATGAACAGCACTCCACTGATTTTTGGCTGGGTTTGTGCTATAGGAATACTATATACATAGATACATACATACAGTGGTCGGCCATGCCCCCTCAAGCCGCCTATAAACTATAGCTGTGATGGCTGATCAACATGATGGCTCAGATATCCCATAATTAAAATCTTCTATTAAAGCGGGGAGTCCAACAGAAGTAAAAGCGACAAAGGTCCTGTAATGATGACTATTATATGAACAGATCTCAGGAAAATCGCTGACAGAACGAAAGCAACTGAGGAAGCCGTGGAAAGAATTAAGAAGTTTGTGGTAGAGATGTATATCTCCTTGTTCAAATTTAAAGAGACCATAAAAATACTAGAATCAAGCCTCAAAGATGCCTAGGGGAGGGTCCACTGGAACAACCGCAGAGTTCTGGGAGAAGAGCACGTTCATCATCCAAAAAAATCCATTGGTGCAGTCAAACAGCAACTTCATGAAGGAATTTGAAATATGATTTGCTTTCCTCTGCCAATTTAAAGGTAATAAAGGATAGTAAAACATTTCTTTGGCTGTATAAAAACAGCCTGGGATTGGTGAGGTGGTTGGCATTATAGTGGCACAAAGGTTTAGAATATCGCCGTCAAGAGGCGTCCATGACAACAAATTAAACTCTCTATGATCCGGTGATGACGCACATAACAAAACTGTTGCTGAATTACATGGGAGAACCCTGGTGCACTACAGCAATAGCTGGGGTCTCGAACAAAGATCATAATGTTAAAAACTGGAGATGCACTGCATGCACTAGAAAACAAAAATGAGGACAATGTAATTGTACATCTGTTCGAAATGTACTTAGCCAACTATTGAGGGTATGTTGTCTATGATTGCTGTGCTATAGAAGAGCCGGCATGGCCACAATTTGCTACTGCACTCCCTCTTGGTCCCAGTTGTTGTGATCTACCTGGTCTCGGAGCATGTTGCCTTTCTCCATTGGATTGCGCTCCTGGGGATGCGGGCCTTCAATGTCCTGCATATGTTACGCACTTTTTATAATGAACTGTGCCCTTTTTCTTCAGATATATTTGAGAGACCTTAAGAGAGGGAACGGTGTGTGGAAATGTGTTGATTCACACCCATCCACTAGGATGTTAACATTTGTGGATACAGTTATAAGTATACCTTGTATCTGACGGTGGGAAAAGAGTTAAGGGTGTTTGTGATGCAGTTGTGCCTAGAGCTGTGTCCGACCCCTTTCAGAGGGCCACAGGGCACACAGGGGCTACTGGGCCCAATCGTGGTGGTTGAGACCTTTAACTCCTGATGTCCCGGGGCCCGGCCTACTATGGGTCCCGAGCAACTGGGTCAAGTAACTCTCTGGTCTTGACTCTCCATAGAAGCTGTACTCGAGCAGTCAAGGCGGTATGTAAATGCAGGTCAGTCAGCACGACTCATAACTCAAAATGCAAGCAGTACACACGACAAATCAACATCCAGTCCAATAATTACAACCAACGCAGAGTCACTACTGCACTGTGCAGCACTCCACATCTAGCTGATGTAGGCCAAGGGTGAGTTAAGTTCACAGCAGGGGAAGCTTTTAAAAGGTGAGTGATCCTTTTGGCCTCCCTCCAGTGACACAGGGTAAAAAGGTCCTGTTCACTACTACTGATCACTACACGGTATGCTGCCACCACCGCTCTTGTGCTGCGTAGCTCCTGGTGAAGGCGGTAGCCTTACACCACTATGAGGGTAGCGCTTTGGGTGCCATTCCTTGTCCAACAAGACCGCAATCCATGAGCCAGGCCTATGTCATGGCACACACGCAGGATCCGTATACGCCTTTGCCAACAGAAGTCAGCATTAGGGATCCAGACATCAGTACGGTTGGGCACTCAGGGCAGGGGTACACGTCCATTCCCATGTAGAGGCTTTTTCCGTCCCAACACCTGTCAAACCTCCTGGTGAGAGATATTAATAAGTGAGTGAGCTTACCAGCCCGCTTATGAATCATGCGGCATCCAGCCTCCTGGCCTGTGCAGTTTTTATTACTTTTTGCACTTTTGTTTTGTATTGTTCTCTCTTGAATATAACTGATCAGAGGAAGCGTACCTGTCCATATTGTTGTGCCTGGGCACTGGAGTGCAATTGGTCGGTTCATGCCATTTCGGGTGTTTGGAAACTTAAAAAAAAATACATACTTTGTCTTGCACAATGTACATTGACCGTTTGCCTCATACCTCCAAAACAGCTGAACTAATTGTCGACAAACCAAAAAAAGGCATTAAATGACCGAGATTCCACCGTACCATAAAAAGTTGGTGTCATCCATACAGCAGTTTCAGAGTTACAGGCACACAAAAACTTCCTATAGGAAATCACATTTTAAAGTTAAGTGAAAACCAATTTTGGCGCTCCCTCTTATAACATTTGAACCATTTGACTGAAAATTAGCATGTTCCATTTTGACTTGCATAGGAAAACCTAGCTCTCTGATACAAAGGAACTGCTGAACAAATTTACACTAATCTTTGCATGAAGTAGAATTTTTCTCACAGGACTACCTTTGCTTGTTTTGGTGCAAACCTATTTGATGGTGCTTGAGATTCACTTTTGAAAAAGATGTTAGTTGTTCTTCGGAGAGTTAAATTACAGAGATATCTTGACCATTGTAAAGGTGTTTTTAGATTTGCCTGTACTTAAGCGCTGCTTGACGAATTTACATGAAATCTGGCAGACCCGTAGCATGTTTTTTTTTTGTTTAAATTTTTTTATTGGGAGTTTGCATTTCATTGCATAAATTGACATCATATTATTATGATACATTAACACACATCTGTAATCAGTTGAGAGATCACTGTGGAGAGCAGAATTCATAACCTTATTGCATATCCGACATTTCAGACAAGGTACAGTAAAACATTCTGGGTAGTATCCCCGTGCCTAACAATTGATTTTGTACTAGTATGCTTACTAGTCCTCGGTCGGGTGCGTTGCCTGCGGTCATGGGTTTGCTATGTGTTCCTCTCACATTCCGTTTTTGTGAATTCTCTTATGACGTTTGGTGAATGCATTCCCATTTGAAAGCCATCGGTTTCGGAACTACCGATGTAGGGGTAAAACTATTAACCTTGGGGGTGAACTAGGGAAGCTGTTGCGGGGCTACCAGAATGTAACAACTGTGTGGTTGGTTGTGGTTTCGGTACATTTCGTGATATCGTTGGTGTGGGGAGGGGCTGCGATGGGCCGGACCTACATGGTGAGCGGGATTACCCAATGCAGTCCTATTACATTTCCGACCCTAGGCTTCTGGGTTTGGTCTTGCATTAACTTCCGTCGGTCTCGGGGGGGGGGGAGGGACAGGGGTGGAGTCTGTGATTGGGAGGCTGCCTGTGATTCCGCTTGTTGCTTCGTGGGTAAATCAGTGCAATAATTGTGCCCACTCCAGAGATATGGGGTGTTTCCGTATTCCCCTCACTTCCTCATCCCTTAGTACCTCTTCTTCCGCCGCACCCCATTTCTTCATGGCCCCTATCCAGGCTGCCTCGGGGGGGACCCGCTGGGGCCCGCCAATGCATAGCTATACCCCTTTTTGCTAAGAGAATGGCTAGGGAGGTGAAGCGGTACTGTACTTTTTCGGTTTTCCGCCTGCGGAAGATTCCGAGGGCACTGGCTTCCCATGATGACATGGTCAGAATGTTGGTCGACTCTCGGAGTGTTTGGTGTATCCTGTCCCAATATTGCTGGACAGTCCCAAAACATATGTTTGAAATCCGCCTCCGGAGTCTGGCAGCGGGGGCAGGCGAAGTGTGTGTCAGGATAAAAACGGTGGAGGCGGTGTGGGGTTAGGTATGCCCTGTGCAGGAAATTAAATTGAATGTTCCTAAAACGCGCATTTCTGGAGACCTTCTTGGGATATTCTAGGGCTTTTTCCCACTCTTTATCAATAAATACCCTTCCCACTTCGTCTTCCCACGTCTGCCGTAGTGAGTCTAATGGGCGGAGGATCAGTTCCCGAACGACTTTGTATAGCCAGGTAACTAAATGTCTACCTGCCCCCATATGCAGTATAGTGTGCATCACCGGGTGTGTCGGGGGTTCCCCCTCATTTAGGTCCCAGTAGGGTCGACTGCTGTCTAGTAGTTGCCTGTGTAGTAGGAACTGGCCCGGGGGAAGGTCATAGTGAGCGGCCATTTGGGCATATGTCCTTAGCTGTCCGTCTTCAAACAGGGATTCCATCTCTGTGACCGAATGATCAGTCCATACCTGAAGGGCTCGGGTGGTATAGTATTTATCATTTCGGGGAAACCCCACCAGTGGGAGCAGAGGTGAGTAAGGGGGTTTCTCCCTGGACATACGATGAATTTTCAGCATGCACGTACGGGCTATGGATACTTGCAGAGGGTAAGTGCGAAGAGGCTTGGTACCTGGCATTAGTAGTCTCCGGATTGCTGGGAGAGGTATCCCACCCTCCTCCGTGATTGTTTCTCCTATGTGACGCTCCGCTGTCCAGTGTGACAACCACCGGAGTTGGGCCGCCAGGAAATATGTTTCGAAGGACGGAGCTCCCAGCCCTCCCTGGTTTGTGGGCAAGTATAGTGTGGTTAAGGCCACCCTATGTCTACCCCTCCCCCCAGATCAGTGCGGTTAGTAGTGTGTCTAACTCCCGAAAGAAGGGGCGCGGCAGTATCACAGGGAGGTTGGTGAAATGGTAGAAGAGTCTGGGGACCATGATCATTTTTGCGAGGGCCACTCGTCCGATGGGGGCGAGAGGCAGTGTCTTCCAGGAGCCCACCGCCGTGCGTATCCCCGCTAGTACCTTGCGGTGGTTTCCTTCGTACAGGTCCTCGGGTGAATGAAACCACCTCACCCCCAAATATCTGGGTGCAGCAGTGCTCCAGGCGAGTGTGTGAGCTCCGACAGATATGTCGAGCGGGGCTAAATGAGGGCTCAGTGGATAAATCGTGGATTTGGCCCAATTGACTTTGAGGCCAGAGACCTCCGCAAAGTCCCGCAGCGTCGTCCATATTGGGGTGAGGTCACTTGTGACGTCTCTGACATATATCAGAAGGTCGTCTGCGTACAATGATACGCAATGTACCGTGTCTGCTATCGGAATACCCCAAGTTTCGCCCTCCTGTCGTAGCCTTATTGCTAGGGGTTCTACTGCCAGGGCGAATAGGAGGGGGGACAAGGGGCACCCCTGTCTAGTCCCTCTTTCGACCGGGAAGGAAGCGAAAATATATTTACCTATTCTCACCCGTGAAGTTAGGCCTTTATAGAGGAGTTGTGTATACTCCATCAGGATAGGTCCTATGTTTATTCTATGGAGGACGGCAAATAAGTACGGCCATAGCAAGGTATCGAAGGCCTTTTCGAGGTCTAGAATCAGGCATGCAGCGATAGGGAAGTGCATTCTCGCCCTGTCTTGGACATGAAACAACCTGCGTAGGTTCTGCGAGGTGTTACGCCTTGGAACGAATCCGCATTGGTCTGGGTGGATCAACGGTGCCAGAATCTGGGTGTATCGGTCCGCTAGGATTTTGCCTATTATTTTACGGTCTGCGTTTAGCAGCGTTATTGGTCTGTACGAGGCGGGGAGCGTTGGGTCCCTGTGTGGTTTGGGAAATGTAACCAGAATAGATTCCCTGAGCGAGCCTGGGAGTTCCCCTCTATCTAGCGCGTCATCGTACATGGCTACCGCCCGGGGGATCAGTTGAGCTGAGAAGGTACTGTAATATTCGAGCGGGAAGCCGTCCATTCATGGAGCTTTGTTACGTGCCAGTGTTCTGATTGCGTGGGTGATGTCCGGGGACTTGATCTTTACTTCTAATGCTTTTTTGTCTGCGGGTGGTATGCGGGGAATAGGGAATGGGCGGAGGAACTGGGTGATCGCATGTTGATTTGCTTGCGTGGGGGCCCGATAGACACTCGAGTAATAGTCGTGAAAAATGTGTAAAATATCTATTTGCGAGTGTCGAGGGGTCCCGGCCTTATCGAGTATTTCCGTAATCGGTTTCACATCGGTGTCTTGCTTGGCTAGCCAAGCCAGGAGTGTCCCCACTCTATTGCCCTCTCTGTGCACTCTGGAGGCGTAAGCCCGGAAGTTGTATTTGCGTAAGTCCTTCATTGCGTCTGCATGGGATGTTTTGGCCGCTGCTATTTGGTCGGGAGTGGCTCCATCAACATCTGTTTGTTTCGTGAGAGCCGCTATCGTCATCTCCGCACTTTGTAGTGATCTTTCAAGTGTCCTACGCACCCCCACTATTTGCTGTATGCAATGCCCCCTGGCTGCGACTTTGAATGCATCCCATTCTATTAGTCTGGATGTCGCCGTGCCGGTGTTGAGGGTGAAATGCTCTTGAATGTGTTCGTGGCGAAACACCTGGTCTGTGAGGCAGTCTCGTGGTAGTTTCCAGGTGGGCACTGGGGGATGTGGAGGCCTCCATCTGAGGGTCATTATGTGTGCGTCATGGTCCGATAGTACTCTACCCAGATAGTCTGTATATTGTACTCCCGGGAGCAGTGTTGTGGAGCAAAGGAATCTGTCGAATCGCACTCGTAGGTTGTGTGGGATGGAATGAAAGGAGTAAATTCTAGTGTCTGGATTCCGCTCCCGCCATGCGTCCACCAATGCCCAGTGTTTCACCCATGTTTGATATTGTTCCGTCTGCTTGTGTGCTGGTGAGTGCGCCGGGGGGGGATGGGATCTATCGAGACGGATGTCCAGAACACAGTTGTAATCACCCCCTAAGAGCCACGGGACCGAGGTGTATTGGGTTAGCTCACCTGTAATGCGTCTCTAAAACTGGTCCTGGTCTACATTTGGAGCGTTTATGCTCCCCAACATTATTGACTGACCCTCCAACAGTCCTTCTATTAGGGAATATCGACCCTCTTTATCTATAATACGTGACTGTTCCCTGAAGGGGATCCCGGGCCGAATCCAGATTAGGGCGCCCCTGGCGAATGCTGAGTATGTGGTGGCGCAGACAATACCCCGCCATTTTTTACACAGACGATCCACCTCGATCGCCGATAGGTGTGTCTCCTGTAGAAGAGCTAACTGTGCTTGCTGCCTCTTTATATATGCATAGACGGCATATCGCTTATTTGCTGTGTGCATGCCTCTGACGTTTATCGTGTTAATTTTTATGTCCGTGTTGGGGATCTTAGTGGTCATGTCGTTTGGTGTCTACGAGAAGGTCGTGTATTTGTGACGTCCATTCGCCCCCTCCCGGCCACCCCACCCGAATGTCAACTGCCCACTTCCGTCTTACCCTCAGCGGAGCAAGCTAGCAGAATTGTATTTGAGACAGGGGGAAACTAAACCTAAACAACAGGGAGCATTCCCAACTTAGAGGACATGTCGTTGGGGACGATATGTCCAAACTGTACTTCATGTACTGTCTTTAGTTCGTTGTTTGTGGGGGGTGGTTGCGCAACTCCTCTAGTCGCCGGCGTCTCGGCCGCCCGCTCTGTGACGCTGAATTAGAGATGCCTAAGGATTCCCCCTCATCATATTCCATCCGCAACGTTCCAGTCTGGTATGTTGTGTTGTGCCGTTCTGAATATCTGATTGCGGCGTCCCATGCACTCATAGCAGTGTCCTCTGTTCGGGCGTCATGGATAGTGCACCCTGTGGTCACTGCGCAGTCAAGCGAACCTTATATCAGCGTGTCTGCCGTTTGGGGAGTCACTATTGGAGGTGTGACTGAGCCATCTCGGGAGGAGTGTGCATCACTGACTTCCTCTTCCGAAGTGAACAGATGTGGGCCCTTCTCACCATCCGAGCTGTCCCCCGTCAATCGCACTATCGCTGCCGCTTGCAGTGCTCTTCTGCGCTCCGCTATAATTTGTTCCAGATCAGGGGAGTGTTGGGTGAGGGAATCAGAGCGCGAGCTCAGTTGCGTGAGGGTGATTCTTTTGTGTTGCCGTCTTTGGCGGCCTGTGGGCCGATGGCTTTATCTGTTTCTGTGGTCGTCCAGTCCTGACAATCGTTGTTCCACCCAGTCACTTGCCTCCGCAGGGTCAGTGAAGAAATGTGCGGTTCCGTCATGCAAGATTTTGAGACGGGCAGAGAAAAGGAGGGCGTATTGTACGTTCTTTTGGCGCAGTGTTCGTTTGACTGCCAGGAAGGTGGCCCTTTGTTGCTGGACAGCTTGAGAGTAATCTGGGAACAACATAACTTGCTTATCTTCCACTCGAAGCGGCCCTTTCTGTCTAGCAGCTCGGAGAATAGTGTCTCTGTCCTGGTAGTGGAGTAGTTTCAGTAGGAACGGTCGGGGCGGCGATCCGGGTGGTGGTCTGCGGGCCGTTACCCGGTGTGCCCTCTCTATTGAAAAAAACGGGGTCAGGTCTTTTGTCTGAGTGAATGTTTTTATCCACGTCTCGATGTATCGAAGAGGGTTGGATCCTTCTGACCCCTCCGGCAGATTCAGAATGCGGATATTACTTCTGCGAGAGCGGCCTTCCAGATCGTCCGTCTTGTTTTCCAGGGACTTTACCCGTAATTGCAGGTCTTTTATGGCAACCTGGTGCATCTGTACTTTCGGTTCCATGGTTTGGAGTGTCTTCTCTCCCTGTTTGACTTTGTCCGCCAGTTTCCTATGATCATCCCGAAGGAGGTTAAGGTCCGTGGCTAATTCTCCGAATCTGTTTTCCATGGTCACCCTTGAATGTTCGATTGCCGCGAGGACCTTGTCCAATTTATCGGACGTGGACTCTGCTTGGGAGGACTCCCCCTCTGAGTGGGTGATCGTAGGGTCAGGGGAGGTCTGCCTCCGATTCGCAGGTGCTTGTGGTGTCCCTGTTATGCGTTGGCGTCCCATGTTGTTTTTATATATCCGGTTGCCGTCCGCGGGGAGGCCCGTGAGTTGCGCCCGGTCGGCTTGTGGTTGACTGACGGTGTATGCTTATATGCCGTCTCTCCGAAGTTTGTTGGTGCCCGTGTGGGCCGGTGGGGGCTCACTGGTCCGAGGTGATGTAGCTGGTGTGGGTGCTCCGTTGGGGCGTGTTCAGCACTGGACGTTGCTTGAGGATCGGGCACTGCTATGCGTTCCTCTCCCTATGGCTGGACTCCACCGCCCCGGGAACCCTGCATCCCCTGTCGTGCTGTTCCTTCGTATTTGTTCCCAGCTTCGTAGCGCTTGACCGTTTCGATGTAGGCTTCAAGTGGTCCCCTCTGTCCCTCTTGACTGGTAGGTCAGCTCGACTGCGGAGCACCCACCCCGGTCCACCCGCTACGCGCCTCGTGGCCTGGCGCCGTGTAGCTAGGGCTGGCCAAGGGGGTCCTAGGGCAACCGGGAAGGTCTGCTTCACTCTGTGGTAGTATGCCCTGTGGATGTGTGATCGCCCGTACTTCTATAGTTGGCGAAACAGTTCGGAACCGATCTGGCGAGCCCCGGCGTCTCAGGGTTACCCCCTGCTGTTTGATCCTCTCCCGCCGTTTTTGGTCCCCCGGTGCGCGCCTCGAGTCCCAGCGCCGTGGTGGGTGAAGGCTGCTGAGCCTCGGGTGTAGATGGCGCGACGCCCCAGTGGAGTGTCCACCTCAGCTCGGCCGCAGCGCGCCTCGTGGTCTGGCGCCGTGTAGTCGGGGCCCTGGGGCTCAGGGGGAGAAGCTGAGGCTGCCAAGTTCAAACAAGGAGGGAGGCCTTGTCAGGAAGGGCTCTCATCGGCCTTGAGCTGCGTCTCTAGAGTACATGTGGCCATCAGTTGTTTTCCGATGTTGGGGAAGAGTTAGATCTGACCTTGGGTTGCAGTGCGCAGCGGCAGCAGGCCCGGAGGAGATGTGGTCGTCTATTCCCTCTGCATCTGTCGGGACAGGCCGGGGGCCTAAACTGCAATTCTCTCTAGCGGGGTATCCTCCATTTTCCTTGACCCCCCGGTCTCGCGCCTCGAGTCCCAGCGCCGTGGGGGGGGGGGGGGGAAGGCCTCTGCGTCACGGGCGCGTTAGTCGCGCTGTCCCAGTGGGGCGCCCACCCTGGCTCGCCCGGCGCCGCGCAGACCAGGTCCAGGGGCCCAGAGGGAGAAGCGGAGCCCGTCGAACTCGGTAAGGGTAGAAGGCCGCTGTTGGGGGAGTTCTCAGTGGCCTCAATCCGCGTCGCCGAGATGCCTACGGCTGCTGGAGGTGTCCCGATGTTGGGGAAGTGTTAGACGCCGGCCTGTGACTGCGGTGTGTCGGTGTGATCTGCCGCTCCTCAATCGCCTCCGGTGTGTTCTAACCTCCCGCCGCGCGCCTCGAGTCCCAGCGCCGTGCGGGGGGAGGTCGCCGTGTTCGGGTGTGAATGGGTGTTAGGTGTAGCACCTCGGGGTGGGGGGCTGTCAATAGGCCGCTATGCAGAGTTCATGATATTGCCGCCGCTTCGGGTAGACCCCGTTAGTGGTCGCCGCGGCCTCCCGGGGCTGCGCACTCTCCGAGTCGCGCTCTCACCTGCTGTCCCCGGAGCTGCGGGGGCGCTCGGGGGGGTTCCTCGTTGTTGCGCTCCCCTCCGTCGCATCAGGAAACGCCAGGGGACCCCGCATCGGGTCTTGCGATTTCCCCCCCGTCTCCACCTCGGGTTTTCAGCGTTCGGTGGGCGCCGCCATGTTGTCCTCGTTGCTGGATTGCCCGGGAGGCTGTGCACGGCTCGGGGATCGCTGCTCGGTCCTCAATCCAGACGGCAGCAGGAGCCCAGGCGAGTGTTGTCGGCTCTGGCGCAAAGTTCAGCAGGATTGGAGGGGGTTATGGCATGGATAATCGTGGATTGCGCGGGCCGCCGGACGGAGCACTAGGAAGGTACGTCCGCCATCTTAGCCGGCTTGGCCACGCCCCTGCAGACCCGTAGCATGTTTAGCTGACTTTTGATATTCTTATATTTGTGCTGTTCCTTCAAGAGGGGCACAATTAAAGTGGGTGTCAAAAGAGTGTTAATTTGCTAATGTTGCATTCTTTGACAAATTCACGTTAAAGTTGGCAAAGATTTAACATGTTTATTCTTTAGTGGGTATGGCAAGTTTCATGCAGATCAATCAACGAGGCAAATTTAAGAGGGAAAGCAAAACTTTTTCATGTGCTGTTTATTTAATCAGCATGAAATGTGGTAGGCTTTTATCTATTGAAGCCTATTTCAAAATTGAAAAAAAAAAGGGGGTGGGATTAAAAACATTTATTTGCTAATACGTTAGGTGCACATTGACTGATTTGCCAGACTCTTGACAGACACTTCGCATATTTATACTTACTCTTGATATTAAGAGTTGCATTCAAATTTGTAAGTGGGACACAGTTAAGGGAGAGAGGATGGTCAAAAAGTGTTGATTCGCAGGTTGCTTAGACACTGTTTAATGAACCTGTATGGCATTTTTCAGGCTGCTATGTGCTAAATCAAGTCCAGAGCTGTAAATGGCCGAATACTTCCTCTCAAACCACTGGCCTCTCATATTTAACAAGCTCTAGGGCTTCTTTAATTGACTACACCTTTGTCAGTCTCCCTCTGCTGAACACCATCACCTCCCTTGGCTTGGAGAAAAAATGGATAGCAACCACCGTCAACTCTTAACACTGGGTTGGATGAGTATGATTGTGCAATAGACCTAGTGATTGAAGGGCACATTATTAACCTCAAAAGCATCAAGTATACTACTGACACCCTCTCAAGCCTGGCCTTAAACACCAAACAATTGCTGGCATCTTCTCACAAGTTCGAGGGAGACTCTCTGTCTTGTTGGGTAATGTTTAGTGAAAAAGTTGCAAGTCGGCACGCTAAGCCCGCCCTAGCCAAAAAAAGAAATCCAACATGCAAAAGTCAGCCCTCCCACAAGGATGGGGAACAAATTACCTGATAAGGAGGATCAACCAGGTGTGGGGAACTCTCAAAAGGTCGCCAATGGACCCAGTAATATTATGCAAACTAAGGGAGGCAAGAAGAAATCTAAAGGTTGATTATTCCTTTTCTCAAAGGGAGAGATGGAACTCCTTCTGGACAAAATTGCTGTATGACATCAGGTAAAACAACTCTGCAAACGTTTGGCCGACTGTAAATGGAGTGGGCAGAAATCTGGTACCACTTCTTGTATGACCACTTCAATCAGTTGGCTCAGCTGGACCAGTCCCATGTACAAGAAGATGGCTCGGAGGCTATCAGACCACTTGCACCCCATCCCAGGACCAGTGATTATGAAACATCCTGGTGCTCTATCACTGATACTTTAGTCCAGAAACAAATTGCAAAGGGCCGCAGAGAGTGGGCGCCAGACCCAGGCAGAATTCCACCAGCCATTTACAAGGAAGATCCAATATTCTGGGCTGCATAACTAACCCGGCTCTTCTTGACCATTTTGCAGCTGAACCGTATTCCCCCTTCATGGCGTAGCGCGATACTTGCATTGTTATTTAAGGGGGGGGGACAAAGGGGTCCCTGGAAACTATCATTTGGTAGCTCTAATTGACAACAATGGCAAATATTTTGCAGGGGTGCTACTAGATGAGCTACAGCTTTGGGCCGAGTCTAATGAGATCATCCCGCCAAACCAAACTGGGTTCACTAAGCACACGGGGACCTCTGTGAACCTTATGGCAATCTCCCTATTATTTGATCAGGCGGAATTCAACAGCCAACCAGTATACCTGGGCTTTATCAACTACAAGTCTGCACTCAATAGGTTCGACGGGGAAGCTGGCAGAAATTGGCCCCCCTCCACATCCCAGGTGGCCCTGGAATTACTGCATCAAGAAACATGGTTCAGATGGTTCAGAATAAAAATCGGAGACTGGTCTCGCTTGTCGAGGCCAATTAATACCACGCAAGGTCCCAAACAGGTTTGCGTCCTTGCACCAACATTATTTAACCTGTTCTTATCTGATCTGACTCTACTTTAAATTTAGTTAATTCCCATCTGCCCAAACTGGGGGGCTTTCAGCTCTTGAACCTGCTGTATTTGGACGATCTAGTACTGATTAGCAGAACCAAGGTCGGCCTGCAGCGCCTTCTGGGCGATATTTCAGCCTCCTCAACTAGGAATGGCTTGACAATCAATAAAAAGAAAACCAAGATGCTTATGGTTTGAGGAACTAGACTTCAAAAACCAGCGTGGTTCCTAGACAAAGAAAAGTTAGGGTCAACTAAAAGTTTTAAGTACCTTGGAGTCCACTTCATTGATAATGAGCGCTATAGCAACCAATTAAATGAACTTAGGAAGAAGGGCATTGCCTTATCCTTTGCCCTTAGGTCTCTTTACACAAAACTAAAAGGCCCTACCTACGCTTACGCCTATTCTCCAAGCAAAGATCCTCCCGACATTAGCTTACAGAATCGAGGCTCTTAAGAGGCGAGACAGTGCAACACTGGACAAAATGCTTCTCAAGATCTACAGAACAATTTTTCAGCTCCCATCCCATTCATCTTCAGCCCAGATAAGGCTGGAGTTTGGAATTTCTAAGCAGACACTGGCACAGAAGGCAGCCTTTATGATATGTTGTCTCAAACTCGGGTCAGCAAAAGAAGATTCGCTGGGCCGCCACCTTTAAGGTCCTCGGATAGGTCCTACCTGTCCCAGGCCTTAAGCACGGTCGGACTAATGAGTGCTTAGGACCTATCCATTAGCCGTCAGGAGTTTAAAAGGGTATCAAAAGCAAGTACACAATAGCGCTCATTACTAGAGGCCAAGGCTTGCTTGCCTCAATGCAAACACGTCTGGATGACACTGTACACCTATAAGCGTCTGAAACTGCAGTGTTCTCTAAACGAACTTTATAATGATTGGACAAAGGCACAGTTCATGAAACTCCAAATGGGGATAATTCCGATCCCAATGTATTATCCTGCATGGAAAAGATGTGAGGAACAGGCGTATTTTTGGCTATGTAACCAGCGTCGGGAAGATATTATCCATATACTGTGCTTGTGCCCCACCCTTATGGAGGACCGGCGAGAGCTGCTACGAAGAAGGTGGAACGTCCGGGGTATAAGGTCCTGCAGGGAGGCATTGTTGGCCTGCTTCGAACCATCGGACATTTGACTAAACTGTGCACTGGTGGAATTTCTTCATAGTTTCTCAAAAAAGTTGGAGGGCATGGCTCCAGCAGCTGAAGGGAAGGGAAGGGAAGGGAAGTGTTTGGACCACTAACAGCTCTGGTTTCAGTCCAAATCCCCGCTCCTGATTTTTTTATGAATGTTCGTCGGCTGTAAACTGGGTAAAGTTTTTTCATACCTAGCCTGCTGTTTCCGCACTTGCTACGATAATGCCTCCAGCAGCCTATCGACCTGGCATTTTGGGCAGTGTTTTCATCATTTGCTTTTTCTTAATGTACAGCTCTTGGATCACTTTGAAAAACCTTCCCTCTAAAGTCTCATAAGGTGCATGTAGGTACACCAGTTGACTACAGTCCTTAGACGCTTAGATCTTGCACAAGCACTATTTTAGAGTTAACAGCTTAAGCATTTATACCAATTGTGCTTTGACGCAGTTATTATTCTAGTATAAGCAGACTGCACTTTATTTGTTGCACAGGTCCACTAGTTGGCTAAGGTCTCTAGACGCCTGGCCCTTTGCACATGCACCTTCTAACGACAACAGTCTTGATACAGTTCTTATCCTATCCCAGGCAAACTATATTTTATCTGCCGCACCCGCACTTTCTAAGGTTCACTGTTTACAATATCTGCTCACGTGAACACATAAATCTTTGGGGCAGGAGGAGTTCACCAAGAAAACTGTTCACATTCTATTGGCGTGTCTTAATCTTTACATAGGTTGAGACTAATGGTATTAATAGCCTGGGGGCAGTTTCATCTAAATCCGCAGGGAAGTGAGTCTCTTTCCAGGGTTCTGTCTCTTAAAAGCCAATGGCGATAGCACCACGTGTCTGTTTTATGTAATTCTTTTAATATAGGTTTTTAATGCACTTTCTTTCTACTGTATTGCAATTTTTTTTAATGATCAAGCAATAAAGATTACATTCCATTAAAGTTCAGCGATTTCAGGTTTCAATGAGATGTGATAATGGAGGCAAATTTAAAGGGGGTGCCAAAATTATCTTTGATTTGCTAATAACGTTGGTGGCATTTCAGAGATGTGCCCAACATTTTGCAGACACTTGGCATATTCAACTTCATTGTCATGTGTTGAGTTTCATGAAGCTCTGTCAAGGGAGCATGGTTAAAGGAGCGGGTTAATAGTATTAATTCCCAAATAATTTGGTACCTTTGTTAGATCTGCACAACATTTGTCAGGAATTTACGTGCTCCGTTTTCTGTTAGAATATCAAGTTATGCCAAGTGCAGGGATCATAGGTTCCATGCAGATCTGAGAAGGAGGAGGATAATAAAGTTAATGGGGGAAGGCGAGAGTCGGTCAAAATAGCTTCTACTTGCTTATAACCTTGGCACCATTTGTCGAATGTACATGAACGTTGAGATACCAGACTTTTTACTTGGGCAACTGAATGTAGAGCTGGTGGTTAGCTGCATGGGTGGTTGGTTGCTGAGGCAGTTCACTATTTGCAGATGACTGAAAGCTTCATGGCATAATGGTCAGTCCCAAAGTGGTTTTGTGCAGGGCCCTTGGCTGTGTGGTTTTTTGCTGTGTGGGGTTGGCCGCAGGGCCGGGTATGTGGCTTAATGCTTTAAAAAATATGGTAAGCTCTCCTCTGGCCATCAATTAAATGACCCTTTTTTTAAATGTTTTTATTTAAATGTTACTTGAAGCTGCTGCACTCCCTGCAGCCCCCCACAACATTAAACAAGCATTGGCATAGCCAATAGGTCTCGCTTTTGGGACCTTATAAGTATTTAGTTATGCAGCACAATATCCTTGGTGCAACAACATCATCTGTTGCATGGCTAAACACTAATAAACTCCCAAAGGCGAGACCTATTGGCTATGCCAATGCTGGTTTCTTTTGTGCGAAGCACTCTATTAAAGTTTGTGTGTTTTTAAGTGGCCTCCCTTATCTATGTCTCTCCCAGGATCAGCGCTGCTCTCTGTTTCCCCGAGTGCTTCTCCCCGACCCCTTTCTCTTGCGCTTGCCAGTGTGCAGATTCCACCCCACTCACACCCTCCATATTACTTCCCCAACCCCCGTGTTGCTTTAGCTTCCCCTCTTGCCCCCATTGCTTTCATGTCCCCTCCAGCCCTTCAAACCCTTTACTTTTGCGTCCCCTCCCATGCTGCTTCATTGATCGCCCCCCGTGTTGCTTCGCCACTGCCCAGCACTCTGTGCTGCTACATTGTTCCCTCCCCCTCACCTGTGTTGCTTCCGCTACCCCGCCAACTTTAATAAAAAAAAAAATTGTGCGTTTTATTTTATGTTTAGTTAACGATCCGACTCTGATCAGTAACTAAAAGAAAAAAAAGCCTCTGTCGTTTTGCAGGTGCGCATGCCTACAAAATGACGGGGATGGCAGCATCTGAGGCTTTTGTGGATTCTTTGCAGCATGGCTAAAAACAAAACAAAGCAATGGAAGGCAACCTCAGGTTTCTAAGCTGGTCGATCACTGCGGAACCATGGACACTGCGCCCTAAGATATTCGGGTGGCCCTTACAAAGAAAATTGTAAGGGGCAACAGCCTGGTGCTATCCCTCCCTCAGGACATGGCGAGTTTAGGAAAGGAAGGGCAATAAGATAGAGCGATGAGGCAGTAAAGCAGTACGCAAGCCAGCTATCCAAAGAGAAGCAAAAACTTTTAAAACCAAGGCTTAAAGCAGCAGTTCCACCAAAAAAACACATTTTCCAAGCCATCAGTGACACCCAGTCCAGACCGCTGTTTTCATTTCATTACCTTGAACATTTCAAACAAGCATTTGAAGGCACGAGCGGGGAGGAGGGGGGGGCGACGCGAGTGGGGGGGGCGACGCGAGTGGTGCGCGCGGACGCGCCACAGCGAGACATCTGGTTTTAATTATCGCGCCCGTGTCAGGGCACGATAATTGAAACCACATGGCGCCCGTGCGGGTAACCGCAGGGAAAAGGCCATGACGCACGAGCGTCTGGTCAGCTTTTTCAAACCCCCTACATAAAGTCTTCGCCAGAGCAGCGCTTGCGCGCTACTCTAGGCTCGACCTAAAAAAAGGTATTTTGGGGCGCTCCTTCAAGGAGGAGTGAATAATAAATGAGCGACTCCTGCTCGTTTAGTATTCATTTATGTGTCCTGGTGCATCCCCGAGGCCATATTATTTTTAGTATTAAATCAATATTTTATTGGCAGGACACATAGCAAGATGAATCAGGACATAGGCGCCTACAACCCAGCGGGCCGGCGAAAAACTGGTCAAAGCATTGTAACAAATAGCCACGGAAAGCATACTGACTGATAGTTAACACAGCAAGTCACCTACAACCCAGAGGGCCGGCCGCGTAAAAATAGAGCGAACAAAATGGCAACAAACGCGGTTCCAGCATATAAGCATGCAAAAGGCCAGTGTGTTGTTCGTCATGCCGGCAATGATAGCCGGAAGCCTGTGACAGATCAACGCTTCATAGTGGTGCCAGTTCCCATAAGGAACTAAAAACAAAGAAAACCCCATTAACACCCAATTCCACCCCCACCCATCCTCCCCAGTGAGCAGTAAACAAAGGTAAGGAGAAAGAGCCTGCCTGTCGGCGATTGAGTTAGTGTGGCCTTCTTTCGACTTGGGGATCGTAATTGTGATAGGACGTCACCGCGGGTTGTGGGAGGTGTTGTCCTCAGGGATCAGATTCAAGAGCCGGAGATAGCTGGGACATGTCAGTTCCCGAAATTCAGTGGAGAGAATTTTGATAAGTGGGGCCCAGGTCTTGGTATAATCTGCAGCGGTCCCCAATGTGGCCATTGAGAGTCGTTCCATACCCAAAAGGTACCATAGCTGATGCAACCATTGCCTATGGTTCTGTCTGTTTTCCAACCAGCCAGGATTACTCGGTGCGCAGCGTTCAGCGCAAGCGCCATCTGTCTCCCTCTAGTTGAGCGCAGGGGGAAGATCAGCGCGTTGGACAAGCCTAAGATGGTATAAGCCGGGAGCCTGGGTATGGTAGTGGAGAAGGCCTTGTCGATGTCATCCAATATCCCTTCCCAATATCTTGTAAGCTTGGGACAGTGCCACAATAAGTGGAGCAGCGTACCAGGACTGCCACAGCCCCTCCAGCAAAGGCCGTCACAGTTAGGATGCCACTTAGTAAGACGTGCTGGGGTATAGTACCAATAGGACGCAATCTTGAAGGCGGTCTCCGCATGACCCATGGAGTGTGCTGTATGATGCGCTCGATAGAAAATATCCTCCCACTCTTTGTCGGTTAGTGTGCGCCCCAACTCCGCCTCCCATCGTCTCTACCCCGCGGAGCAAGTCTTAGAGATGCCTGCCATGAGAAAGGAATATATTGCAGAAATGAGCCCACGATCATCTTTCTTGCGAGTGAGCCATTTCTCGAAGGGTCGCATCGGTCTGTGTGCCAAGGGGCGCGTCGTGGCTCCCAAGATCCAGTGTATCATCTGGGAGTGAAGGAAGAGATCGGAGCTAAGCAGCCATAACTCCCCTGTAGATCCTGGAAGGGAATAAGACCCTGTATATCGAACAGATGCCCTAAGCGCTTGCAGCCGCCCTCTAGCCAGCGTGCCGCTGCCCCTGTGTCCATGCCAGGTGGAAAGGCAGGATTGGAAAATATCGGGGTCATTGGCGAGGGAAACGTGGTAAGGTTAGCCCGTAGGGCGACCCTGTCCCAAACTAGCATGGTGGGGCGGGTGACTGGGGAGGAGTATAGCCCCCAGGTACGGGCAGGTCGCGTTAGCCAGGCATCGCGCCAGATATGGTGGCCTGCCCCTGTTTGGTCCATGAAGACCCAGTGTTTCTCGGTCATGGGACGTTTCCATTCCACCATGTACCGGAGTAGGGAGGCTTGGTAGTAGCAGTTAATGTTGGGGAAAGCAAGGCCGCCTTCTTTCTTAGAGCGCTGCAGTAAGGTCCTCTGCAAGCGAGGGGAGATCGGCCCCCAGACAAAGCGCTCGATTGCGGTCTGGATATGATGAAGGACCTGCGGAGGGGGCTCCAGTGGGAGCGTTTGAAACAAGTACAGCGCTCGCGGGAGTACGTTCATTTTGACAGTGGACAGCCTACCAAACCACAACAAAGGTAGTCGCCGCCAGCGGGTCAGGTCCGCCCGGATGCGAGTTAGGAGGGCCGCATAGTTCACGTCCGCTGTTTTCACGAGGCTCCGATGTAGAGTCAGGCCAAGGTATGCTATGCCATCCGACACCCAGTCAAAAGCGAAGTTGGCCTGTAGGGTATCTATCGTAGGTTGGGCGGCTGTGAGGTTGAGCACCTGGGATTTCTGCATGTTAATTTTGAAGCCAGAAACCCGGCTAAAGGCCTGCATGTCTTCCACAATGGCCGGTAGGGAGGTCAGGGGGTGGGCTACCGAAAAGATAACATCATCAGCGTAGAGGATGATGAGATGGCGGTCCAGACCAAAGGGGACTCCCTGCGCTCTTGGGTTGTCCCGAAGCCGTTGGGCGAAGGGCTCCACATAGAGAGCGAAAAGTAGAGGGGAGAGGGGGCAACCCTGCCGTGTACCCCTCTCCACCGCGAAGCTGTCGGAAAGCCGACCGGTACCGCCACGGTTGGGGAACTGTAAATGCTCGCTATCCACTGTCGAAATCGGGGTCCCAGTCCGAATCGCTACAGGGTAGCAAATAAGTACGGCCAGTGGACACGGTCGAAAGCCTTTTCCGCATCGACCGCTAGTAATAGGGCTTCCTCTTTGGACCGTTGTACTTTATCTATAATGTGGCAGAGTCGCTTGATATTATCCCCACACTGCCTACCCGGAATGAAACCCGCCTGGTCCGGGTCAACCAGGCCTGGCATGTGAGTGTTCAGGCGGAAGGCCAGGATACTAGAAAAGAGTTTCGCGTCGATATTAAGGAGCGAGATCGGGCGGTAAGATTCGCAAAGGTCCGGGTCTTTCCCCGGTTTGGGGATCACGGAGATAGATACCTGTAACATTGAGGCTGTGAGGGACCCAGTGTCAGCGAAGGAGTTGAACAAGCGGGTGAGCAACTGGGCGAGTTCAGCGCAAAAAGTCTTGTAAAAGAGAGCGCTAAAGCCGTCGGGGCCTGGAGCCTTCATGGTCTTCAATCGAGCGATAGCAGATATTACCTCCTCAACACGTATAGGAGCTTCCAATGCCTCCGCCTCAGCCGGAGGGAGGGGGGTGATCGCCGCGCCCTGCAAAAACTCTGTGGGGTCAGGCAATAGGAGGTGATCAGCGGTGTACAGATTTTTATAGAAGGAGCGGAAAGCCGACAGTATACCGTCGTCGTCTGTAAGCTCCGAGCCGCTCTCCCCCCGGATCGCCTTAACACTTTGTGCGGCCTGTTGACTGCGCAAGCAATGTGCCAACATCCGCCCCCCCCCCCGGTTGGAGCCCACAAAATATTTGTGCTTGAGGCGGACAACTGCATGTTCGGCCCGGTCCAGGTCTAGTCTCCGGAGCTGAAGGCGTTCCTTCTCCAGCTGCCGCCAGATTCTAGGGGCACCGGTGCGCTTGTGTATGGCTTCCAATTCCCTGACTCTGGCCTCCAGGTCTGCGCGCTTGGACTGCCTACTCTTGTTGTCATAAGCTGCCTTGGCGATTAGTGTCCCCCTCGCAACTAGTTAAGCGCCTCCCATACCGAGGACAGAGGTGAAAGCCCCACATCATTAGTTGCTAGGTAGTCAGTCAGGCAGCGCCTCAGGTCATCCACCACTTCCGGATGTCGGAGTAATGAGTCTCGCAAGCGCCAATGACAGGTGTGCAGGGACCGCACAGAAGGAAGGCGCATGGTCAAGGTGATATGCGCATGATCAGACGAGGAGCGGGCCTCAATGGTGGAGTCGGTAACACAGGCCCAGGCGGCTGGAGTAACCAGAAAGTGGTATAGGCGTGCGTACGTCTTGTGAGCTGCCGAGTAGTATGAAAAGTCACGTTCATCTGGATGCATGCAGCGCCAGGCGTCGCGAATCCCTGCGTCACGCAGCCAGTCACTACCCCCTATCGATAGGGCCCCGGTCCCACCTGATCGAGAGCCCGAGCAGTCTTTCTCGGAATCCATGACTATGTTAAGGTCTCCCCCCAACACTACTATCGGGTCTGGTGAGTGCAGGACGTCGGCATAAGAATCTAAGAAAAATTTCTCTGGTCTTTCATTTGGGGAGTAAATGGAGGCTATCGTGAAGTGTGAGTGTCCTACACTGAGGCGCATTGCAAGAAGGCGACCCTTGATCTCTGCAATGGGACCCACTACCCGGCCCCGGAGGCGCCTGGAGAGGAGAATGGCTACCCCACCCCGCTTACTATTCCTGGAGGACCAGAATTGCGTGGGGAAGTGGCTATATGGCGCATGCGGTGTGTATCACTATGAAGCAGATGGGTTTCTTGAAAGAGACAAATACCTCCGCCGGAATGTTCAAAAAGAGAGAGGACCGCTCTTCGTTTAACGGGATTATTAAGGCCCCGGGCATTAAAACTAACTATCTTAAGTGCCATGGAGGAGAGATAGGCCGGTTAGCGTGTGTGCTGAGGTCCTGGGTAAAGCATCGGGGGGCCGGACCATCAGGGAAGCTGGGCCCTCCGGACAAGGTTGGGGGCAGGAGAATAAAAAGCTCACTGGGGAGAGATCCCAACCGCAACCCAAACATACCCCAAAAACACCAGAACAATACAATACCTAAGGAAAAAAATGTGAACAGACAAGACATGACCAAAGTTCGTCACAGTGGTAAAGATCTAGGGGATCGTGACAACGACTAACGACCAGCCCAAGGAGAGTTCAAGACTTGACCACCTCGACGGTGAAGCACCGCCAATATGAGATGCCGGTCATTGTTGTCCGCCCCTCCGACGCCTCTCCGTGTGCCCACTCCCATGCCGACAGCTAACAGCTTCACGGGGTGGCAGGGCGGTCAGTAGCCTGCGCTAAGGAGGAAAGTACTGCCTCCTTCTCCTTGTCTCTTGTGGCCTGGTCAGGTTTCTTGATGGGTGGCGATCTTCCCACCCGCTGCCAACCAGAGGCGCGACGTGTACGCTGTGACTTGGGTGTCTCTGCGCCTTCCGCGGGAGTAGTATGCTCGAGGCCAAGGATTCCCATTGCTTCCTCCAGCGATCGGAGCTGCAACAACTTGCCCTGGTATTTAAAAACTAGGCGGAATGGGTGGCCCCATGAGTAGGGAATATTGTTCTCTCGTAGATGTGTGGTCACAGGTTTAAACGCCTGTCTCTTAATGAGGGTAGAGGCCGCCAGATCCTGAAAGAGAGCCGGTTGGTGGCCACGGAAGTGTATAGGCTAGGCCTCGCGTGCTTTCCGAAGTATGCGCTCTTTTAATTGAAAGTCGTGTACGCACACTAATATATCAGGGGGAGGCGCTTTATTACCTCGAGGGAGGCCCACACGATGGACCCGGTACATTTGAATGTCTGAGATCCCCTCCTCCCCTAGAATGTGTTGGAAGAGCGTGCTGACATACTCTCTAAGGTCGTCTCCCGCCTCCTTCCATGGGACTGCCCGTATTCTCACATTGTTCCGCTTGGAGCGGTTCTCCAGGTCCTCAGCGTGGGCCTGCAGAACGCTGTTCTGTTCGCTGAGGCGCAGCATTACTTGCTGTAAGTGGTGGATCTCCTCGTCCCTATTCAGGTCGTGTTCCTCGAGGGTCGCCACGAGCTCCCCTACCTCGTCCACGTCGCTGCGCACCTCTTTTAAATCCGAGGCCAGTTGGGATCTCAGGTCTTGTACGTCCTCTTTTATGGCCGTGAAGAGCTCCACCATAAAGGCTTTAGTTGCCGGGGAGTCATCGCCCTCCTGTGAGCAGGCCCCTTGTCTCCCGGAGTCGCAGACTGACCGGGCTGCTTCATTAGGAGCTCCTTAAGAGATTTCTCCTTACGCGCTCGGGCGGCAGCCATGGCGCTCACCTTCCTTCCCGAGCCCACAGATCGCAGCCGCCTCCCGCTGTCTCGGTAATGGTGCTGTCTGCCCTGCTTCTAAATGCCTCTCCAACGCAGTGTCCTGCGGGCCCCCTCACACAGAACCACTCCAGGGTCCACCGTCCGCCGAAGTACGGACCGCAAGGGCCTCACTCCAGGCCCGGCCGCCGGGTCGGACCTCCAGCGACTATTCTCCGCTGCTTAAGCCGCCGCTCTTGAGCCCCGTCCGCCGGCACCCGGACCGAGGGGGTTCATCGCAGGCCCAACCACACTCCGACCTTCAAGGCCCTTGAGTGTAGGGCACTTAGCATGCACATCCACCGCCTATAGGGCTCCCGGGAACCGCAGTCCAGGCACGCACCGTCCGCCGATCCACGGACCGATCAGGCTCACTCCAGACCTGGCCTCACTGTATTGTGCCCCCTCTTCTGCCCTACTCCGCAGGGGCCGTCAGCAGTGAGCGTTCCCAACCGGGTTACCGCCCAGTGATCGCGCCACCCAGAGGCCTCCCGGCCCGCACCACCACCACCACCACAGTGTCAGGGGTTCCTCAGGTACCAGGGCGCGCCGTGCCACGGGGCCAGATCGCTGCAGGACTCGTTGCCCCCAGGACAGGCCTAATCGCTGCGCTCTGGGCGCATGTGGTCTCAGTTGGAGGAGGTAGAGCCTTTCTCGTATCCGCCGAACCAGGCCCTCTATGCTTGCAGGAAGTATTAAGCCAGTGGAGGGCCGGCAGTCCACATACAGCGGGGGGGGGGGGGGCCACCGCTTCAACCCCCTGTCTCGTTAGCTCCCGCTCAATGCCAACACCACCTGCAGGCGCCCTTCGTCCGCCGATCCACGGACCGAGCCTGTCCCCACTTGGGCCGTGCCGCGCCACACACAGGCCCCCTTACCGCACTCCTGCGACCCGCAGGCAGTCCAGACCGGCCTTCGGCGTTGCAGCTGCTCCCAGGGCAATCGGTAGCATCCCTGCGCTCCACCGCGGGGGAAGCGAGCGCGGTCCACGTCCTTGCCTTGCTCGAGCACCAGAGCACCACCAGTGTAGCTCGCCCTCACTGCCGGGCCAGGTCACCCGCTCCTCACAGGCCAGCGGCCGTGCAACACCAAGATGGCGCCGGCGCAGCCCGTTGCAATGCGCGAATGCTGCAGTTGGCGTCGCCGGTCCTCTCACCAGGCAGCCGGCGGGGAGGGACCTCATCTGCCCGTGCCCTCGTTCGTCGCCGCCAGGCAGCACCACTAGATCCCGGCTGTCGCTATGGGCTCCTCCTCGGAGCTGCGCGCTCTCGCCAGCTCGATGGGCCGCTGCCGCACGCCGCCTCTGAGATCCACGGAGAGGAGGCTACAGCACGGGAGACTCGGTCCGCCGATGCAGATCAGGGCGGCAGAGCCATACAGACTTCGCAGACGGGCGGATGGCACGAGAGGTGGGTGATTAAACAAGGCTAAAACTTGGCGGCGCCGGAGGGACAGGATTTCACGTCCTATCTCGCCGCCATCTTGGCCACGCTCCCCCCATATTATTTTTAAAGGAGAGGGGGCTGTGTGGTCCTCTTCTCCCCGACCCTCTACGGGCCCCGGGCACCCCATCCTCTGGGGCCTTTTTTCATTTTAAGGGCAGGAGGGTGCACCGCCTGCTCCCTTAGCCTTTAGGGCGCTGGGGATCCTATCCCCTGGGGCCTTTTCATTTTAAGGGCAGGAGGGTGCGCAGCCTCCTCCCTTAGCCTTTAGGGCCCTGGGTACCCTATCCCCTGGAGCCTTTTTTGTTCCAAAGGGGAGGGGGATGTGTGGCCCCCATCCCTGAGCCAGTAGTGGCCCCTGGTACCCCATCCTTCACAAGCCACTACTTTGGGGTCGTGTGGGGAGCATTAGGGCCCTGGCGGCCCCATCGGCTCCCCTCATGCACCCATCCTGGGTGCATCAGGAGGAGGTGTTTTACAATGCTCCCGCTGGGCGGGAGCAATGTGAGTTTCACTGCCTGAAAGGGTGATGGGGTCCTTGGGCCCTATAGAGGCTCAGAGATGAGGGCCACGCTCCCACCTCATGTGTAATTGAATAGCGGCCCAGGGATGTTCTCCGCGGGGCCTCAGAGAGGCTCGGGGAGGGGGGAGCGTGCACACCCGTTTTGAAAAAAATATTGGCCCTGGGGACTTAAGAGGCTGGGAAAGGGGGGGGGGGGGGCGCGCGCACCCTACCCTTTCAGATGTATGCCGGGGATGGAGTTTAGCTCCGTGAGATGGGCACCAAGGATGCTCCTTTTCCCAAATAATCTAATACATTGATCCCCAAGCCCTGGCCCACCCTATTTTTTTTTTTTTAAATGCCAGGCTGCAAAGAGCTAGGGTGTAGCGTATTCCCATCCTGACCCCTATATCTTTGACAAATTTTTTTTTAACAGAGCCACTAAGTCCCCGAGTCTTGTAATGCCTGTTGCAAGGTTTTTATTCATGTTGCGGGCAGCTAAACAGAGCGCTTGATCCGCTGGAGCCTTATTCCCATGGTAGCGAGATGACCCAAGGGAAAAATAAGCCCCTTTGACCAGTCAGAATGCTCTATTTTGTTTAAATTGAGCTTGCGGGACTCCTGTGAAAGTACCTCAAAGCCAACTGTCTAGATATACAAATATATTTGTACCTTTAATTTCTTCAAAATGACTGAACGGAGCTCACAAAAAACATACCTTCTGGACCAAAATATAGCTTTCTGCCAAATTTGGTGCCATTCCTTTCAGCTATTTTCACTGTAGCCTTTTTCAAAACCCTCTAAGGAAATGGGGGTTTTGGGACCCCCCTTTCTTAGCCCCCGCATGACGGACCATCATGAAACTTTCCATGAAGAAACTAGGCAAAGAAGAGCACCTTTTTGGAAAGTTTTGTGAAAATTCGTCAAATGGTGCCAAAGTTATTAGCAAACTTAAAGGCATTTCCCATGGAAACGCAGACCTAACTACCAACTCCCCTTTTCTTTTATATTTAAATTTACCATAATAGTCGACTTATTAAAAAGAAATAAATATATGTATTTGCTTACATCTAACCTTTATTTATATATACATATATTTGTTTATGATATTATTTATTTTTAGATCATTTATTTTTTCCATTTAAATCCATTGTCTTAATGTAAATCTATTGTTGTTTAAAATGTAATAGAAGGACAATATAATGGAAGATATAGTGGAGGTGCACCCAAAAACAACATAACACAGAGAGGCCTCTATTTGGTAGTCTTGCAACTTTTGATGTAAGAAGCTATGCCCTGATGAATTTGAATAGCAGTGGCTTAACTAAAGCAGTCTTCAAATTTTGGGACTTGTACAACTGGCTGACTTAGGTTTCTATGGTTCAATTAAAACCAATATTAAACTAGTAAATACGTCGAAAAATGGTAATTAGTATATTTTGTGTCTGTTCTGCTCAATCGTTCTTGGATCCTTTAACACAAATCCATGTGAGGTGTTGGGAATGCTTGCAAAATAATGGAATATAATGGTGTATTTGTGCCCCAACTTTCAAAAGGAACATGTTGGAGGGATATAAAGAGTTTGTTTACAAAAAACATTCTAACATGTTGTGTTGAATGAGCCTCTCCATCCTAATTTCGGAAACTTCTAGTGGAACCTAGGATGCAGTACACAAAATGTTACAGTTCACGGGAGTCCTTTCTTACAGAAGTGCAATATAGATGCATGGGCATTTTAAGATTGAGGTTAAATTAATTTTCTAAAACACAGGAACAAAAAAGCCTCGAGAAATATACATATCTCCCAAATATTTGAAAAAATATATTTTCAGGACCTTTGAACAGTTCAGTAAAACATTTAGCTTTCAAAAAGCAGACTTCTGAAAGTACTGCTGAATCCTAATTTACTCCATTTCGGAGAAAGGCTCAAATATGTTAATATTCCCTTTTGAGTTATATACTCACATGTTTGGCTTAAGTAAGGAAGTGTGTATTGGGCCTACAGATTTCTTCACTCTCTCAACTGTATACTCTTAAAAACACGCCTTGACCAACTTGAAGAAGACTAGTAAAGTACATTGAATTTGTCAAGAGAGGTTACTTTTCTACAAGAAGTTCTGAGAAACAACACAAAGCTCACATTTAATCATATAAGAGAGATATTGTATTTGAGTAAGATGCTGAGAATCGTGGCGGGCTACACTGTACACCAGCTGGAGGGATAGGGGCACATGTTAACACATAATTTGTGATTATTATGAGTCATGACTTCTATGGGGGAACTCAGTGAAGCAAACTATTAAAATCAGAAAAAATCCAGAGATATCCAGGTCTCTAAAGTCACGATTTCCAGGACATCAAAGACCGCAATTGAGCAATGAAAATCGTGAGTTTCCAGATGAGATCATAAGACTGTGTTTTAGCAGCTCAGCTGAACCCATTTTGTTGTTTTTAGTTGTTTGCATTGAACTTGACTCCATGTGAGGCTCATTTTAGTGTGTTTATCTCCCTTCAGGATGCTGAAGATATGGCAGACGTGTGCGCCTCAATGCCGGAGTACTGCCTTCCTGCAGTAGACGAGGCGGAGATGGAGTCCTTGCCACCACCAGCCAGTCTCCAAGAATTTTCACATTGCGATTTAGATTCTGGGAAAAGTCTGAATATGATTAAGGTGAAAAGGATACTGTGCATGCGCTTTGCTTATGTCACTTTCCTTTTAACTGTGGTTGGCTGCTAGTATCCTTATGTGGTGAGTCATGTGTGTTTAATTTATTTCACTGTGAAAATAGAATAACTGAAATAAATGGGTAGCAGATTCTATGCGCGATGCCTGTCCTACCTGTTTCTTAACAAGATGTATGTGGCATGGGTTGTGAGATTTGTTTTGACTAAGTGTAATTTACCAGTAAGCCTTGTCTATGAGCTGTTTGTGAACTTAGTGACTACAGCTGTCTGGCCAGAGTGCTGCACACTGAGAGAATGTAGTTGACAAGAATATTTTGTGTGAAGTAAGAGTTGGCATATACTAAGAAAAAGAGCATATGGGACATTTATCACAGGATGGCTGCTCTGATGAAAACCAGGAGGCAGTAAGGGTGTTTCCAGTGTAGCGATACTCTGATGAAGTGGACCCGGTCATCCTGTCTTCAGCAAAAGCTGAGGCAGCTGGCTGTTGAAACAGGTCAACATGTTTTAGCCAAAATAAAGGCCTGTGTTGAGCTTCTGGTGGCAATCTTTGTTTCACTGTTCGTTTGGCGACCTGACCGAGAATTAGCAATAATACTCTGGATGGTCAGGGTGAGTGGGCTCTGCAGTGAGCATAACCAGGACCATCTAAAAAGGAGACATAGGAGCTTACTGTCAGGGATTTAGTTAACTACAGTTTTACCTTGATATGTAGTTGTGACAGAATCCCAATTGAAGTCTGTATTCAAGGTTTTAAACGAAGGTAACCTAATTAATTTTCGTCATTTAGACATTCTGACCAACATATCAGTGGGTGAGTTGAATTGAAATGTTTATTTAATCACCAGCCAAGTTAGTGAACTGTAAAGTGTAATGGATGAACGGTCTAGTTTATTTATTCTTGGTGGGCTTTACAACATTCTGAAAGGTGTTGTCCCAATATATCTATATGTGTCGCCTATACCAGTGCTTATAGAGAAGGTGGTAAGCCAAAATCTAAAGCTGTTTTTTAATTTGGTTTCTTATTGTGAAGTGAGGTTTTGTAAGTAAATATGTGAAAGCACTATTAAGTAGAACATATTTTGATTATAAAGTTAACCTGGAGTCCTTAATCTATGCACAATTTTCCTGCTAGAGGTAAATGTGTACTAGATAAGAACATAGTTCATCTGAACCCTTGATTGAGGAAGCACTAGGCCCACTCACTCTCATATTGACCTTAATGGTGCTGCACTTTGAAGGCTTGAAAGAATTTGTTGTATGCCCTCCGAGTCACGTAGGTGGAATGGTTATTGCAATTCAAACCAAACCTGTTCGGTTAGACTCGAGTTATGCCACTCATTTAGCGTTTGTGTTACAAATAAACTGTATACAGAAGACCGCTAACACTGAGCTGAAATATAATGATGTGATGGGCTGCCCCATACTCTGTCATAGTCATTACAATGTTTTTATCGGGAAAACATTCAGAATACGATCAAACAAATAATAAAACCTTGGTTTACAACATGCTTAATCTATCAGTAGAACAAATAATTAGAATTCCAACATAGTTCCTAAATTCATACCAAAATAAGAGAAAAAGTTATAAAATATAAAATTATACTGTTTGCATTTGTACAGTTGGTCAGAATTGATTCATTTAAACGACTAACATACATTTATGTGATGAATTTTACTCAGTGCAACACAATACTAACTTAATATCTATAAAATAAAACATGACGCCCATCCTAACTTCTCTATTATTCCATACTGTCCGTTGAAATTCTTGTGTAAAAAGTTGGTTTAAGCCAAGTTTTGCAAAGATCGTGGTAGTTTGGATGAAGCATGAATAAATATGTATGCGGCTTCGCTAGAAAGTGTTCTGCACTTGGACTAAGGAGCACACACTACTCAACTGACCTTTTATAAGTTGCTGTGATTAGTGGCAGTCATTCCAGCATCCACCTTAAGTTTAAATTCCTCAAAGAAACAAGATGGAATATGGTTTTCAACTAAAGTAGTTGTTGTAGCCTTTGAATAGCTTATCCTCTTGGTTGGTGCTTTTAGAGCATCCATATGTTTTCTGCTAATGACGTCTAAAAAGAAGGCAATAGGTTTTTATAAATCACTGGCTCTTATTAGCTCCTGGGTGTCCCACGTCGAATGCATATGAAGAGCCTAGAGTTGGGTGTCAATGTAGCCATCAGTCAGCAAGTTAAATGGTTGCCTCCGTGTCTATTGTGAGTAAGACCTATTCAATAAAACTGTTTGTTCTTCAGGTAATGACAACGATATGGAAAATGTACACTTTGTCAATTTCCCGAAGCTAGAAAACGTTACTGGTGGCAAGACCTTTTACCCACTTTATTAAAAGTTTGGCACTACTTCGTGAAACTGCAGTGAAGTTTGAGTTTTGACCACCCCTTGCTATGAACCCTCCTTCATCAGCCCAGTGACCTGCTAAACACATACATTCTCCCTGAAATTGATTTTCCTCTCACTAACCATAGAGGAATTGTTATCTGCAGGGTTGCCTATTACTCTCCCTATGTAATATTGGGCTCAATTTAAAAAAATGCTTTCTTACGGAGACCTTTCTTCCACCTTTTGAAAGATTCCAGCTCATCCTTTAGTCCGATCATTAGCATCTAGCCAAACAAGGCCTTTAAACAGCTCCTCCTGCTACCCCTGTAATATTCTGTTTGCTATTTTCTGAGATGACCAACATATTCTCTTGTATATATTCACACATCCTCTGCTGCCTTCGAAAGTTACTTGCCTGTAACTCCATTTTTCCAGCTAATTTTGCTCCTCACTGTTTGATTTTTTTCTTAGTGTCTTCAGGTGTAGTTCTGAAGGGCATTCCTTTTTGGTTTTGGCTTTGCGCCTATAGAGCATACATCCAGAATAACCTGTAACTATCTGCATTTGTGCAAACATCTTAAGGCTCTTTTATTACTCTAAAATATTTGGTGCCCTCTTTAGGTTGTTAAAGGGCATGAAATAGCCATAAGATGTATGTATTCCTTTTAAATCTGTTAGCATAAACTTAATTATAATTGACTGGCTGGTATTCTAAGCATATTAATCATGTTAGGATAGGGTGTTGAAGAAGGAAAGGTTACTAAACTAGAGCATTAGCTCTTAACTGTGAGCGTTGTCCCCTTATTCCCATTATGAGAATACATCTCCTCTATCAGAGGTCCTCACCAGTGGCAAAGAAGTATTTGGAGGATTATTCATGATAGAAAAACAACGTACCACGGTCAATTGAAGAATTGAAATGTGAATGCTGATCGGATGTAGGGGAAATAACCTGTTCTTTCTTTTACTCAGATGAAATTGATTAACACTGTTTGCTGCTCACTGGTGGATGGGCCTAACTTCAGCAGCTCCACGGATCCCACACGCAAGGCACTGGAAGAAATATGTAAAGAAGTTGTGCGTTGGGATCCTGAGTTCCTTTTAAAGGTGAGCGATGGCTGAGGGAGGAAGTTAACAAAAGTGTAAGCAGCCTATAGAGTGGAGATCAGACGAGGGGCGGGGGTCAGGCATGTCTGAAGGTATTGACTGGGACAACATCTAGCGACTGGTCACTCTCACGGTTGCCTAGGAGTTTTGTATTTCTTTTTTGCATTAAATTTTTTCATGTTGATTCCATAACTTCTAACATACATACATTAGTATTCCAATGGCTTGGGTACGTCTGTTTTTCTTTATATCCCTTAAATGTGTACTTTACATGTGGTGTCTCTTCAAACCTGTTTTTGTTCAAACTTTATGGCATTGACAAGGATACTGATACAAACCAGAAGCTGCTGACAAAAAGGAAATGGTAGTAGAATAAACAAGCATTTGCAATGCAATAGGTCTCGCATTTGCGAGAGTTTGAGCTATTGGCATTGTAAATGATAATGCCTTTTATTTATGTGTTTTGAAACCCTGCAAGCGGTGGGTAAACACCGCTTGCAGGTTTTCTAAACTCATAAATAAAAGGCTTTGTCATTTACAGTGCCAATAGCTCGAACTCTTGCAAATGCGAGACCTTATGTGGCACTCGCGCTTTAGCTTTAAACATCGTAATCTAAAGCGCAGGTGCCCCGATTGCTTCAAAAGTAAAGAAATAGATTTTTTTTCTATTTCTTTACTTTTGAAGCAATCACGGCACCCGCACTTTAGATTAAGATGTTTAAAGCTAAAGCGCGGGTGCCGCGATTGTAACAAAAGTAAGCCTTTTTTTTCTATTTGTTTACTTTCGTTACAATGGCGGCACCCGTGCTTAGGCTTTGAACATCTTAAGCTAAAGTGCGGGTGCTGCGATGGCTTCAAAATTAAAGTAGAAAAAAAAATGCACATTTTATTTTCAATTTCTTTCATTTTGAAGCAATCGTGGCTCCTGCATTTTAGCTTAAGATGTTTAAAGTTAAAGTGCGGGTGCCGACATTGTAAAAAAAAAAAAGTAAATACATTTAAAAAAAAAAGGCATGCTGAGGTGTGCCGCACAAACAAAATAAAAAAATAAATAAACTGTTGCTGGAGAGCGTGTCCTGCCTGCAAGAGCAGGCAGTAAAAAATCCCTTTAGGAAATAGTGCTCAAAGGCAGTAATTAAAACTTACCGAGTAACAACACATGTAACAGTGGGTGTCCTCATGGCAGGTTACAAGAAGAGAAAAGGTGGTACTAAGGAGGGACTGCTAAGCCTATTGAACAATGAAAAGCCACTATTTTCAAAGGACAGGGACAGGAGCCAGTTAAAAAATGGGCGGAAAGTGGGAGGAGCTTCATGCCCTTATCCTGAGTACAGCATGTCTCGAAGAGACAACGTAAGTGCTGCCTAGGCGAGACCTAAAAACTCCTTTCAGCTACCTCAAAGCTAAGACCTGGAATCAACTTCCAGCTAAACTTTGCCAAATTATTTCACATTTGGTCAGTGGGAAACAATTAAAAATCTATCCATATTCCCTTTATTATTCCCTCTTGTTTTTTATTTGTTTTTTTTCCACATACAGATGTTGCGGTCACAGCGCCAGGACACCCCATCTAGGGCAACTGCTACGCCCTATACATTTTCCATTCATTCATTACACCAATACGACCCCTCAACACCAGGACAGTACAACACTCAGAAGGCACACAAAACCATACACTAAGCTTTTTCCTTTTAATATCACTCCACTTATAGAAGAAAAACCCATGAATAGCCTCTTATGTAGAACTATAGGAAGGGAGGGAAAGGAGAAATGGGACATTTGAAAATGATAGGGGAGAGCTCTGGGAAGAAGGAAGCAACACAATTCGAAAAAAACATCCTCCTAAGGATACAAACTCCCCTATTACCCATGCACCATATGAACACAGCCGAGGCATTCATGGAGAGAAAATCTTAATCCAAATGCCTCCATTGTACGAGAGTAAAACTTCACATCCCTTTATAACATACTAGAGAGAGTGTTTAGTTACGATTTAACCACTTCATGGTGCTTAATGACATTTTGGTTGCCTCCGTTTACCATTTTCAGTCAAGGAGGGCTTTATATCAAAGGATACACCTCCAAAGATATAAACTTTCTTAGCAGTTCCAGGGGCTGGTCCGGGTCTCGGGCAGAAATCAAAATCAAATTATGCCGGCCTCCATTATCAGATTACCCTTCAGAGCGGCAGCCCTGTTCAGAATGGGATCTCATATAGTTTGATTGGCCAGGGCGAATGTGACAGTATGCCATTCTGAATCACGTCTGAGGTCTCCTTACAGGCAGGAAGGTAGTAGTGCTTCCACACTACAATGTCTTTGAAGCATTCCTGTGGTTCAGGTGCCCCACAATCAATGCCCACCACTGTAATTTTCAGATCAAGTTGAGGAAATTCCTAAAAGAGGTAAAATCGTAGGCCCTCCTTGTACTCTCCAACACCTACCCTGCAGCTGAAAGAAACCTCCAGTCTGACCTTGTTGAAAGTCCAAGAAGCTCCAAACCTCTGTCACATTCACCAATGTCTCTACTCCCAGCAGATGCTTCTGTGCCTGTGATCTTGTCCACCTTTTCAAGTCCTGTCTCCACTGTGGACACTCCATTTTTCTCCTTGCATAGTTGTGCAATGATGTTTCCAAGCACTGCCATATTTTCTTTTTAACCCCTCTCTATTTCCTCACCCACAAGTTACCAGACCACTCAGCAGATGGCCCCTGCTCTTAATGATGGTGAATGGAAAAAATCCTTTTTTCCTTTTTTTCATATCCTGGCCCTCTGCTTCACCCGTACCATTCAGGGTGTCAATCAATCAATCAATCACAGAATTTGTAGAGCGCACTACTTACACACAAGGGTCTCAAGGCGCTGGGGAGAGGGAAGGGGGGTGCTGCTACTGGTCGAACAGCCAGGTCTTGAGTAGCCTCCTGAAGGTCAGCAGGTCTTGGGTCTGTCGTAGGCTTAGTGGAAGGGTGTTCCAGGTCTTGGCGGCGAGGTGTGAGAAGGATCTGCCGCCGGTGGTTGTTCTTCGAATGCGAGGGACGGTGGCGAGGGAGAGGTCAGCGGAGCTGGCGGTTGGGGACGTAGAAGAAGAGTCGTCTGTTGAGGTAGGCTGGGCCAGTTTTGTGGAGTGCCTTGTGTGCGTGGATGAGGAGTTTGAAGGTGATCCTCCTGTCGACGGGGAGCCAGTGCAGGTTCCTCAGGTGGGGGTGATGTGGCTGTGGCGTGGTACGTCGAGGATCAGGCGTGCAGAGGCGTTTTGTATGCGTTGCAGTCGCTTGATGAGCTTGGCCGGGGCTCCCGTGTAGAGGGCGTTCCCATAGTCAAGTCTGCTACTGACGAGGGCCTGGGTGACTGTTCTTCTTGTGTCTGTCGGGATCCACCTGTAGATCTTGCGAAGCATGCGGAGGGTGTTGAAGCAGGAGGAGGAGACTGCGTTGACTTGCTTGGCCATGGAGAGCGTTGAGTCGAGGATGACTCCCAGGTTGCGTGCGTGGTCGGTGGGTGTCGGGGCTGCTCCCAGCGTCGTTGGCCACCAGGAGTCGTCCCAGGCTGAGGGGTTGGAGCCGAGGATGAGGACCTCCGTCTTGCCCGTGTTCAGCTTTAGTCGGCTGATCTTCATCCAATCGGCGACGGCCTTCATTCCTTCATGGAGATTGGCTTTGGCGGCGAGGGGTCCTTGGTGAGGGAGAGGATCAGTTGAGTGTCGTCGGCGTAGGAGATAATGTTGAGGTCGTGCTGTCTGGCGATGCGTGCGAGCGGGGCCATGTAGATGTTGAACAGTGTTGGGCTGAGGGAAGATCCCTGGGGTACGCCGCAGATGATCTCGGAGGCTTCGGATCGGAAAGGTGGGAGGCGGACTCTCTGGGTTCTGCCGTCGAGGAAGGAGGTGGTCCATTCCAGGGCCTTGTCTCGGATCCCTGCGTCGTGGAGGCGTGCGCGTGAGAGTGCGGTGGCAGACAGTGTCGAAGGCGGCGGAGAAGTCCAGCAGGATGAGGGCTGCGGTCTCACCGTTGTCCAGCAGGGTCCTGATGTCGTCGGTGGCGGCGATGAGGGCAGTCTCAGTGCTGTGGTTGCTGCGGAACCCCGATTGGGATGGGTCCAGGATGCTGTTTTCTTCTAGGTATCTGGTTAGCTGTTTGTTGACGATCTTCTCGATGACCTTGGCTGGGAACGGAAGCAGGGAGATGGGCCGGAAGTTCTTGAGGTCTCTTGGGTCCGCCTTGGGTTTTTTGAGTAGGGCGTTGATCTCTGTGTGTTTCCAGCTCTCTGGGAAGGTCGCGGTCTCGAAGGAGAGATTGATAACGTTGCACAGGTGGGGTGCGATGGAGCTGCTGGCTTTGTTGAAGATGTGGTGCGGGAAAGGGTCTGACGGGGAGCCGGAGTGTATTGTGCCCATGGTCTTGATGGTGTCATCGGTGTTCACGCTGGCCCAGGCTGGCAAGGGGTCATGGTCGATGGTGTGCGGCGGGTCTGGAGTATCTATCTTGGTGGGGGCTGTCTGGGTGTTGAAGCTGTCGTGGATGTCGGTGATCTTGCGGTGGAAGAAGGTGGCGAGGGAATCGCACAGGGCTTGCGACGGCGGGATGTCGTTGGTGTTGGAGCTGGGGTTGGAGAGTTCCTTCACGATGTTGAAGAGCTCCTTGCTGTTGTGTGCGTTGTTGTCGAGGCGGTCTTTGAAGGAGATTCTCTTGGCGGACCTGATGAGGTGGTGGTGGTTACGGATGGCGTCTTTATGGGCTGCGTGGCTGTCCGGTGTCTTATCACTGTGCCATTTCTTCTCAAGTTTCCAGCAGGTACGCTTGGAAGCTAGGAGTTCCGGGGTGAACCAGCTGGCTCTTTTGGTGGTGTCGCTGTAGGTGAGTTTTTTCAGCGGGGCGAGGGTGTTGGCACAGTCGTCTATCCATCGTCTGAGGTTGCAGGCAGCGTCGTCGGTGTTGGATGGGTCGGAGGGAGGGCTGAGAGCGAGGTTTGCCCGTAGTTGGTCTTCGGTGACTTTGCTCCAGCAGCGGCGTGGGATCTGTTGGATGCGGTGGTGTGTGGTGGGTTTCTGGAAGGTGAAGTGGATGCAGCGGTGGTCGGTCCAGAGGAGTTCCGTGGTGTGGGTGAAGGAGACGTGGGAGCTTGAGGAGAAGACTGGGTCGAGCGTGTGGCCGGCGGAATGTGTCGGTGTTGTGACGAGCTGTCTCAGTCCGAGGTTGGCGAGGTTGTCGATCAGGGTGGTGGAGTTGCTGTCGTTGTTGTTCTCCAGGTGAAAGTCCAGGTCTCCGAGGAGGATGTAGTCGGTAGAAGTCAGGGCGTGCGTGCTGATGAAGTCGGCGATGGAGTCGCTGAACTGGGGTCGGGGCCCAGGGGGTCTGTAGACAAGGGTGCCTCTGAGGGTGGTGTTGGGGTCCGTGTGGATCTGGAAGTGCATGTGTTCGGCGGTGCAGAGAACGTCGTCGGTGCTGGTCGAGACCCTGATGGAGTTCTTGTGGACGATGACGATTCCTCCTCCTACTCCGTTGAAGCGGTCTCTGCGGGTGATCTTATAGCCGTCTGGGATGGCTATGGCGATGTCGAGTGCGGAGGAGTCGTTCATCCAGGTCTCTGTCAGGAAGGCGACGTCTGGTGATGATGAGTCGAGCAGGTCCCAGAGCTCGACGGCGTGTTTGCGTGCGGAGCGGGTGTTCAGTAGGATGCATCGGAGGTGGTTGAGGTCCTTCTTGGCGGGCGCTTCGGTGGCTCTGAGGCTGGTGTAGCTGCAGTTCCGGCAGGTGAAGGGGCCATGTGTGCGTTTCGGGGCGGCCTTGAAGCAGTTGTCTCTCCGTCCGGGGTTGAGAGCGTGGAGTGTGGTGGCATCGTAACGGCGTCGGTCCTCGAGGCTGGAGCGGGGGGCGCGCGGCCCAGGGGTTCTGGAGCTGGGCGCAATCCAGGCGCAGACGGGCTTGCCTTAGGCGTGCCTTCGGTGCGCCGGCGGCGCGGCCGCGCAGCGGCCACCATATATGGGGAGCTGGGAGGGAGGAGCAGCTGGGAGGCGGGAGGCAGGGGGCAGCGAATGGGCAGTCAGGGGGCGGGGACGCAGCGGCGGGGGTACAGAAGGCAAAGTTGGGCACAGCAGAATGGGGGCACGAGGGGAAACAGAAAGCAAAAATGGACACAGTCAACGGGGGCACGAGGGGAGACAGAAGGCAAAAGAGGACACAATCAATGGGGGCACGAGGGGAAACAGAAAGCAAAAATGGACACAATCAATGGGGGCACGAGGGGAAACAGAAAGCAAAAATGGACACAAGCAATGGGGGCACGAGGGGAGACAGAAGGCAAAAGAGGACACAATCAATGGGGGCACGAGGGGAAACAGAAAGCAAAAAACTGGACACAATCAATGGGGGCACGAGGGGAAACAGAAAGCAAAAATGGACACAAGCAATGGGGGCACGAGGGGAAACAGAAAGCAAAAATGGACACAAGCAATGGGGGCACGAGGGGAGACAGAAGGCAAAAGGACACAAGCAATGGGGGCACGAGGGGAGACAGAAGCGAAACGGGCACACAAAATGGGGGCACGAGGGGGACAGAGGCAAAACGGGCACCAAGGTAACAGCAGAGGGGCGAGCTTACCAGCAACAGCAGCGGGCAGGACAACACAGGCGGAGCTGTATGGCGGGGGAGCGACCTACCTGGCAGAGTGCCCAACTCCCAACGGGGAAGCTACTCCTGGGCCGAAGCCCTTCAATCCTCCCACCATTCGGCATCACAAGTCAGGATTTTTCTAGTTCAGCTGCTCCCTCCTGTGCATTCTCCCCTGCTCCTCAAAATAGTCGTGGATGTCTGCAGCCAGAGGCAATGGCTTCCCCACCAATATTCCCTCTAATTATTTTCTTGTGTGTGTGGCAGTGCAAGAACTCTGTATGCTGCAGTCAAGGCTATGTGCACCAAGCATGCGAGTGGAGCACGCGAGAATATACATCAATGGCAATTACCACTCAAAGCTTTTGTTTACAATGAGAACGTAAACAAGTTTATTTCACATATATAGCTCTATTTAACAGGGTCTTGAGACAATTTTGCAATGTGGTAATTCCATAGAGAGTTTGAGTGTTTCTTCCAGAAGGTGTATACTCCGCGGCGGCTCCACCTCTAAGGTGGAGGAGCATCGCCCCCCTGCTCTGGGAGCAGTTTAAAAAGGAAAACTAAAATGATAATAACCAATGTTATTATGATTTTAGTTTTCCATTCCTGCTTAAGTGTGGGCTGGGCTGGCCAGAGCAGTGGCCAGGGGGAGGAGGGGTGAGCACACTCTAAAGTGCGCATGACGGTTTTGTCAGCCATCTTGGGCCGGCCAAACCGTCATGCGCACTGTGAATTTTCTCCACCGGCTGAAATGCACAGCCTGGGTGGAATACAAGCACAGCCTCCTAGTCCCTCTCTGAGCACCGAACTACGGCGCTCAGACCAATCACAACGTTGCTGTAAGGCAGCGTCGTTATTGGCTAGAGGAGTCTGGGAGCCTGTGTGCTTCCTGCTGTCGACCAGGGCCAGACTGGCTGTAGCGGGCACCAGGCGTTTTCCTGGTGGGCCGGAAGGGTGTAGGCCGGTTTTGGAGTGGTGGGGCAGTTTTTTTTGTTACTGGGGGCCAGTTTTGCAGCAGTGCTGCAATATCGGCCCCCTGTAACAAAAGCAGCAGCAGGGTTTCCCACCAGGTCCCGCTATCCCATACCCCCATTCCCCCCCCCCCACCACCACCTCCGGCCGGTCCGACTCAATTGTCAGGGCTGGTTTGCGTTCTCAGTTCCGCCGTGCTGTCAACCAAGGAGCCGATTTAGCCCCCGACCCTCTCCCTCTCTCACCACCCCTGTTAAGTAGCGGCCGCCACTGTGTATATTTCTAATATATATATATATATATATCCGTCTGTTTACGGAGGTGCAACAATGCATGTGATGAATGAACATTCACAAAACGAGAGCAGAGTTTACTGTTGGTCTTATATGTGAAATAAGCAGTTTTTTTAAATAGAGTAAATGACCTTTGGACCATGGTTGACAAGTCACACAATGCAAAAAATGCTATTGGTAAGACAGTCAAAAACGGTGGATGGTATATATCAATAACACTCTGCAAACCTGGGACGGATATCATGTAGTGGCGTTGCAAAACCTTTTTGTTTGGTTTAGCTAGTGTGCCCTCATCAATCTAAAAAAAAAAAAGGACTGGTTGAAAGCCAAAAAATGTCTTGGTGTGCAAAAAGAGCACACATTACTAGTTCCTGGCATCGAAAAGAACTACTTTTTGTGTGGCTGTATTCCTTCTGAAAGGGCAGCATGTTGTAACTTACAGTGAAGTCAGCCATAACTGAAGAGGACTGACTCATTGCCCCGTGATGCATGCTGGAATAAATGGAAGAAAAATGTGAATGAAACAGCAGACTAATGGAGGACGCTTGGCTGAACAGCCCTAAAACTATGTAACACACAATTTTAGTAAAATCGAAACGGCTTGGATATCTCCAGAGCTAAAAAAAAAAAAAAAGGGACTTGGAGGAGACGGAGAGAGTGAGAGAGTATATGGCCTGAAAGTGTGTATTTGTGGTGCAAGACTATAGGAGAAGGTGAGTGAGAGTGTGTGTGAGAGAACGTTTGTCAGTGTCCACATTCAATGAAAATATAGTAATGGCAGATTGTGTGCTGTACAAAAGCTCAAAAACAATACCCAGGGCCACTGGAATTATGCAGCAGGGGAAAGCACCAAATTATGCGGCAGTGTTGAATAATTTATGCAACAAGAATAGACCAATTATATGGGATAATATAGCACAGGTTTTCATAGTGTTACTACATTCTTTTATAAAAAAAAATTATACATGGTAATCCGGTCTGGGCAATGATTCCACCTCATTAGTACCAGTTTAGCAAGCAAATGCACACGTAAGCTACTGAAAGAGCCCCAGCTAGCCTTTGCGAAGGGCCTTCCATGCACCCAAACATATGTCACAACCTTTTTAGTAACTTTTGATACGTTTGAGCTCGAAACTATTCTTTTTAGGTTTTAATCTGTAGATTTATGTTTCAGATGATATATTATGTGGCAAAACCATAATTATGCAAAAGAAAAGCAGTGGCCGCAGAATTACATAATTCCAGTGGCTCTGGTAATACCTTTTACTTGTGATGCTGCATTGTGCTATGTGCAAGCCCATCCTGCACAGTTTTAGCCTAGTGATTCTTGTGTTACCTAAAAGTGTGACCGGAAGAGAAGGAGGCGCACAGATGTAGAGCAGTAGAAGTCTATGCTAGGAGTCTTACAGGACAGCAGCATATTTCATAGCGACTGTGGAAAAGTAGAGTGCCCGACAGGGACGCTGATGGTACAGAAATGATCGTGACAACTTGGAAATCTACGCCACCCCTCCTTCACATTAACTTGGCAAACTTTATAGGCTGTCAAACACAAGACTTTTGTTTTTGTTCCGCACACATTCCGAATGCAAGCATTTGGAAATGCTTTCATATGTGCTAAAAAAGAAACCGGATACTCAGTGGAAAAGTATTTGAGCAGCATCACACAATTTGGCCAAACATGGATTGATCCTAGATTTCCCAGTTGCACTCTGTGCAGTTCAGGCACCAGATTTATTTTTGGGCTCTTTTACATAGCGCAAACCTAGGGCAGATGTAACCAGCCCTTAAGCTAACATGGATGTCCTTATGTGCTCGTCTTTTTTCACAAAAAGGGATTTACAGCAATCAGGACATCAGTGCATTATGTGTAAATAGGCAAGATTCTCTTGAAAGACTGGTTTTAAAAAGGGCCACTTAACATTTTCATAGAGATCCCCTGGATATCTTGACACTGAGCACTGGCACACATGAATGCATAGAATCAAGATTTCATTCTTGGAGACTGCAATCAGCGGCTTACTGAGTGCCTAGGAACAAGCAGGCCTTCTAGTTTGTGGAGACTTAATGTATCACAACATGGTTTCCCATTAAAAGAATATGGGAAAATATGTATGCTATCCTGAAAACTATAGTAAGAGCTATTCGGTATGCTGCAAATGGTGGTGGGTTAAGTAAAGCAGGGACTACAAGCAGAGGCTGAAAAACAGGCAGCAAGTCCACAGCAGTTAATAGAGGGTTAACAGAAGGAATGTAAAATGGTCACCACTTTTATGAATGTTGCGCTGACAGGCAGTGCCTTAAATTAGTAACTATGTAGTAAAGTTAATTGAACACAAGGCAGGCTTTAGAGCAGCCCCCCCACCCCCATTGATGACCTTCTCCATGAATTCCCTCACTACCATCCTCCATTAGTGCCCTTCAGATCTCAAACTTCTCTCTGACATTTTTTTTATAGGTCTACTCATTGTTCACTCGCACTCAGTCCTGTGATCATGGTACACGTCAGCCACACGTTCTTTGCAGCAGGCACATGAACCCTTTCTGCTACTTAAGGATGAGCTGAAACTACTAAAAGTTTATTGTTGCCTGAAGACTGCTGGACACACAAGGAAATTAGCAGCACCTGCTTTCAAACCCAAAAGTTACTTTTAACACAGCGACCCCACCCAACACACCTCACCAGGTCGGTGCCAGATGCGACTGCACCTCACAGCAATGGCATTAATCCATCTTGTGTTATGTGAAACAAAACATTAAAAAAGCAGTAGTGAGCTTTTGAAGAACGGCAATATTCACCAACAACTTCATGCTGGGCCGAAGCCAGTACATGGACCTGGCTCCCAGTCCGATCCGAAAACATACTAATTTCATTATTTTATTTTCAGCAGCCTCGACCAGAGGCCGGTCCTACCTGAATTGATGGAGGGGAGGGGACGGAAGGGGAGAAAGGCAGGGGAGAGCGATATTGCGAACATGGCCTGCACCATTGGCACCGGACTAGTCTTACACAAGGTATTTGTTCAGAGAGCAAGCACAAGTCGCTACAACTAGCCACGCCAGCAGGTTAATATGCCCGCCGGCACCCCGAGAAAGCCCGAAGTTAGGGATTTAAAGTTATAGGTACTAACTGACCCATGACTAGTACAAACAAGATTGGTGAGTCAATGACACATTCACTAAGGCTGTGAAAGTATTCAGCCAGCACAACCTTAGGTCCTGAAGACAGCCGCCGACCCGGCTGGGCATTTAAATGGGGCTGAAACATGTCGACCACACACAGGGACGGATGAGTGCGTTAGATTGGTAACTTGTCTTCTTACTCACCCCACTGTTTTTACCTTCCTACATACCGAACTGAATAATGTTTTTGAAGTTTGGCAATGCAGGCATTTTTAACTCACCTCACTTGAGCACTTTTCATCACTGATCACTACTGCTATAACCAGTGGGTCTTCTTCCAGGTGGAGGATAGCATACCAAAAGAAACCCAATGATGATGCTGTCACGTTTATAACTAGGCAGAGAATCAAGATATACCGCTCGACTACCTATGTACGTGAATGAGGGTTTTTAAGACGGCCAGAATACCTGACCCTGGTTACACAGGTACAAGTGATCCATTCCCCATAGATAATATATTACTGAAAGGAAGCCGAATGGATTGCAGCTTCTTCTTCCTCCCCCTTTTGATCTGATACTCTTTCCATTTCCTACATTGTCCCAAGATAACCTACAGCGTATCTAGTATCAAGTGGTTTATCTACCACAATTGTTTTAAGCAGCAGAACCAAATTTCATGAAATGTTATAATTGAAATGCTGGGGTTGGTGCTGAGGTGAAGGGGAATGGATGGCAGTTGAGAGCTGAGAACTCAAGGGTGAAGATATTGGAGTCAGAAGCTGACCATAGAAGGGTTGGAGGCCAGAGTCACATTCTGATGCATGTAACCTTGATAGAGGTCTTTGTACAGGTAGCATCTGCATGAACTCGTCTTTGGTGAGTTACCGGGGGACTTTTTTTAAGGCCTAACTTGAGAGAGGTTCCATGTTCCTGACACTGCAGATGTGCTTTGGTGAACTGAACTAACCCCCTCACTGACTGAGCGGCTGGGTGAGAGGTGAATCCTGAGACAACAAACCCACAGGTGAACTGCCAGGATGCCATTGAGATAAGCGAGTCTTTCCTTTGTTACCCAGTCATGTAAAAGAGCCATGTTAAAGGGCTGTGACGTGGGACTGTTAGAAAGGAAAAGAGGAGTAGGATGTGTGAAAAAAGAGAATAGAATGCACTTTTTAAAGGCACACACCCAATCCGAAACACAGGCTTGGCGATTGTTGAGTTTGTGGCTAAAACTGTGAACACATTCACAGAAAGTAATTGTTGTAGACCTAGGGAGTTAATGCAATTAGAATTGAGTTGTTTATCTTCACCAATAAATGGTGTGAGACAGTGGAGCGCTTGTGTGAGACAGAGTGCCCCCCCTCCCATTTATTAAAATAGCGGCCTGGGGTATGGGGTCCCCTGGCCTTTTTAAGCTTGTGAAGGAGGGCTATGCGCCCCATTCCTCTTAAGCAATATGTGTGCCCCAGGGCCCTTGCCCATCCTAGAGTTTTTTTTTTTTTATGGTTTGATTTTTGCAGCAGATTTGTGGATCCTCCCCGAATTAGCGGCAAAATGTTTAAAAAAAAAAAATTGGCCCCTTCCTTGTGTCTTTTTTTTTTTTTTTTTTAAATAGCACTCGGGACTGATTTCCGAGTCCTAAGATGGCTGGAACCATTTCTGATTGATGTGGTGGCAGCCAATCAGATTTAAGCAGGAGATCTGTCTGAACCGCAGAGGCTCTGCCTCTCTCGCTATACAAAGTTTTTGAGCATTAATTGCTCAATAACTACTGAACAGATCTGCACCTAAAAGCACTCTTTCTGGACCAAGATCTAGCTTTCTGGCAAATTTGGAGTAAATCCTTTCAGCGATTTGGGCTGTAGCTGTGTCTAAAGTGCCTATGGAAAAATGAGTGGGGAAAACTTGTTTTGGGACCCCACTTTTTCTCGGCCCATGCTTGATGGATCACCCCGAAACTTTCCATGCGCAAACTAGTAAAAAAGTAGCATTTTTTTGGGACGTTTCGTGGAGCTTAACCGCGCCAAAGTTATTAACAACACATAAAATCCATTTTCAGTGGAAACACAAGCCCAACTTTTTTTTTGTTGACATTATTTCTTCTCATTTCAACACCTGACTATTACATCACTTTAACCCTTGTTTTTTCAGTAATTATATATAGTGTTTTTTCACGTTTTGGATACCAGTTCTTACCTAATTTCAACACTGTCAAGTATAGGATTAAAAATGCATTATAGGTAGAAGTTGAAATGAGATAAAAACTAACGATAAACATCTTTTGCCAGTTATAGTTTAGTGAACTGACTACTATAACTTGAGCCCCCCTCATGCACTGCTTATGAGAAGTACACATAGCATTTTTGTCAAGTCTCCCATATTTATTTGACCACCTAATACACAAAATCCATCCATAAACTTTAATGGGGGGGATGGTCACCCTCAAAATGTCCAAATCTAATCATAGCCCTGTTAACAGGGGAAAGGTTATCTTCTAGATTTTTTTTTTAAATATCAGGATATAGTTTGCTAATGTACATTAAATTCACTAAGTGGCCTGACAGCAATGCAAAGAGAAGGGGGTGAGAAGCTGACCCTGTCTCTCTCCTCCAGATATAGTAATGGGAAGGGACACATACCCATTGAACCCAACTCTATCAGTCTCCTCCATACAGTAATCCAGCTTCAACATGTATCTATCCCCCCAAGAATGGTCATCAGGGATGGCTGTTCAATTGAATCAAGTGTCTTTTTGGCACTGAGAAAGCAGTAGCTGCAAGTTCTGTAGAAATTAGGAACAACACAAAGATCGTACGAGTATTATGAAAAGTTGTCCATCCAGGGATCTGGCAAAACCAAACCCCTCCCTGAGTGGGTTTAAGCAGTTGGTGACCATCCTAGCAAAATGTTATTATCAATATTAATAAAGTTCAAGGGCATATGAAGCTTCTGAAGTTTCCATATGATGGCCTCCGACAGTGTATACAGCAGGTGTGGAGCAAGTATATCCCGAACCTCTTTATAAAATTCCAGTGTGAGTCCTTTAGCTCTGAATGCCTTTCTGAGACATATTTTTAATGGCCCATTTGATTTCACTAATAGAAACTGATTCAGGCAGAAGCAATCTGTGCTCCTTTTCCAGCCAGGCCAAGGTAATATTTTCCAGATGTTGATCTAAACATGTTATAACTACAGACATCGAGGAATTCAGAGTAAAATAAAAATGTGCACAGTCAATGTTATGCGAGTACTATCAGTAATCTTCTAGCCAAATAGTCATGAAATACCAGGTTCGTATGTTGAGCACTACGCTTACCAAGATCTGTCCCAGAAGCTCTTATCTCAACATAATCGCTAGCCCTGTCATCAGTCAATCAATCAATCATGGGTTTGTAGAGCGCAGCTGCTCACACGAAAGGGGTTTCAAGGCGCTGGGGGGGGGCGCAGCTCCTGGAAGATTACGGAGCTCCGTTGAAGAGCCAGGTCTTGAGGTCCTTCAGGAACTTGGCATAATGCCCAAGCGGGCATTGCCCTTTAAGGATCCTTCCTATAAATAAGCAAATGTGTTTAGATCTCACTTTGATACTGAAGGCCTGATTTAGAGTTTGTTGGAGAGGGCACTCCATCACAACTGTAAGAGAGTTCCCTCTCCGCCAAACCCTCGGTCGCCCACCTGATTTACACTCTGGTTCTGTTGCTGAGATAGTGCTGTGATGGATTACGGGCCTTTGGATTGGTGGCGATTCAGCTCTCCATCTGATTTACATTTACAGTGGGTGGTTGAAAGGCCAGTTTTCACTGTCCGTCACAGCTGGCTAAAACCTGACAGAAAGGGACAGTGAAAACCACAATTCGCATGGTATGGGGGTCTTTATTTTTCAAAAACAAACGCCTGCTTTGGGAGAGTTTGTTTTTCAAAAATCAAAAATATGTTAAGATTGACGAATGTCTGTCAGTTTGATTGTACCACCTGTCAAACTTTTAACATAGTCACAGGAACTGCTGTGTTGGTGGATCCTGCCAATGACTAGAGTTGTCCTTAGGGCATCTCTAAATGTGTACGACAGGTACTCTGTCAAGATGATGTAGTATTTTACTCCATCACCCTGATGGATTACAAACTGTACTCCACTCTAAATCATGCACTTTATCACCAGTGTCTGTGTGTTTCTGTTTTTGTAGCTTCAAGAGGTGTCCACCTTCTGTAATTATGATCTTATTGTTTTCAGTACTCCTGATTGCTTTAAAATGCAAATACCACTTATTTGGACCTTACAAACCTCCCAATACAATGATACATTTCGGCACTGAAGTCATGTAAACTTGCAAAAATTCATTAGTAGCTGTTTGGGTCTCACTTCAGGCAGCAGAGTCCTGCAATTCCTCCTAAGGAAAATCTTGGCAGCATAGCCGAAAGGAAGGACCACTTCCTGGAACATAGGGTCCAAAAACACCATGGAATGTCCAGAAAGTCCTCTGCAGTAAATAGTTACATATGGGACTATTAGAAGGACAGGAGCCAGCTTACAGCCCCACTAAGGGATCTACAGATCAGCTTTCACCTGCCAAATGACGAGTCACTAGCTAAATTAAAGTCCCCATTCCTCAGGAGATCAGGTGCTTCCATCTCTCCACACTTATGGAGGACGCCATCAAGGAAATAAAGGGATTTGAAATTCCACCAGTGTATGTTAACAAGGGTAATGGATTTGTCAAGAAATGTACCTTGCACTAGCAGGAATCTACTATTCGGTTCACTAGAAGTCTGAGCAAGTTAAAAATTGACAACTTTACAGTATCACCATTCCTATTGTGTGCTGAAATATGCATAGTTTATAGGCAAACTCAAAGTATGAGCAAGCCTATGCTTCCTCTCACAGTCCAGGTCAGGTTCCTGGAGAGTGACAACGAACACTCTGTTGATCGAGATAGAACAACACATGTCTTACTTTCTTGGGATTATTTAGGCCATGTATGTTTTAGGAAAACAGTCTGACTGTGCCTCTGCTTTTATCAGTCTACCCATACCCATACAGCTGGAAGTCCTTAGCCCCATATCCTGTCAGTTACAATGTGCAAAATTAAATAATAGGATGGGTAAACCATGTTTAATTGTACAGCGAAGTCCTGGAAAAACAACCCTTACCCTGAATGTGAGAGACACGCCGAGTAAGCACCCCAAATAATTGTACTAATAAAGGGATGCACATCTAGGGGCGAGAATGTCACCTTCCACCTGTCGACCATTAAAACACACAAAAAATTGAGAGCAGTCATATAACAATGTCAGACATATCCTGCAAGTATTAAAGGAACTGTGTGCATCAGGCAGTCATGATAACACTGCGTTGTCCAGACATTTCAAACACAGCAGTCTGCATTGCAACAACCCCGTTTGAGGAAAGGAAATCAAAGTAAAGCAAATCAGAACCAGAATTAACCAATGTATAATGGAGAACATCCCCAAGGGAGCATTAGTCAGTGTCACTAGCCGCATTTTTATGAGAGGGGAGCACCTCTGCAACTGATATGTTGATCCTCATCGGTTACAGCAGTAAATATTTGACTCTGTTGGAGCGCAGTTGACATTTGACTTCAATAAAAGGACACTGTGGCCCCTGCATAGCAAATGTAATATCAGGGTATATGGAGATAGAGGATCCCTGGAATGATGGTTAGTCTTTTTCCCAAGCAGATTGGAGGCCAGGTTCTTGATCTCTGTGTTTATGTAAAATAGCTATAATTGGTATTGGCGGTGCACGACGTGGTGTTCTCAGGGCCAGCATGTGAGGCACCCTCTCAGTAAATGAACATTTTTGAGAACTGGTTCGGACTGAAAAGATGGACCCGAAGGTTCTTGAAGAATCTTTTGGGTTAACCCATGTCCATGAATTCAACTGTATTAGTGACCCTGATGTTACTTTACTATAGCATGACCGAGCTTCCAGATTTTCGTTCTTAGCGTAACACCTTCCGCCATCTCATGCGGAGCATTTTTTTGTATGAGAATTGCAAACATCTTCAACATTGGAGATATGATGCTCCACCATGTTACTGCAGCGTTTGTTTTTTACAATCTCTCACTGAGGTACTGTAACCTTATTGTAAGTGTGTCAGTTCTGGTGCCCAATTACACAAAGTGCCCCGGGGGGCTCAACGGGCGTTTGTGCTCGCTTTGCGCGCCCCTGTGGCACTTTGGTATTACAAAAGGGGCTGCAGACGCTTGTGCCCCTTCTGTAATACTTAAAGCACTGGCGCAAATACTGTGCCAGCGCTTTCTTAAAAAAGCATTCCCTCATTTGCATGGGGGCGTCCCTTTGCCTCTGCGCCCGCACCGTATTATAGATGTGGACGCAGAGGCAAAGAAGCTGTCAGGGGGCACTAAAACATGGCGCACTGTCAGTGCGCCACCTGATAGCAGCCCTCTGGAGGGACGAAAGGAGGTCCTATGGACCCCCCAAGCATCCCTTTGCAGGCAGGTGCAGTCACTCACTGCACCCGCCTTCAAAAGTGCTGGCAGCTGGGGTCACCGCATTCTATGTAATAGAGCACACTTTTCCTGTTTGCGCCCGGCGCACCTGTTTTAAGGTGCGCTAGGCATAAACAGGGAAAGTGTGCCCTATACATAATAGGGCTCCTGTTGTCCATAGATTTAAGGCTTCATCTTAGGGCTAGCAAAAAATAGCAGGTGTCCTCCTCATCACATATTGGCAAATTGAGGTCCAGGGCAAGAGCACTTAAGGAGACATCTCTAACAGTAGGCCAATATACTCAGCACCACATCACCCTTGCCCAACTTGAGGAAAACCCAGAAGCGAGTCAGTAAATTAGCAAGAAGCCTGGCTTGAGGACATGTATCAAACAGACCCCAGAATGCAATGTAGCCAGGCGGGAGGATTTGAAGATCCTGGCCCTCCCCAGTAGATCACAGACTACACAAATATAGCTTGCCAGGGTAGGCTCTGTAATTCAAAGCAATCTAGAAAAAAATAAGCATCCAGATGGCATAGTCATAGAAGAGCATACTCATAGGAGGAATGGCTAGGAGAAAGCACTACCCACATTTGGTGCTTTTAAGAGGGAGTGGTGCTCTTAAACTTCAAAAGCAGTGTGTACTGCAGTCCAAGCCATATGCATAGAGTTCAGACAGATAGATGCATTGCCCAAGACGAGCCAGCAGTACGAGTAGCAGGCCTTGGCGAACAGGCAAGAGAGCAATGCTCCAGCTTAAACCTTCCCCACAGCGTAAGAGGAGAATCCAGAATCTCCAAACCAAGCCCCGCCAGCCCATCATAGGCTGTCCAGGCCACTCAAGCAATTTCCCAAAAATGTCTGCCCAGCACCTGTTGCCGCAGTAATGTTAAGCACTCAATACATTTGCTTCAATATGTTTCCAACCAGCTTCCAGAAGCAGAGGTCATTGGTCCCAGGAGGGAAGTTGGGGTAAATGCGACTGCAGCCTGGCACTCCTGGGCCTCTGAGGCCATATGTCACTGGGGCAGCCAAAGAGGCCCACAGTTCTCACACCAATGGCCGTGAGCACCCAGAAGCATGTGACCGTGGCCCAGGAGTGTTCATTGCTATCTCACACTTACACTACTTGGATATTGCAAGGCTGAAGGATAAGTAGCAGGGTTTTTACCCACTGGTGTAGAGAATGCTGCTGTCAAATGGCCCTTTAGTCAGTTGTCAGCCATGCCCCATTTGGTGCTATCCATTATCCTTCAGAGGCCTCTACTCAGTTGGTCTCTTTAGCAGAGTGGCACCTTCCTTCACCGCTCGATGGTGCCCAGAGGAACAGAAGCTGCACATCCATGTGTTGGATCTCTGGAAAGTATATCTCTACTGAAGGCATCTGCCAGTTCAATAAAGGGCAAAACCAGTTTGATCTTTACGATACATCTGCATTGTTGTACATGCACAGGTCATAGATTGCTGATTAGGGTTCATATGCAAATAAGTTACAATGACATGATTTACAAAACAGAAAACTTAGATTCTTTTGCAGGTATACTGTAAGGTCCTTGAAAGGAGCTGCACGATACTGGCAGGATGAAAACTCTACATGCAAAAGTTGGGTTTCCTTGCGGTAACTCCACACCATTACCATGCCATTATGAAGTAAACTCCATGGAATGGAGAATAACCGTGTGTATCTGATTTACTAGGCAGAAGACCACATGGAATTCAAGTTCCATGGAGTTTAATGTGCAGAATTACCACCTCCTCTGAGCTGGTGGTAAACGTGTGTGGGGGCTGCTTTGCAGGGATGTTGGGGAGGGGTGTCTGGAGAGTAAGAGATGGAAGGGGCAAATTGCTACTGGACGGGGAGAGCAATGAATCCTCCCTCTTTGTCAGGAATAAAAAGTCAAGGCAAGGCTTGGCTCGTATAACAGACAAAGCCTTGTGCAATTTTTACCGGGCGTAATTTCCACAGAGTAAAATCTGGTCTGGTGTTGCCACACCTGGGAAAACTAGATGCAGAAACACCGGCCCATTCGGGATCAGGTGGACCAGAATTCCATATGGTAATTCCTCTTTGCTGGACTCATAATCAGAACCTAAGTTTCCCCAGATTTAAATGACAACAAGTAGTCAGAGATCGGGTTAACTGTATTGGAGAAGATCCGCAGATCTCCAGATTTTGGCCATCGAGTCTGCAAGTCCTAAACCATTCTCATATTCTAAAGCTGCACTTACAACTTTCACCAGAAATATCTTTGGCGTGGAGGCTTCAAAGTATGTAACCTGGTCTTCTGTTCATGCATTCCTTAGATTATATATTGTGGTTTCTTGAGTGATGGCTGATGACAAGCTTTTGAATTAGACCATCAAAATCTCTTGATCCAAGGATTTGCTTCAGCCATCTCTGCTGAGATGCTGCTTTGGAATCTCTTCACGTAGTTAAGCCTTTGCATTATGGATTTACTGAGATGGAGATTTTTAACTGGCCTTAGGTAACAATTAGTGAACTTCCGAAGAAATCCCAGCATCCTTTTAGGTGTCTGCTTCAATGATGTCTGGGATCTCTTTAGTTACTATAGGGATCGTGGAATACCTGAAAGCCATGTTTGAGGAAATTCGGTCAGCTTCTTACTTAACATTAGTAAATATATTCAGCTTTCTTACATTACATGTCTATTTCCTCTGCAGAATCTTCTTTTTTGAAATGATCTTGCTGCCAGGCTGTTTCTGTAGTTTTTTAGTTTATATTTGGATGTTAGTAGCACAATTACACCCTTGCTCCTCAGTTTCCTTTTGCAGAAATGTCCTACTTGCAAAGCTATTCCCAGTTGTTGCAATAACAATGCAAGGAACCCAGTATCCTCATCTAGTACCTCACCCCAGAGAGCCAAGTGATCCTAGACTCCACTTCCAGGATTAACCCTGGCGCGTTCCCTACCACTCTTCCAGTTATGGAATCCAAAAAGCTGGACACATTTGGAAAGAGGATGTTCTCTTCTGCCAGCCTACCACTGCGATCGATGAACACTGTGTGCATTTTGGCCCGATACACCAACACAGTTTGGGATTCGTTGCACAAGTGCTGCCTTTCGAGCGATACTGTCAAAGGCAATTGCAGATGGCAAAGACTCATAGATATTCCCCTTCATGTGTGGACTGAACATGACCTACTTGCTGGGCAGAGCGATTGCATTGTCAGTGGCCCTTAAGCGCCACATCTGGCTGAGAAGCACTGGCTTTTCAGAGGATGTCCAAGCTTTGCTCATGGACATGCCTTTTAATGGCTCTCGCCTTTTTGGCGAGAAGGCAAAATTAGCGCTGGAGTGTTTTAAGGACAGCAAACCTACGGCATAGTCCTTGTGCCTATCCCTTGCCCGTGCTAACCCCAGTCTGTCATTCATTCCTTATGTGGCTACAGCAGGGGCTACCAACTATGTCCTTTTCCACCCAGCCACCAAGTCGAACAGGCTTCCCAGCCTTTGTGGCTGCGGACGCGATTCCCACAGGTCTCGAACAACAGTCAGCGGTCGGGCCAGTTCACCACTTCCCTGCCAGCCACAGCCTCACAAACCATTTAATTTGCCCTTCTACCAAAACAGGCACCTAGTGTGGGGCAGGATTCGCTATCACCTGCACCTTTGGCAGTCTATTTGCAAAGCCCACTTGTCTGATGTTATAGTCTAAACGGCTACTCCATCCCCTTTCTGGAAACCACTACACCCATGCCACCCACTTTTGACCGGCTGACGGCGGGCCATCTCTCCTTACTTCGTCAGGAAGTGTTGACTCTTCTGGCCAAAAGAGCCATCAAGAGGGTTCTGTCGTCAGAAGTAGGTCATGGTTGCTACTCCAGCTACATTACAGTGCACAAAAAGCAAACAGGCCTTTATCCTATCCTAGACTACTGCCTTCTCAACTTCTTTCTGAAGGAGATGTTCAAAATGATCACCCTAGCTAAGGTCCGGTCTACTTCGGACCCTGTGCGGGATGGTAGTGTTGGACTTGCAGGACGCATATTTCCACATCCCCGTCCTGCTGGTCCAAAGGTGTTTCCTGCAGTTCAGTGGGCCAAGAGCACTTTCAGTTTGGCGTACTCTCCTTTGGCCTCACCAGTGCCCCTTGGGTGTTCACCAGGGCAGCACAATTGCATGAACAAATTGACAGCTTTCAACCTTCCTCCCGGAGTCTGAGATGTTATTCTGGCTGCCAGGAGTCCATCCACCAAGTCGGTATATGCCTGCTGTTGGGGCAAATTTGTGGCATGGTGTGCATCCAGACACATTGCCCCTCTTTCTGCATCCTTATATTAAGTTTTACTATCTGTTATTTTTTTGGCACAGCAGGGATCTGCTCTGGATCAGTCAAAGGTTATTTGTCTGCAATTTCGGCGTTCTTGCGGTTGCCAAACCAACCTATGTCCCCCCGCCCCCCCCACCCCATGCCATTCATCATGCCTTAGTCTTAATTCGGTCCTTACCTTTATTATGTGTTCGCCTTTTTAGCTGCTACACAATTGCCCACTTCACTTGCTCACTATCTAGACGGCTTTCTTAGTTGCCATAACATCGCCCAGGAGGGTCAGTGAACTGCAAGCACTCTCTGTGCACCCTACTTATACCACCTTTTACCCAGACAAGCTAGTTCTGCGAATACATGCCTCCTTTCTTCTGAAGGTTGTGACACCTTTTCACATAGGCCAAAATATCACTTTGCCTACCTTCTAAAGAAGAGGAGAGACTCCACCGCCAGGACCCGAAAAGGGCGTTGTGGTTCTGCCTTGATCACACATATGAGTTCTGGTGGACGATCAACTCTTTGTAGGGTATGTCAGAGCTAATGAAAGGGAAGGTTGTACAGAAATGGACCATCTCAACATGGATAGTGCTCTGCATAAAAATGTGATACGCAGTGCCAAAAATGCAACCCCCTAAGTACCTGCATGCTGATTCCACCAGGACCAAGGCTGTGACCACCGCATTAGCTCGCGGAGTCCCTATCCTGGAAATCTGTCAGGCAGCAACGTGGGCGTCCTTACATATGTTCGCTAAGCACTACTGCCTAGACAATCTGGTCAATCGGGATGGGCATTTTGCCTGTTTGGTCTTGCAGGACTTTTTGGTCTAACATTTGTTTCACAGACCCACCTTCGGGCAGGCATTGCTTGGGTATCTATTCTAAGGCTCTTTCAGATGAACAAGTTACTTACCTTTGGTAGCACTTTATCTGGTAGAGACTCCATCTAGCCGCAGATTCCTTACCAATCCTCCCTGCTCTGCGTACTGATCTCAGAATAGAGGCAACCTTTTCAGGGCTGCAGCAATTCAGACCATTGTGTCAGCATTCTTCGTGGCTCCGTGCTTATGGTGTTTAAAGTCATGAAAAGAAACTTGACGTCCGCGTGCTAGAGTGGCGTCTATATAGGCACTGCGGACGTCCCTTCTGGTGTTGCCCTCTACCGTCGCGCAGGGGTACTGCTTGACAATTTCCGGATCCAGTCTTTGCCTGCGGAATATTCTAAGTTAAGGAATCTGCGGCTACATAGTGTCTCTACCAGATAAGGCGTTACCTAAGGTAAGTAACGTGTTCTTTTGGCTCATACTATTACGGCTAGTGAAGTTTGACATTTGGCCTATGTGATAAAATTAGATTGAAGCCTACTTTACAAGTTTCCTTCAAACAGTACAGTGTCAACTAAATGTCCTAAGTGATAGTATTATTACCTCAATGTATTGCTCTTTCTGAAGACTCTTCAGACAAAATCCTACTATAAGGTCTTCCTTACTGTTCAATTTCAAATTTGTGCACTCCATCCTGAATGGATTTTGGTTCTGAAGCACAGTTTAATAGCTGGTCCTGTCCCTCAGGATCTCCCTTTCAATTTACTGATTTTAGTTTAAAATCTAATTAAATTAATTGACAAGTTAGGGGGCCTATGCTTCAACCTGGACATATCAGTATTTTTCTTCTTCAAGTACTGGTTCAAACTCTTTCTTTTTAGGAACTACAAGCTGAGTACACTTTATTTTCTAGTATGGGGCTGGCTTGCCATATAAAAGCAGGGCCCCAGATTAGCACTCCTTTTTGAAGCAGTTCTACATATACTCAGCCTTCTATCATTTCTCCAACCAACACCCTCCTCTTCTTTCTACCACAGTGACACAACCGCACAGCACTTACACTCCGCTGCACCACACATATTACCTCTTGCAGCAATCAAGTCTAAGACAAACACTTTAACTCTACTTCATCCCCTCTTACACACAACATACACTCTACTTACAAACACATCACCACCCCCTTTACCTTACAACTTCCACTCACAAACCATATTATACAAACAAATCCATCTCATAAAACAAATACATCAGCATCTCATTTAACTATTCCTCAAAAACAAAACATAACCTGCACACCAGCACAACAAAATGTCTCACGTGCAACACCTCATAATACTTTCCATCACAAACTACAAACATACACCCACCTTTCGGGTTACACAAATGAACAAACTCGAATGCCAGGCTTTCTCTCTTCCCCCCACGCCTAACACATATACAGCAACACTGCAACTCTTTTAACCGCCTCTCATCCATTGAACAATTTAGAACCTTTCCACATGACCCACATGCTGCACCACTACCCCTGACTCATACACCTTCCGCCCTAAACAGACTCAAACAAAATAAGCAACATGCCACACCTCACAACTTCGCTTTTCCATGTCTTACTGAACAACAAGGTTACACCACAAAAACAATACAGCGCGCCAACTCATTCTCAACCACCGTCTCCACCACCTACACACGCAGACCCACCAAAATGCCTTCTTAGCCTGCTGGACGAGGAACACGATACAGAACACTCACACAAGTGCTATCCTCATACAACTAATTCCAACACTAAAGACATACCAGCTACAAGCCCACAAAATACTACTCACTCTTCTACAAAACAAAGTCACACTATCACCAAAGCACGTTCTCTAAACTGTCTACTAATAAATGCTCAATCGCTCTCTAAAAAGAAACATCACATCTACGACCTTCTCACTGATGCAAAATCTGACATACTATTCATAACTGAATCATGGTTGGGAGATGATTTGGCTCCAGTCCTGCATGAAGTTGTTCCTCTAGGCTACCAAACTATCACCCAAAATCGCATCGGTGAAAAGAGGAGGTGGCCTAGCTGTTGTGTTCAGATAAACATTTCATATCACTAAAGCTGACAATGCCTCAAACAAAGATTGTGAGGCGCTTTTCACCAGATGCAATCCTACACCATCTTCACCCTGTAACTTCCTACTCCTTTACAAACCTCCACCTAGCAATGCAACATTCCCAGACACACTTCTAGACACAGTTTCAAACAGTGTCGCACTACACTCCTACCTATGCATTCTGGGTGACCTCAACATTTGGTTTGACAAACCCAATATGCCCCATCCGAAAAAAATCATCACTAGCCTAGACGCACTGAACCTGCACCAGATAGTCCACAAACCCACACACATCGCTGGACACATCCTAGATGTAATTTTTGCTATAACAGAACTAGTTACCTTTCAAACAATGACTCCAGTCACATGGTCAGACCGCCATTTGCTTGCTTTCCAACATAAAACAACACAAAGCGACGCACCTAAACCCACCTTACGTGCATCCACCTATCGACCGTGGAACAAACTCAATTTGGAACACTTAGAAACACAGCCAACATCCAGTACAGCTCTAGAGACAATAAATTCTGTTAAAAAACTATGAGTGGCTACAGGAAGCTTTTGAGATATCCTAATACCACTAAAAGCGACACAACATAACAAAAGAAAACAAGTACCTTAGAGGAATACAGAGATAAAAGAGATAAAACAACAAATTAGAAAGCTGCTTCGTGCCTGGCTCAAAACAAACCCCAATCAAGACAAACTTCACCTACAGAAAATTAACAGATTATACAAGTCGGCTATCAAAAAAGCTAAGAAAAGCTACTATTCAGACAGAATTCAAAATGCTAAATGTGCAAATAAAGATTTCTATACAATTCTCAATGAATTTCGAAAACCAATTTGCCTAGAAGCTCATCCCATTACTCAAGATTTCACAAACAAACTGGCAGATCATTACACGTCCAAAGCAGACACATTGGACTCCTATTTAAAACAAAGCACCAGCACCGACCCTTTTCCAAAACAACAATCCAAGAATACTCGAACTCAGTCTCTTTGTTCCTTCAGACACATCCCACACGATGAATTTATGGCCCTGGTCAAAGCAAGCAAGCCCTGCCAGCAGCCATTCTGACCCGTGTCCACCACAAACCTTCAAGAGAATTCTTATAACGACCTCTGCTGCCAAACCAGTTAGAAGAATCATCAACTATTCCTTAACTACCGAAATATTTCCAGAACAACACATAAAGTCATACATTCTCCCATTACTGAAGAAAACAAACTTGGGCCAGCTGAACCCTGAAAACTACAGACCGATTACAAATGGACCTTCCCTGGGCAAACTGATAGAGCAGCATTCGCCCATATGTCACAATTCATTGAAGATAATGCCATACTTTCAGACATCCAAATGGGTTTCCCTCCGGGAAGAGGCAGAGAATCTGCCCTCGTTGCCATCTGACATGACCTGAAGAACACAGTTAACCGCAACCCTCTCGGCTGCCTTTGACATGGTTGACTATGACAATCTGATACAAAGACTCGTTCTAGACTTGATCATATCCTACCTTCACAACAGAACTAATGTCATCCATACCCCCCTTTCTCGTCCAAACCGTACATCACAAAAGCAGGGGTCCCTCAAGGCTCTATTATCTCGCCCATGCTTTTCAACATATACATGAAGTCATTACCCGCACTGATCAATCAATTTCACCTCAAGTGCTATAACTATGCAGATGACACACAAATCCGCCTTCAACTGGAATGCCCCAAAGATACTGGAAACTCGCCAATTTTCAGTTGTCTCAGAGCCGTGGATCAATGTATGACGTGGAGCCATCTCAAATTGAATGCTTTCAAAACAGAAATACTCACATGTGGCGATTGTAAAAATTATGTCCCGCTCGCCGCCTGGCCTGATGGGACCACTGCTTCAAGTATCGAAGGAAGTAATAAACCATGGACTCCAAGCTATCAATGTATGCCCAAGTGGACAAACAAGCAAGATCAAGCTTTGTTACTATAAAAACTCTGCGACGCATCTTCGCCATCTGGGATTTCCACACAAGGTCCAGGCTACCATCTCTCTTGTTCTGTCCAAACTCGATTACGTCAATAGCCTCTACCACGGATAACATTTAACGACTATGAAAAGACTACAATGGATTCAGAACTCTGCTGCCAGACTACTCTTACATATAAAGCTGGAAGACCACATCTCCCCTTCCTAGAAAGCCCTGCATTGGTTACCGGTTGCCAGAAGATCCACATTTAAGCTGCTTTGTATCACCCACAAAGCGATGCATGGAACGGGACCGCTCTTAATCGGGAATAAAATCACCAAACACATTCAACAAAGGAACCTCTGCTTTAGAGTGGCACCTCGCCTCAAAATCCCAACGTACAAGAAAAAAAACATGGGTGGCACATCCTTCTCTGTTCAAACAGCCAAACTATGGAACTCTTTACCACCCAACATAAGATCCACGGATAACCATCTTATCTTCAGAAAACTACTCAAGAATTGGCTCTTCCCCACATAACCACCATACGCAAACAGAAATATACAGCGTTTCCCTCTGTATCTAAGCATTTGTTTGAACTATAGATATGTACCTATATATGTGTATTGCCTTGTATAAACGTGTATAATAATAATTGTTTTTAAAAATCTAGATATTCGTTAGTTCTGCTTAATAGATGTACATATTACTGATAGTTACATTATTCTGTTTTTAACATGTATATAATTGACTGCATAAATAAGTAAAACTTTTATCATAACTATTTATCTACAATTGCTTCACTATTGAATTGCAAAAAATAAAAACAAATTAATTTAAAGTACAACAACACTTGAAAGCCGGAGTTTATTAAATGCATCTTTAATCTACATATATTGCCTTCCTTATGCATATATATCTTCCATGCACTTATGTATCTATATATTTATTGCTTTTCTTCTAATTCAGCAGATCCAATGCACTACTTTAATTCTCACCCTATACCATTCTCAATATATCTTCTACCTCAACTCTGACTCATCTCAAACCTCATTCTACTACTCTTTCCAATGCACTACCTTATTTCTCACCCTAAACCTCTATCAATATACCCTTTACCTCGACTCTCATTACTATGATCCCCAAAATAACCCTTTCTAGACTATTCCCTTCTCTACCTCTCCTTGCATCATATCATACCTCTTTTACTATTCAGATCTCCCAAACAAGCCTTTCTAAACCCTATTTCTGACTCTTCCCCCTCCCTTTTACTTATCCCAAACCCCCTCCTATTGCTATGAACTCTTAAAAAAATGTTTTTAAAAAAAAAGATTCTAGACCTTTCCCTCTCCTATCCCGCCTTCCCTCTTCTATCCCCCCACTATTCCTTTTCAATCCAAAAAACAGAACAACATGTCCACCACTCAAATTAATTTCATATTTTCCTATACGAACTCCCCTCTACCTCCCCTTTACTCACCCCAAACCCCATCCTAAGGGGACACTAAAAAAAACAAAAAAACTGGGCCCTTCACTCTTTTATCCCTCCACTATTCCTCTTCAATCCAAATAACAGACTAACATGTCCACCACTCAAATTAATTGCATATTTCCCTCGCATCCTGTTTGGGTTCCGGAGTAGCGTGCTACTCATCAAAAAGCTCTTCAACACCTCATCAGGGGTAGCAAGCGCTATATAAATGCAAACCTTTTCCCTCTTCTATCCCTCCACTAGCCTTCTCAATCCAAATAACTGACTAACATCTCCACTATTCAAATTACTTTTCATATTTCACTATACTAATTCACCACTAATCCTTTATGGGTTCCGGAGTAGCGCGCTAATCGCCGAAAAAGCGCTCAACACCTCATCAGGGGTAGCAAGCGCTATATAAATACAAACCTTTTTCCCTCTTCTATCCTTCTCAATCCAAATAGCTGACTAACATATTCATCACTCAAATTACTTTCATATTTCACTATCCGAATTCACCATTAATCCTTTATGGGTTCCGGAGTAGTGTGCTACAAGCTGAAAAAGCGCTTCAACACCTCATCAGGGGTAGTAAGCGCTATATAAATGCAATTACAATACAATACAGTACAATACCTTGGTGTCAGGAGACCTGGAATTTTGAACCACTTCAAGACATGATATATTTCTACAGTTAAAACTTGAATTGCCACCGTTCTTGTTGTTTTTATATTTGGACCAAAAAGTGTTTGAAGTGCAAATCCTTTTCTAGGACCTCTTGTGACTTGCTGCCTGTAGGTATTGATTGGCGGTATGGGGCTACATATAACCTATGCTTAAAGCATGTCATGGACCGCGAGTTTTTAATTATCTGTCTTAGTTATTGTCATCTAGGTCAGGAAATAATGCAAAGGAGTACATTCACATCTTAGTAGGCAATTTTAAGTATTGTTTTTACTTCTGGGGCTTGTGCTATGAATTTGATGTATGTAGTGCAGCTAAGGAGAATCCCTCATACGTTCTCCTGGTTTCCTTACAAGTCATGATATGATGCAGACATTTCAACACTTAATATATGATATTCATTTATCCTAATTGAGCATTTTCCGCTTCCTGGCTGAAGTTGTATGTGTGTCTCTGGAAGCACATATTATAATAAGATTAGTTGGGGTTTGGGTTTTGGGCCCTCCCAAGGTAATTACATATATATTTATAAAGAAATGCTCTACCATACTAGGTTCTGGTGATATTCAATTCACAGGTCACCACGTCATTCATTGTCCTCAAGTACCAACAAATGACTGCTTTTCTAATGTTTAAAGGCCTCTACCAGGGTATCCCTTGTTTGGGCAATAAGGAATTTCTTAAGTCCAGCACTTTCCTTCCTGTGCAGCAAGGTGCAAGTTTGGACTGAAACTAGGAGAGCAATACCTTAGTTCAACTTGTGATGGTAGTGGGGCAGGGATCCTTCCAGTGAAGCGCTATATTGTTCTTCGCTAGATCGAGGAACCAGATGGAGGACTTCTCAAGCTCAGGGCGGGGAAACGGGCCTAGGATGATCTCTTCAGAAGCATTCACTAGCACTTGGCCCATAGCGGTCTTTAGGATCTCGAGAACTTTCCGCCAGTAGGAAAAGAGGGTTGGACAGGACCAAAGCATATCCAGCAAGTCCACACCTAGTTGCAAGCATCGAAGGCATATGACGGCGGCCCAGGAAATATTTTAGTAATTCGGGTGGGTGTGAGACTGCTGATTTGCACGGCGAACACGCCACGGCCTGGAGATCTGAAGGGTTTTACCCAATACTGCTGGATGGGGCAGCTCTTCTAAAAGAAACTCCCTTATATTTGGAAGCAATTTTAGCTTTCCGGACACGAGTTGGTAATTGGTCTACCTCTCCAGGAGCAGAACTTCTAGGAACCCCTTCCGGGTTGGAATTATCACCGGAATTAAGAGACTACTTGAAACTGACCTCAGCCCTGAAGAAGTCGCGGGGTAATCCCCTGTAACAGCGACGAAACACGTGTTGGCTAAGAAGGCTTAAAGATCTTGAATTAAAGACATCATCATTGTGATATTTGATGTAACTTTATGTATTTACTTTTGAACGTGTGCAGAGGATTTGTATATGTAGCATAAGTGGTCTGCTGGCCACACACGTGGGGATCTGGTGGGTTTTCCTACCTTATGCACCTTGCCAGATTACTTGCCATTACTGATTTGTACTTGTGATAGACCTTAGAGCGCCATTTTGCTGACCACCGACTGTATAACTAGTGAGGTATGTATGGTTCAGAATATTAAATTAGATATATTTTAAGCGGGGACAGGGGATATCTTGTGGGTATATACCAGGATTTTAGCCTAGTCTGCATCATTCAGAGGATGAGCCATATCAGTCTCCCGGTAAGAACAAAGTAAAGGTTGGAGATGGTTGAGGTGTTGTAGAAAAGCTTGTGGAGTCATCTAATCAATTTACCACCAGACCTATAGTGTAGAGTGTCTGATAGATTTTGTGTTGAATTGGAGCTAAATGTCAAATCTGGAACAGTGTGGACATTGAGTGTTTAAGGTGTTCATATGTAAGGAATTCACCTGGGTGTAGATTATAGTCCGTCATTATGCTTTGGAAGTCTAGCAACTCCCTATCGACGAATAGGTGGCCCAGCGTCATTATGCCGACAGCATGCCACTGACTGATTTGTCCTGAGCAAAGCCGGTCTGTGCTAGTGGGAAGACTGAGCAGCAGCATCACCGGAGCATATTGCTGTTTTGTGTTAGTTAGTTTGCGGGTCTTGGCCAAGCATGTAAGAGCCATACGGAGTAGCTGTGGGTGCTCTTAGGTAGGTTGAATAGTGAGGAATAGCGAATAATGCAGTGCGCTCTCCTGGGAGCCTTTGCGAGTAAACCCTGCCTTGTGAAGGGAGTAACTAGAGAGCCAGCGGGCTAGCTATTGGAGCTGCGATGCTAGATAATAGCTTTCACAATCTGAACGAGCCAACCTGCCTGCAGATACAGGCAATTTAAGTGTGGAAAGTGCTACTCAACGACGCCCAGTTCCCCAGATCAAAGATAATAACGAGGAGTTAAATTGTTTAAAAATAAAATGAATGAGGGATGAGCACAGGTACATTTGCGGAATAATATTATAAGCAGGGCAATACAGCCAACTTTACCAGTGCTACCCTTACCATAATTAATAATGGACAGGATGACCAGAGAGCAAATTGGGCCCAAAGAGATCTAGTTGCTTTGCCCAGGTTACCATCAATCAAATTGAAGGTGGAATGGTATTCTGTCATTCTGAAGCACCGTAAGGTGGCAGGTGCCCGAGGTAATCGGGGGTCTAGTCGAAGAAGAATGGGCAATTCATAGGATGCCTGCAGAGGAAAGATACGAGATTTTGACCAGTTTACTTTAAGCCTGGTGACTACTTTGAATGTTTCCTACTCCATTGTGGGGGTTGAGGTGGTCTCTCCATTTTCTTGGAAAAATGTAGTGTTATGTTCGATGCCCATTTGGCGTAAGGGTTGTAATCCTCTTTTTAAATAACAGAAATATCCAGACTTTTCGAAAACAATTTAAAATCTATAATATTTGCTAGAAGTTAAATTGCTCTTCCTCTTAAACTTTATTTATTGCGTTTTTTCAGTCTGTGGGTTTGAATCTACATAGGGCCATTGGTAAACAAAATTGTTGTTTACCTTTTATTCTCACGAATACCAGAAAAGACGGCACACATTCCAATCTAGAATTTTGATGACGTAAATGGGAGCAGTTTTTACAAAGAGTTGGCAATCCGCCAAGTACCAATGTTATGGTTGAGTGCCAGTGTTTGACTATAAATTTGAAAAAAGTGAAAGATACACTGTCCTTGTGCAGGACCTCCTTGAAGTCCTTGATAGTTTTATAAAGTTCTGTTTAGCCTCAAGTTTCTCAATGGGTCAAAAGAGTATGGGGCAGCACACAGTGCTGCAGAACATTCGCGTAAAAGAAATTATCAAGTGACTATGTAGTAAGCTAAGATTTAATCGGTTTCCCTCCCAAGGAGCTGCAGTACAGCAGGTTCGTTTCTCATTTGCCACCATCCTCTTTGCAAAGAATGCTAAGGTCTTCACTTTGGCGACAGCTGCTGCCACCAGATGTATAATAATGAAAAAGAAAAAAACTGTCAAAGTGCAAGCCGCAAGGGACGTAATGTAAAGAGTCAAAAGGATAGGTAATTTTCTGCATCAGTGTTGCCCAAAAGTTCAAATGCTCTTGGCAGCGTTACTTTTTTATTGGACTGCCTGTAACTATTCTGAAAAATGGTTGAAGGCATAAGAAGTTGAGGCGCTGCATTCACACTGCAATTTTACCAAGATCACAATGCACTTTTCATATTTATGTATATATTTCCTGAATATATTTCAGGCACGTATGTGGCAATTTATCCTATGCACAGAAAGGTATCATTTTAAAGTAGATGTAAAGAGTTCATTCATTTGTTTCTACGTTGGGCAGATTTGAGAACAAAAGTATGAATAATGAGAATCTTCTCAAAACATGTAGAATCCCCCTGAGTTAAAGAATGTGTGGTAGCAAGACTGTTATACAGCTGCTGTGTAGAGGTCCGACGCCTAATATAGGGCATGAGTGCGGAAGCAGTCCTGCTGCAGTTCGGCAATTCTCCGATTGGGAGTACGCCTTATAACCACCCGGATGGACCTACGCGCAACAGACGGGAGCACTAAGAGGTACCCCGAGGCTCGATCACGAGTACTCATGGACTGCATCAATCATGACATCCAGGCATACAAGAAGGAAGACCGCTGTCCACTGAGCTTCCAGGACCCCAAGAATAGATCAGGAGTACACAATAATCTCATCAATCATGATATCCAGGCTTACCAGAAGGGAGACCGCTTTCCAAGGATCTTCGAAGATGAGAAGGATTCCACCTAACACTGGTCCCCTTGGAGAAACAGTAGTTTTCCAGGATACACTAAGATTTACGTGGTTGCCCTCTATCCTTGGTCCCCAGGTCAGTACAGTCCTGATGAGACCCTCATATTACAAGTGGGGTTGAAACTTCGTCGACACCAATGAAAGGACAGGCTGTGGGCGAAAGCACCGAAAAACAATCTGGTTCCTTTTTTCTATTGTTAAATGAGCAAGTACACATCCTTGTATATACCAATAACCCTTGTGAATTTGTTCTATTTTTTATAAGTCACTTTGTCACTTCTCTCTACATGTTCTCTCTACCACTGAAACAATACGCGCTGAGAAACACACACGCACACGCGCACACACACACACAATCACACATTTATATACACTTTTTCTGTATTTTCTGTACAAATAACTGAAATAAACAAGTCAGTTCGGCTGAATTGAGTGTTATGACAGCTTTGATCAGACCATAGGAGTTGTTATTCAATTTCATTACAATAGATGTGTTCTGTCCTATAATTATAAATCTTTTTGTTTTGATTAAATTCGACACAGAACATTTCTGTGAAAATAAAAAAACTGGCCTTACAAATGAGTTCCATGTGAACACTTGTTAGGAGCTAGTGCAGGTTACAGCAAGATTTATTGATCAGTTATGTTATTATACAGCTGACACAATCTAAAATACTTAGCTGGTTACATTGTACCAAATGCATATTGTGGTATTTGGAAACCGGCAGCGAACCGCAGCTTCAAGTCATGATTACTTTAAGGATTGACGATGACTGCTTTGTGCAAAATTTAAATGTCTCCCTGTTAGCTCCAGCTCATATACATGTGTCTTTCTATTTCAGGTGGCTTTGTATACAAGGCAGGAGCTGAATATCCGAACAACAGCTAACTTCTTGTTGGCTCTGGCAGTATTTCACGAGCCCTGCCGCCCACACCTGCGCAGGTACTTTTCTGCTGCAGTCCAGCTTCCCTCGGATTGGATGGAGGTGCCCAAAATCTACCAGGTACGTGCCTTCTCATGTTCACTAAACCCGTAGCTAGCTCTTTTTCACTCAGCTTATGCCTTTTCTCTATCTCCCTTGTCCCTGTCTCCTCCTCCTTCTCACTCTGGCTCATCCTTACCTTGTCCCCCAGCCTAATGCTGCCACTACTCTTCCACTTTGATCTCTTTCCCTTTCTTCCTTCTCCCATTCCTTCCTTTCTTCCATCTTCTGACTAGCCTTTACCCTTTCTTGTGACCCTTTGATTGTCTTACTCCTTTCTCAGTCACCCTTTTTAGGTCTCGCCTAGCGACGCAGCGCGAAGCGCTGTCGCTAGCGAGACTTATTGTCGTCGACTTGCTTCGGAAGGGAGACAGGAGATGTGCACGCGCAGGACGGACTGCAATTGTGAACGCGCCCGTGAACACGCACGTACAGACACGCGATGTGCACATCTCCTGTCCCCCTTCCGTCCTCTTTTTACGAAGCTGTGTCTAGATCAATTGTCAAGTATGAAAATTCGGACCCCAGGCGGCGCCGCGTCCTCCTGTCGCCATCTCCCTCGGGCGCCGACGGGGCCGTCCAACCTACACCGTGCTCTGTTTCTTTCTTTATTTTTACTTAATTTCGGAGCGCGGCGCCCGCTTTAGAGACACCGCGCTCCGTTCATCGCACCAAACCTTGGCTATATATGAGAGTTCCTTTGGAGGAGTTATATAGACCACGCCCCTTGGATCGCTTGTTGTGTTTAGCTACTTCCGTGAGCCAGAAATGGCCGAGTGAGGCAGGCGGGACGGACACTGTGAGTGCCCCTGCTCCGGGGGCTCTCAGATGTCTGTTGAGTCCGAGTTTAACAGTATTGGTGGTTCAGTGCAACCCCATCGGCAGAGGTGCAGGGCTTGGGGTGCTTTCAGCGTGCACAGACGGTGAGCCTGGCTGGTGGACTCCCGCGCCGCGGACTGTTCACACAGAGTAAACTGTTTTTAACCTACCGAGAGTCATCAACTTGTGTCCTTCGGTGGCGAGAGCGTTTTTGTGCAGTTCGGTGTGAACTGCACTTTGCGGTACCTGGAACACTTGCAGAGGAGTACCGTGAAGGTAGGAAGGACAATAGTTTTACTAAAATTGAGTGTAAACTGTTTTCCGGGATAACAGTTGTTTCTCAACACTGGCAAACGAGTGTCACTTTGCAGCAGTGCGCGGGGGAGGGAGTGTTGAAGGTAAAATGGGGTTTAGAATGTCTACACCCCATTATCTCGTGAACTTTCCAGGGGGGCCGGGGCTAGCTATCAATAGTTCAGCAGGTGCAGTGGCACCAAACTAGTTATCGGCAGGCTGAAATCTAATTCTCCCCCCCCCTCTCATTTTGTCTCAAGCGCTCCTAAATACTTACATTCTCACTTCCCCGTTGGCTTCATGGGTTTGCTTTGCCTCCATTACTATAGAACGAGGGGCGGTAATTGTAATTTTAAATTAAATGCCTGCCGAAAACCGCAAGCTGTTTTTTAGGGGCACATCTATCAACTGCACAGCAGGTGCAGTGGCACCGGTTTCCATGGGTGAGAGCGTCTCATTGGCCCCAAATAGCTCTTACTCCCCAACTGGTGCGGGCGTGCTGACCTATGAGTCCATGTTATTTCCACTATGGCCCACAAACTCTTGCAATTCCTAAAATGCCTTTTGAGAAGGGCCCAGTTGTACATTTCTCCAAAGCGCCCTTTGTTTGAATGACTCTGGGGACAAACACCAGTGTGCTCATGACACGCCACCCTTTGAACACGAGCACCCTCTTAGGAACGTTTGCCTATACCCAGGGTCACTGCAATTATAAAGCAAGAGAGGACCAAACTCTATGGCATGGCTTACTAAACCAAGAAAAGGCGCATAAGACAGCTTGATGGGTTTTATTACCTTATCCTTTTGTAATTTTTACGCACGTTAACACAATGTGGGCACAGGGCTCACCTCATTAGTACGGCCCTGCCCATACATGGACATTACAGGAAGGGTCCCTGCACTGCTAACACGTACTACTAATCCTGCAGCAAAATATATTGTTTGCTCCACTCCATTTCCTGTTAATTCATTATTCCATTGAGCAAAAGATGGCTCAGTGGTCTAATGAATCCTCTACCAGTCTGTGTTTGATCTCGTGATTACAGGTTCATATTGTGGCAGGTTTACTCCGCCTGTCATCCTTCCGAGGTTAATCATGAGTACCACTAAGTTAGTAACAATATATTGGGCACCTGCCTGTCACCACCCCTCGTTTAGGCCTGGCTCCCTTTCAAACACTTGCCCTCACAAATGTTCCACAAAGTACTAGACATGATCTGTAAGTACTCTCTAACATCTGAAATGCTTCTCTTGAATCCTGTACTTTCCCAAATGACTGGAAAACAGCTACAGTCATTTCCAGGGTCGACCAGGCCTACTAGGCAATCAGGCAGTGACTGACAGGCTGCTCGGACAGGTCAATGTGTGGGGCTGTTTGTTGGCCTGTTTTATTGCCTGCTCCGCTCTGTTTTGACTTTCACTTTCCCTGATATTAAAACAAGCATTGCTTGTAGGAAGCTCAAATCCATGAAGTCTTGCATACCTTGCAAAACACCTATAGAGCTTTTCTTTACAAGTTCAAAACTGCCCCAATTTGGAACAAGCATTTGCAATGCAATAGGTCTCGCACTTGCGAGAGTTTGAGCTATTGACACTGTAAATGACAATGCCTTTTATTTATGTGTTGCATAAATAAAATGCATTGTCATTTACAATGCCAATAGCATAATCTCTCGCAAATGCGAGACCTATTGCATTGCAAATGCTTGTTATCACTATCTCTCCAATTCCTTCCTGTCGGTCTCTTCTCCTGGTTGGTGGACCATTTTAAATAATCTTAGCAGTGTTTGCAGCACAAGTCGGTTTCAGATTCACGCATTGCCGGTCACCCAGTGTTTGGAGTTACGAGTACTTATATAAATGATTAAACCGATGTAGGAGCATTTACATAAGGGCATGTCTTTAATAAGACATTTTGGCTGGACCCAGAATCTTCTCTGATTGGACATCATCCAAGACTGCACCCTTCTGCATCGTGGTAGCCTGGACACTGGCTGTAGCTGCTGGTTTGCTCTGGGTTAAGAGGGTGCTCCGTATGGAACACGTAAAACGCTGGGAACTTGGGTACAGTTCTACTTCGCTACCTGCTGGAGTTCTCTGCATTGAACCCACGGAGGACCTGTCCTAGCTTTATGTGCTTCTGTGGTCCAAGAAGACGCTGGGGCATTTGCTGGATAAATAGGGACTGGTGCTCGCTTGGACTTTGGGGCCTGAGTCTGCACAAACGTTCTCATAACTGCTTCTCAGGCCAGAGGTCTGCTATGGTCTATTGACTGGCTGAATCATTTGAAGTAGGAAGTTGTGCTCTGTAGAGCTGAGATCATCCACCATTATGGCACCCAAAGAAAAGAAACTGAAGGAAACTAATGACAAGAATTCTTTAAGCCATGACGTCATCTTATTGACAAGGAGCGACTAATAATATTGAGGATCTAGGCTCAGCTAATATCCCTCAGATTTAGTTGCTACTGTTGGACTACCTGAATGATTACAGGGCCACAACTCAGAGTATAGATTACAAGGTGTTGGAAATGGATGGTAGTTCAGAAGTATTACATTCAAAAGTGTGCCAAACTAAGGGAAAGATTACTGGGCTGGAACATGAAGTGGTGCATCTGGGAAGCAAAGTACGAGAAATCTGGGACTACTTTAGATCGCCATATAGCTTTCAGGACCTGTTCTGTATCCACTCTGATATGATTCAAGCAACAAATGGAGCTCCGAAGAGCTGTGTTCTGGGCTTCCCTTCCATTCCCAATGTGGAGGACATAAAGTTACTGATTCAAACCTTTCTCAACTTGGAGGTTCTGCAGATGGAAGTACAGTCACGTTAAAGACTGCAGAGATTCTGAATATTGGCCATACGAGACCCTGAGAAGTAAACAGCTAGGGGAAACAGTAGTTGTCCACCTGGGCACAACCGGGCAGAGAGGAGGACTTGCATAGCAGCTCACAACATAGTTTTGACATTCAGTAGTAACAAGGTATTGATTTTCCTAGACCTATGCTGTGTAACCAAAGATCATAGAAGAGCTCTCCAAAACGTCAAGGAAGAAGTGTTGGCCTTGAATTCCAGTGCTCCACTCTGTTTCCCAGTGCAACTGCAAGTGTCCTGTGAAAGTATTACCAACATATTCTCACACCGGATGAACGCAAAGCCCTTTCTGCATAAAAAAGGGTATTCCAACAAATGCAGCGAGCTGTGGTGAATGACAGTGTGGTATTCAGCACCAGAACTGCTGATTTTTATTTTTTTTGGACTGCGTTCACATTATTTCCTACTGTGAATAGACTATAGTTATTTTTGATATTTAGAATTCCTGTGTTTATACAGTATCATTCTTGCTTCTTCTCTCTTGCCTCTTTTCGTCTCCTCTCTGCATGGGAGGTGGGCTTGTGTTTTGATCATAATGATTCTGCTATTGATGTTGCACTTCCCTCTGATGGGCCAGTACCTATGTGAACGTTTGCAAATTATCCATTAATGTTTGCTTTATTGTGATGGATCCAATTAAAAGTATTTAAATAAAAAAATGTCTGTTGGTCTCTTCTCATCGATCAAACCCTTCAGAGAGGTTGCCAAAAACATCACCCCAGTACACCAGTATATTGACGATACTATGCTTTTCCATAGCATCATATTGGAAATTCGGGCAAGGGTCTATATTCATCTCCATTTAAAACTGATCCCACAAAAATGAAGTTCCTACTTTGTGTCCAACCCAAAACTAGGTATCTGCCCTCACAGTTGATGGAAAACGCAAACACTGTCCTCCAGCTGATACCACAGCTAATCTCAGGAAGTCACTGCTTAGGCCACATTATGCCAGTCCTGGTTTTGGTATATTTGCTTCCTGTGGAAACCTGGTGTCTTTTCAAGTTGGCCTGCCAACTACTAAGCCTTCTGTCCAAAGACTTCTGCAAACTCACCAGATTCACCCCTGACCTATGCAGGTAGGAAGACCATTGCCCTCTACAAAAACTAATATGTTTTAAAATGTCATCTGGAATCCACCTGACCCACAGAGATTATTCGTTTGTGTTTTTCCTAAATTCAATTCATTTTAATTAAATCTAAGATGTGTAATGTTGTTAACAGAAGGGCTTATCTTTCTTACTGCATCAGCATGATAAGAAATGTTCATCTGATGATTAAGGTACATGCATCTCTCATTCTTAACATAAACCCACTTCAAGGGTCTCTAGTTTTGTGAGGGGTCTGCGGAAGAAAAAGAGCATTCAAACATCTTTGTAAAGCTTTCCAGATGTGGCAAGACATTTTCAAAAGATATGTATTGCTGTTAAGTTGAACTTAATAAGTTCCTACTCCTTACTAGTTTCCCGATTAGAACACGCCTGTTCCATTAGCTTTCAAAGAAATCATCCAGGGAAACCAGTCCTCTGTGTTAGACATTTTGTTACTTTCCTAGATTAAAAAAAATAAATCGTCTTTCCAGACAGTTCGAAACTAGACGGCTCTAACTGAGATGAGGAGCAGAAATATGTACCTAGAATGTGGGTTCCTGGGGTTCAATTGGAGACTTTAGAACATTTGTATAATCATTAAGGCAATCCTCTGAATAATGTATAGCAATAAATCAAATGCCTTATAGCAGAGAAGAAAAAGAGTATGTGACTTAATGTTCTCTTAGTTCTCTCCACTTGCCATATTACATTTTAACTGAACACTAGTAAATTCTGCATAGTACTCTCGGGATCAGGTAAACAAATTCAAATTCATTTTACTCGCAGCAGTGTTCCTGCAGATGTCTTCACACATTCATTGATGGGTAGTTATGTCCGAGTATTCACTCCATCACTCACAAAATAAAAGGTTGCATTTCAAAGAATCCAAAGAGGATGGTGTTTCCCATGATTAAGAACAATGAGAACAACTCTATTACTTTCCAATCATATGGTATTTGTACTTATGCACAATGAACAGAAGATCTTTATAAAGGTAATGGATCCACTGATACGCAATCTAATTATCTATAGAAACATGGTCTTAGGATCTGTTGCCAGACATTATACGTTTCCATAGAAAAGAGGGTCTGTGTAGCTGTAGAAAGAGTGTCTATCAGCTATAGGCAGATTGCTTGTGTAACTCCAACTATGGAGTTCCTCTTTGTACCTCTGTATTTCTTTGTCTCTTCTCTAGAGCCTGGCTTTGAAACAAGGGAAATCAGTACCCCTGCCCTCGTGTCTGCGCCGAGCCATGACTGATAAATTCAAACAGTTCACAGAGTACCAGCTCGCAAAGTACAACACCAGGGCGCACCGTGGCAAAACTTCCAAGAAGAAGACAAAAGAACAGGAGAAGGTAAGGGGTTTTGTCTAGTCTGTGGTTTATATTCAGTAAATCAGGACACATCACAGTGGCATCACATTATATGTGTTAAAGGTGATGTCGGGTGGGGGCAGGTGGTGACCGGGGTGGTGGTTTTGTAAAAGAAGCCACTAACCATCTCATTGAAATGATCCTGTTCACCATAGTGGGGAAAGTATTGACGTGCTCGCTGTTTCCCATCTGTCAGTCGTATGTGTTCACTTTTTGTTGTTTATAAGAATTGTTCTTATATTTCCAGGCCATGTTTCATTGTGTCAGTGTTTATCTAACTTTTCAATTAATGATTGGTATCTATTCTTCTAAGGATAAATATTACTCTATGCATAAATCACGAGAGAATGTCCGAATGGGAGATTATTTAGAGCCAAACTTAAAACATACGATTTTAGGAAATGACCTGCAAAGAGTGATTTGGCTTCCCGTGTCTTTTTGTTTCACTTCTTTACGCCCCTTCAATTGCTCACCTGCTTTACATCAGTTAACGCACTCCATATTTTTGTAATCCTTACAGAAGCGTAATAGATTTATTAGGAGATTTACATAGTATCTCTCTTAGACCAGTCACTGTACGGTTGACAAGGCATATTACCAAATGGGGCTCTGTCAATCGGCCAATATTGTTTTTGTTCTGAATAAGAATTCATATAACACCGCATGTTATAAATATAAAAATACAGTTTGAGTAGCATTTCAAGGAAAAGAGAAATAAAATAACTCAGAATAAAAGATTACATAATGTACTTAAAGGTGCAGTTAGTATATAAAATAGGAGTACAAAACATCAGTCCAACAATATCCATCTCACAAATGAAAAATATATTTGAAAGTGCTTCTGAAAGATATTGACTGCCACTTACAGTATTGGTACCGCTAATTCTTTCAGCTGCTTTTAAACCTCACTGCTTTCCACACCCATCCTCCAACGTTCCAGCTGGTGAAAGCTCTCTGCCATGTGCTGCTTGAAAACGAGAATTGGGTGACAGAACTTTCTTTGTCCTGGTACTCTCCCTGGAACTACATGTTTTTTAAAGGCATGTCTCAAAAAATGGCTATTCCACATTAGAGTGCATCTGTTGAGGCCTGTGTGCTTCTTGTGTGACCTGTGGGTTCAGGATTGAAAGGGGAAGAACCCTTGTGTTAAATGGTGGCTTGGCAGTGTAGTAGAGAAAAGTAAAGCCCTTCACTCCCCATGATTTCTCTGCAACCGCCCATCCCATTGCTCTCTCCTTTTCTCCTTCTTTTAGATATGAATTCTGTTCCTGAAGAAGCTGTATTTAGAGCTTGGCTCTTTACTACAAGCTCAAGTCAAACATCAAAGAGCTTAGCAGTGATGGCTCATTTCTTACAACTTGGTGTAAAAATGTAGGTGCTAATATGTCTAGCACAGTGGGGAACTGGCCAAATTCTGAGTAGGGTAATGAAGAGAATATTCAGAGAGACCAATCACATTTTGCCTGAGAGGTCCATCTACCCCTGAACAGTTCTCTTGAAGACATAGATGGATTTTGACCCTAATTCCTTTTAAAAGTAGTGTGTGTGTGTGTGTGTGTGTGTGTGTGTGTGTGTGTGTGTGTGTGTGTGTGTGTGTGTGTGTGTGTGTGTGTGTGTGTGTGTGTGTGTGTGTGTGTGTGTGTGTGTGTGTGTGTGTGTGTGTGTGTGTGTGTGTGTGTAGCGTTTCCTCAACGATATGAGAAAGCTAAGTGCGCTGATGACAATTATAACTTGTGTACAGTATGTTGTTTTTTGTTTCCTCAGAATTATTTTTACATGCAGAAATTACATTCTTTAAGGTGCTTTTGACTTGTGTGAGTTTATGCATTTGTCTTTGTGTGGCCCTATGGTATGCTTACTTGTCTCCAGTGATCAGCTCCTTCTCTATCTTGATTCTCTTTTTCTTCACTCACTGCCTACCTTCTTCCTCAAGGCTTTTTTGATGTCTTCGTAGCTGGAATTAGGTTGAAGTCTTGAGGAATGAGGTTTTCAGTATATCTGGCTGATCATAGTCTCTGGGTTTGATGGTCAAAGCAGAAAGTGTGAGTTAGGAGCACATCTTTGGGACTCTCTCAAGAATTTCCCTCATCTGTTCCCAACCAGATTGCCATAACCAAGTGAAAAGTGGGTTCCGGAACAATGCCTAAAGGAACTATAGTTAAACATATTATGTTCTGTTATATTGATTTGTATAGCTCACTAGTCATCCAAGAGTGTATCCAGCCACTTACGCATGTGTGTAGGTTTGTGTCCCCAAGGTACTTATACAAAGAGCCATAAGCATCAGCTAATCTTGTGCAACTCAAGAAGTGAGGAAAAGGCTCTAATGTGTTGAGAAAGGTTGTTCCATGTCTTGGGTGCAATGTAGGAGAATGAGCGACATCCAATCTGTATCACATCTTCCATATGAGGTGCAGGAATTTAATATCCACAGTACGCTTAACAGGTCGCTCCTCGCTTTTATGCTTTTACTGTGCTAATACCATACAATCTTTGAATGCTTTTTACATTGCATTGATTTTTTTTAATTGCCTGATAAAACTGAATTGTTGAAATCATTTTGGCTTACTCTGCACACCTCTGCACTTAGTAACATTACGGGCTCTGCTCTGCCAGAGTTTCCCTGCCTGCACTGATCTTTAGCTTTTATCACATTAGCCAGTGAGTTCTCCAGTCTGCCACGACACGCCGGTTCAGCAGAGAAAACAACTTTCAGACTACTGTGACTGCCATTTTGCAGTGCAGTTGGCAGTCCAGTCTTTTACATTGAAGGCTACAAAAGAGGCGCCCTGGCGCGGAAGTGCATTGCTTAAAAGGGTACTCCTCGCTTTCATGCTTTTAATGCGCTAATATCTTAAATACTCTGAATGCTTTTACTTTGTTTTAAAAAATTTGTTTGAATTATCTGCTAAAACTGAATTGTTGAAATAATTTTTGCTTACTTTGCACACCTCTGCACTTAGTCACTTTACAGGCTCCGCTCTGCCTGCTCCGCCACAGTTTCCCTGCCCGCACTGATCTTTAGCTTTCAGCACAATACGCACCGAGTTCCCTGGTCCTCTCCGGCTCACGCCGTTTGAGCGGAGTGAACAACTTTCAAACGACTGAGACTGCCATTTTGCATTTCGGTCGGCAGTCCAGTCTTTTACATCAGGGGCTACAAAAGAGGCGTGCTGGCATAGACTTGCTGCTGGCTCGCCAAAGGCAAGCCCATCTGGGCCCGTCCGCGACCAAACTTGACCAAGGTCCAGGAACCCTGCATCAATAAGCACAAGTAAGCTTGTGTACTGTGCCCTACAATTACACGCTCTAAAGGGATCCACCAAAGTGGACTGCTTCCATACTATTGAACTAGCTGAAGTTAAACTAGAATGTAGTAGCTGAGCCTTCTTTCGCCCATGTAATCCCACCCCTGAGACCACCAGCAGCACAATGACTATGTAGCGCATGTTTATGATTTATTGCAGATCAATGTCTGGCCACAAGTTAGAACTCTTTACCTTCCTAGAGGAGGAAAAACCCGACGTGTTATTCCTGACAGAAACCTGGTTGCATGCGGAGTCAGGACACAACATCGCACAAACTCTGCCCTTAAGCTTTTATATATGTCGGATGGACCGGCCAGATAGGAAGGGTGGGGGATTGCCATCATCATAAAGGAAGAATTTAAATGTCTGCAGGAACCACTACAACTCCCAGAATGTGAAAGCATGGCATTTGCCATTTCAATGACCCCTGCGTTCACCTTCTCGGGTGTCCTCCTTTACCGCCCCCCTGGTCAGTGTGGCCACTTTATTCAGTCCCTCCCTGAGGTACCCCCCAGCTGGGCAAATGAAAAGCCTAACTTCACCATTCTGGGAGATTTTAACCTACACTAGGAAGATCCTATTAGGCTTGTTAGCCTCTGAACTTTTGCAAGATCTCTCGGCAATCCAAACGTCACAAAACGTATGTGGTCCCACACACACAATAAAGGCCACCTGCTCGACCACATTTTTACTAATGACCTCCAATTTAACATCCTAGTCCTGCTTCCTGTAGTATGGTCAGATCATTTTATGATCTCCAGGACCCTGAATGCTCCAAGTCGCAGAACACTTCCCAGACCAATTACCCGGAGTGATTGTAGTTGGTCAAAATTAAATAGTGAACAATGGAAACTTACCCTCAACGCAACAAGACCAAACCTTAGCTTGGACCCTCATGTGGCGAACAACAGCATCACTCAGTGGATCAAACAATCACTGGACCTAACTATCCCCACCAGAACCCTCACTCTACATACTAAAAACAAACCTGCCCCGTGCTTTACTCCACACCACCTTACACCCAAAAAAGATTCCAATTAAGCTGAATTGAATTGGAGGAAAGACTATGGGGACTCAAGTAAACTACACTCAATCTATTCAATCAAGAATCCCTGAGGAGATACCACTCTGAAATTAAAATTGCCCAAGCAGCATACTACGCAACTAAAATCAATGGTGCTACCAACTCCCCAGAGAAGTATTCCAAATTGTGAAATCTCTGTTGGAGCCCCCCCTCAGATAGCCCCTCCCTTGAACCGACACATACTAGTCGTAATAAACTATCGCAATTGTTTTCTAAAAAAAAAATGAATGACATTTATTTAGCATTACACGAGTCCGATAATGGCTCAGGCCCCAGTCTAATTAATGGGAAGCAGGAAATGGAGGAAAGCATTCTCACAGACTTACCCCACCTAAGTCCAGACAGGTTTGCAACCCTATTTAGCAAAGTTAAATCAGGATCCCCGTTCGACCTGGCTCCTCCTCACATTCTCACCAAAGCGGCTGAATCTGTTTTCCCTTGTATGCCAGAATTGGTCCATCTCTCCCTTGCAAAGGGAACATTTTCCCCCAGCATGGAAACATGCCATGGTAAAGCCCTTTTGAAGAAACCCAACCTAGACCCCCTCTGTCTAGGAAACTATAGGCACATATCACTCCCTGTTGGTCTGAGTGAAGTACTGGAAAAACACATCAGCCAGTAGTTATCAGACTTCCTAGAAGTGAAGGAATCTAAAATGCTGCTTGACCGAGGAGGTTCAGTTGCCATCATCCACCTCGACCTTAATGCAGCTTTTGATACGGTGAACCACGATGTCCTCATCGAAAGGACCAACAGTGCTAGGATTACAGGACCTGCACTAAAGTGACTCATCTCCTTTCTGAAAGACAGACCTTTTCAGGTCTTTGATAAGTCTTGCTCATCAGATATCTTTGCCCTGAAGTGTGGAGTATCGCAGGGCTCATCACTGAGCCCTACACTCTTCAATCTATATTTATGCACCCTTTTGCTGATGTTGTATTGTCACACGGCATATCCATTGTATCATATGCAGATGATACCCAACTGGTGTTTTCTCTTACCCCGGACTTGATCCCCAATCCCCCTCTTTGGGGCGCTGTCTGGAGGAAGCAGCAAGTTGGATGACCAAGTTCTGCCTCAGACTAAATGGGGAGAAGACTGAGCTCATGATTCTAGGTAATAACATCAACCCCCTTCTGAGGGTAGGCTGGCTGGATTGCCTGGGCACTACCCCAGCCCCCAAGACGGTTATTTAAAGTCTGGTATGGTTGGACAAATCTCTGGCAATGAAAGCTCGGGCAGCTAAACTCTCAGCAGCTGCTATGCCATTCTTAGACTGCTCCCTAAAATCCTACATCTGCTACCATCCTTCTCCAGAAGGCTTGTGGTCCAGGCACTAATTCTCTCCCTCCTGGACTACGGGAACTTGCTATAGCTATGATCACCAAAAGCCATAACCAAGAAACTCTAAGTGGTGCAGCACGCTGCAGGCCAAATCCTGCTCAACATCCCCAGACACAATTCGTCCTGAAAGGCCTCGGCCATCCTCCACTGGTTACTGGTCGAGCAGAGGGTTCAATTCAAATCCCTATGCATAGCACATAGGGTATGTCTAACCAAAGGCCCTTCCATCCTTCAACCTCTTGATTTCACCATATACACAGAGTAGATCGCTTAGATCCAACAATGCTGAATTGATCACGTCCCAACTATACGAGGAGCAGGAAGCAGAGGGCACTCTTTCGGCTACAATGTGGCCAAGCTATGAAACTCACTTCCTCACACTTTGTGGCTCGTGGACAAAACACTGCTGTTCTGTAAATCTCTAAAAACTTGGCTCTTTGACAACTAAAACCACCTTAAAACTCTTTTGAGTGTAGCGATGCAGTCTGTTTGCGTTGCAAGCACTGGGATGCCCTCTGGTAGCCATGCACTCTATAAATGGGAATGGAATAGAATAGCTGGTATCCACAAGAGAGCCTGAAAGATCTTTTTTGTGGCTACAGAAGATTTTGAGGCACCTCAATGGGGAGCTGAGCGGAAAAGAGTTGCACTTTCTCCAAACTGACCATGACTTCATGTCTAACTAAAGTTATTCTGCAGCTTCTCTTATCCCATCTACCAGATCCCTCTATCCTGTTAGGATTGCATTATAGTATTGTTGCATAGTTGCTATAGATCTTCATAAGACTGACTGCGCTCCAAAGTGCTTTAGTGGGCATGTATCATGCTTCTTTGTAGGTTGCACGTGGTGGAGAGATTCGTAGCCTGGCCTGTGTGGGAAGTTGCCTTATGACCAAATTGTTGCTCTTGTCCTATGTTGCTGTGCTTGAGTGTGTAGGGGAGCGAACAGGCATGCAGAAAATGTGTGTGCTGTGAGTGTTGACTGTGTGGGGAGCTATTTTATATGTTGTATGAAGAGCACTGGCTTACCATTCTCTTGTTCTTGCTATTGTGTATCTGTGTGTGTTTATGGAGTTCAACGAAGTTGAGTGAGCGATAGATGCACCTATGATCTTGTCTAGGTGGGGTGTTTTGGTTCTGGCCCTTGTGTGGGTACGATCTTCGGGCATCTATCTTCCATATCCTCCTTGTGTGGGAGATTGCTTCTGGCTTTTCTTCAGTGCAGTCTTTCTTCATTCTTTTGTGAAAGAGCCAGGTCTGAACAGTCTTCCAGAGTTCCAAATGCCCTTCTTGCCTTTGTTTGGAGGGAATTTTATAATGTTGCTGCCTCTCCTAAGAAGGACATTCCACCAGTATATGCCTTTTTGTAGAATAGGACAGTCCGCAAAGGTACCCACCTCTAGTAAAGTGTCTTATTGTACAAGTATCTTTGAAGTTTTACTTGAATTTAGGTTTGAAACATTCTGTAGGAGGCCTAGCGAGTAAAGCAAAGTGCCTTGTAGCAGGAGACTGTGGTCATTGGTAGTCAGTGAAGTGCTTGGAGGACTATACACATTAATTTGTGTACGAGTTGGCTTGCTGCTGCATTTTGAAATCTTTGACATCTTTGGAGTAGAAAGAAGAGTAACACAAGTTAAAGTTCTTTTGCTTAGTCGCTGCTTGGGGGTAGGGAAGGACACCTCTGATTATGGTGTTACACGGTTAGTGAACTGCTTTAACTTTCTGGATTTGTGGGCCTAACATAGTGTCCCATTTCTTCAATTCAATAAATCTGTGATAGCATGATTTCAACTTTGTCTACGAAACATTGGGAAATGCATTCTCCATTACTTTAATGCTTGATGTAAACTAAGGCTTATCTTTAAGAGACAATTTTAATGACTTCCTAAGGAGTGCTGCGATCCATCGTTGAATCTAGGCTAAGTGTGAACTTGGATACAATAAGGTTTGTTGCATTGTCTCAGTGATCATGTGGCTATCTAAAAAAATAAGACTGCAGCCCGCTATGAAGAGGATACATTCATATCACTGTGCGGGAGTGCAGATGTCCTTTTTTGAACTGCACCACAATTCTTAAGTCTCAATTGTCCTGTGCCCCTCATAATTAGGGGCATGGTTACCGCCACCATTCAAGTTGAGAAGCCAGGCTTAGGATTACTTTAGACGTGACCATTTTGTTCCCAGCAGTATCATTACCAGTTTCATTTTTTGATTGTTTCAGGCCGTTAAGCTTGTACTTGATGCCAAATCCACAAGACTTTCTGGAACCCTTTCAGATTGGCTTCCTGATAAATTAAGGACTCAGATTGATACGGTAAGAGCAGTGTTACCCTCCGCCCATTAGTATTGTGGATGTCATCCTACATTGGTAGGACAACTTTCTTGGGTGTAAGCATGGTTAGAATCAAATTTGAAAGGGATTTAATATTTGATTGTAGGCTTTATGACTTTGGGGTTTTACCCTTCTCACTTTCTCCACCTGTATTTGTCTAGTCTAGTTTATAAAATATGCAGAGAACCACCTAGGCAGAAATTAAATGTACAGAGCTGCAAACGCTTCAAATGGGTGAGAAACTAACAGCATATCTGAAGTTGAGAAGGTCATTTCATAGTCCTGAAATATTATGTCAAACTATATTCTAAGCCCAGATAAACTCTCCACCACTGAAATGATTAAAATAAAATGCACTGATATTCAAGGACCTTTTATTGTGTGGAAAAGAGTCAGTAGATCATTAGGATTTTTTTAAGGTGTCAAATGCTGAAAAGCATCCCGGTAACATTGCCAGCTTTATTGTGAATTCCTGACCTGTTCTATAAGATCTGACTCTGCCAAGGTTGAGCGAGTTCCTCATTTTTCAGTGCAGGAATGATTCTGTGAGATGCTGTAAATTCGTTTTGGTGATGTTTCCAACTAAACAATAAAAAATTGGTATGTTCCTGGTTGGGAGTAAGAAGACAGCCACAGTTGGGCTGCAGCAGGCTCCTCCTTCCGCCACCATCTGCCTTGTTGCTACTAAACATGCTGCACTAGTGGTAGCTTTGACCCTGATCAAAGCAGGGTGCACAAGGCTATATCAAATAGGAAAAACTGGGTAAAGTAATCAGTTTCTGTCCATGAGAAAGTTATAAAGGAGTCTGCCCTCTATTCTTTAATCTTGTCAAAATGCCTTATTTCCATTAAATCCAGGCTTCTCTTAGAGAGGCATTTTTCTAACCCTTCCTAAAACCAAGGACTTTTGGCTATAGGTGGAGGGTGGTCTAATAGACCTTTGACAGTCACAGGTCCTACTGGCCTTCTTGTGAAAGGCCATAAGCATTCATGTTATGCTCATCCTTTCACAAGTACATTGTCATGTCACACCCTCCGTGGAACGCAAACCACTTCACGAGTATGCTGTTAGTCGCCCCCACTACTTGGAACCTTTTTAATGGACTATGATCAGTGATATGTTTTTTTGTTTTTTTTTGGAGTTTTATAAAGCGCAAATTTGACCCGAAGATATCAGGTCACAGAGCACTTTACATGAGCACCAGTATCGTTACAGATGGACACATTCATTTTTGTTATGCGCGGGGAGATTAAGTGATTTGCCCAGAATCACAGGATGTTGAGCGTCCCTGTCAGTGGTTTGTGTGACCTTTTTAGGTCGAGCCTGGGCAGCGCATGCACTGCTGCTAGGCATGCTGTAGTGGAGTGTGGCTTTGAAGCCCCGCCCACTCTCTGCCCATATTTTTAACTGGCTTGTGTCATTGTCCTTCCTAAACACTGGCTTCCGAGTCGTTATTAGGCTTGTTAGTCCCTCCTTGGTACCGCCTTGTCTGCATTTGTTACCTCCCATAACGACTAGCCCTTTTACTGGTGTTACATGGTCTGCTTTATAAGTCGGTGAGCACTATTTTATTTAATGCTCTTCATCTATTCCACCCACTACCTCGCAGCACACCGCCCGCTTTTATTTTAATTTTCAACAAAAGCAGTCCACTTTAACTATAGCGCTGCAATTTTTTATTTATTTATTTTCGCAGCGCAGTCTGCATTTAGCGGCCATGCTTACTTATTTATTTATCTATTTATTTATATATTTTGTTTATTAGCACCCATGCGGTGCTTTCAAATTCATAGAGGCTGCGCCCCTTTCTTTACACGAGCCGCGTCTAAAGAAAGGGGTGCGTCCGACATTAAAGTGAAAGCGCGGCATAGGCACTTTTTCCCAAAAAATACATCAGTCAACTTGACAAACAGATGCTTTTTTTTGTCAAAGCCTTTCTTTAGATGCAGCTTGTTTAAAGAACGGAGCGCGGCCTTCATTACTTGTATGATCCAGTTCTGTCACTTTTAAGCAGTATGGCATTCCTTTACTGCCATCCAGCCTTCCCTGTGGTAATTTTCATCAAAAGCAGTTCAAAATCAGAGTGGGGCTACTACTGAACCAGAAGTTTAATAGTTGTTAAGCTAGGCTGTGAAGGCCATTGTGAGGAACACTTGGAAAAACCTAGAGTACTCTGTATTAAGTGGCCGGAGTTTAGGCCTGTATAAGCCTTTCTAAACCACCCGTCTACGTTTTCTGAGAAGGTAGGTGTTGGACTTGGCCCCCTCTGCTGGGTCAGCCCCAATCTTTCTGCCTTCACCCCTCCTGTTTTCTGAACTCATTTTTGTTGGTTGTTAGAGCTCTGTTGGGCCGCAAATAAACTTGGATGAAATATGGATTACCTGGTTGAACTTGTGTATTACTGTGAGTTTATATCTTGCAATTTCTTCATCGCAGTGCAGCTTGAATCTAGTGTGAAACTACGTCTTTTCTTTTAGAAAGTTGGCATTTTCCTGCCCTATACTTTTGGAGGCCTTCTAGGAGTTTCCAGCTGCTTGGGCTTGTAACTGCTCCCCCATCAGGAATGCGTATTGGACCCAGACAGTGAACAGTAGAACCTGGGCGTCTCTCGGTTGGGAGGGCCGGAGCTGTTCCTGCCCCACTTACATTTCAAAGGGATGCCTCCAGCACACTCGTAAAATAACTTGACACCAGCCTTTTGCCCCCCTGGGCCTTTTAGAGTCTGGGCAGGGGAATAAAGGAGAAGGAAGGAACTTTCCAGAACCAGATGTCAGGATGGACTAGAAGTTTCTTCCACTTTAAAGGTTGGCACCAGGTATAAATATTGGACCTCCCGAGCCACTCCTCAATTCCCTCTTTGACCTGCGGAGGACCTCCAGAAGGACTGCCTTGTACTTCAGAGGAATGCCCTGCTGCTTGAAGTCTGCCTTGTACTTCAAAGGATTTACCTGCTGCTACCTGAGGACTTCCCTACTGCTTGAAGCCTGACTTGTACCTTCAAAGTACTGCCCTGCCGCTTGAAGCCTGCCTTGCTCCTTGATCCCAAGACTACCAGAGAGACTGTTCTGAACTATAGGTGCACAACAAGCTCCAGAGGGCCACCTGCAAATTCCCAGCTGACCTGCTTCAACGTACCCTGCTTGGACCTGCCTGAGCTCTGCTGGAGTGAGTTCCTGATCCCCAAGATGTGCCTCCCCAGGTCCTGGACCCTTGGCTGGCATAAGTTGAGCTCCTCCTGTGAAATCCTGATGTTTTGAACCCTGTGCTCCAGACTTCGAGAAGATATATTTTTCAGGAGGAATAACCTGGTCTCTGTATCCGGTCCGCACTCCATCCCGGTTAGCCTAAATCTGTGACTTTATCCCAGTCTAGCATGTCCACATACCCACAGTTAGCACGTTTTGCTTCTTGGTGCTATTTTTACTTAAACCTTTAAAATTGCATATCCCCGGTTATACTGAATGGATTTTTGTTGTTTTGGTCTCATTTTATTTATTACATTTTACTCTATTTTCCAAATTGATGTGGGATGTTTTCTTGTGTTGGGTTTTCACTTTATTACGGTTTGTGTGCTGCATAAATACTTTACACAATGCCTCTAAATTAAGCTTGACTGCTTTTGGTGCCAAGCTACCGGAGGGTTAAGCACAGGTTAATTAATTGACTTTTGTGGTTCACCCTGACAAGGGTTGTGGTTGTTCCTTGAGTGAGGTTTACACTCCCCTCAACCAATATCCCAATTTCTTACAGTAGGCAGACATTGGATAATATACATATTTATATATGTTACCTGCTGGTGGTCGGCAGTAGGTAGTTCTAGTTAGGATCTAGTTTCCATAGTCCATGCGTTTTTTGTTTTGCTAAAAACTTTGGCACCGTTTGACAAATCTTAACAAAAGTTTCAAAACAAGTTTGCCACTCACTTCAGCTGCTGTCTTGAAAGTTTTGGGGTGATTGATCAAGGGGTGGTGGGAGGATGGGGGAGGGGGCAAAAAGCGTTTTACCCATGCAATTTCCCATAAGGATTGTAGACACGACTACAGTCCGAACCGCTGAACGTAATTGCACCAAATTTGACAGAAAGCTAGCTCTTGTCCAGAAAGTGCCCTGTTTCTAATTTGATGTAAATCCGTTCAGTAGTTTTGGAGTCATTAAGGAAAAAATAAATGTATATGTTTAGGGATGTGGAGGGTCCACGGATCCAACAGATCTCCAAATGAGGTCTGATTGGCTGCCAACACTTCAACCTGGAAGTATTGCCAACCATCTTGGGACTCGGACATGTCCGAGTCCCATTAAAAAAAGGTGAAGAAAGGGGGGCAGGGTAGGAATACCCTGACCCCCTAGGCCTCGTGGTGGGGTCCCACAGGGACACCACCAAGGGATAAAAACCTATTTTCTCATTTTGAACTTTGCCCTGAAACCGCGGAGGATCCACGGATCCTGGCCAACCTGAAAAAAAGCAAGCGCGGTTGCCCGCAAGTGCTTTTCTTTGCCCCCTGGGTGGGCCAGGTCCCAGGGAGAAATTATGTTTTATATTAAAGGTGAGGGGGGCACACGCGGCTCCGCTCCCCATGCCGATTTTGGCCCCGGGGACCTCATCCCCCAGGGCCTTGTGGATTTCATAAACTGGGAGGGAAGCAGAGTGGTCCCCTCCTGGGCCGAATTCGGCCCCAGGGACCCCATCCCTGGGGCCTGGCCTATTTTTAAAACTGGGAAGGGGGCCATGCCACCCTTCTTTACTGGCCACGTTTGACCCTGGGGACCCCATCCCTCGGGGCCTGGTTGTGAATAGGAAACGGAGGAGGACTGCATGGCCCAGCTCCCTGAGCCTCTAATGGCCCAATGGCCCAGGGGACCCCTTCCCCCAGGGCTGAGCTCCTGCTATGACCCTTTCCCTGGGATGCCTACCCCCTGGGCATAGCGTGTTTGCTCTCGCTTGGCGGCAGCAATTCTAAAGCTCCCACCAAGCGAGAGCAAACACTAATTCCGGTCCCAGTGGGCGGGTGCATGGAAAATGCTCTTGCCCGCTGGGAGTGTACTTTTCATCTGTTTCCCTGCCCGCTGTGAATGCCTGCTTTGAACATGCTAAAAGAAGATCTTGGCTGAACAATATCTGCATAGTAGGATTATCGGAATAGGCAGAGGACTCAAGCATAGAACTATTTGTACAGAATTGGATCACTACATTATTGAAGCCAAAAGACCTTTCTAAATGTTTCACCGTGAAAAGGGCTCACCGAGCGCTGGGTCTAATGCTCAAACTGGGGCGCCATCCAGAGCCATCAATGCAAGAATGTTCAACTACTGAAACAGTGAAGCTACGTTGCAGGCAGCAAGGTGGCACAGGACTGTCCAGTACAAAAACGTCTCTGACCCTCTGTGTCCTGAATTTACACTAGCAGTGCAGAGAAGCTTCAAGTGATATCAAGCAAGCCCCCCAGAGAAAAGAACATACAATACATGATGCTATTTCCAGTCCATCTGAGAATTATACCTGAAGGCAAAATATGACAATTCATCAATCCTGAGGAAGCATTGGACTAGATAGAGGGAGGGCAGGCGGAACTGGCAGCAGATTCAGGCTTGGAGGCTATGCAAAAACCCTGGAGGAATAGAAGTGGGTCTGGCGAACATTTTTAGGTCAAGCATGGGTCTCCAAACAGAACTCTGAGACAGACTGCCGAATTGTCAAAGAAATGCAAATTACATGGTGCAGAGACAGAATATTGAGTACAAAATATCGAGTTGCACAAATATCGAGTCATTAATATCGTGGGTCAGAAATATCGACAGCAAGAATATCGTGGTCAAGAATATCGACTTAAGGTAAGTAATATCGATTTTAAAAATAGCGAAGTGTTTAATGTCGTTTGCAAAAATATAGTTGTTAAAAATATCATTTTTTATTATGTATTTTACAATATATTTTATATGTATGTGATGTATCTTTTTTTGTATACGAATTTTGTATTTTTAATATGTGTTAAATTTGTAGTAGTTATAGATTTATTTTTTATTTTGCGCTTTTAGTTCCGTAGCGGGTTGTGGGTTTATAGGGGAATAGGGTGGGAAGTAATTTAATTATTTTGAATTTATTGATTACTTTTTATTTATTAATATTTGTTTAATTGAGATGGTGTTAAATGTGTAAAGTAATTTATTATTAATTAATTGTTAATTTTAATATATTAATTGGTAATTATGGTAATTGTGTAATTAATTTTAGGTGTGTGTTGTGGTGTTTATAGGAGTAAAAGGTGGGAAGTTATTTATGTTTACTATATAGTTAATGTAAATTATTTGATATTTATTTTGGGTAATTGTTTGTTTTTGTGTGTTTTTATTACTTTTAAAGGGGTAAAGGGTGGGTATTAAATACATTTTAATAATTTAATTATTAGTTAATGGTAATTGTTTTTAATTTTAAAATACGTTTTAATCGTGTTTTATTATTTTATAGTTTAATTTAGGTGTGTCTTGTGGAAATTATAGTGTTAGTGTGTGTAGTCAATTAATGTTTTAGTTTTTTATTAATATTTTTTAATTGATTATTAAGTAGGTTAATTATGTACATTTAATTAAAAATGTTGAAGTGTTTTGTTGGTAGGAAATAAAATAAATACATTTATGTTTTAATTCTTTTGTTTGTAAATATTTTCTAGTTTAAAAGAATAATTTTTTGTAAATGTATTATATTATATATAGTATTTGTAGGTTTTTGTTATATGTAATTAATATTGTCTTCATTTTATGTTTAATATTTTTTATTTTTCAAATATTGTATATTTTTATCATTTAAAAAAATATGTATGTGTGTATGTATGTATGTGTGTGTGTGTATGTGTATATATATATATATATATATATATATATATATATTCACTAAAAAAACCATAGGTTTCAGACACGTTATAGTTAGAAATTAGCATTTAAAAAACCTTTGAAATTCACTGAAAAAACCATAGGTTTTAGGGACAGTTATAGTTAGTTGGACATTTCACTCGTACAAAACCATAGAAATTCCCCCGTTATAGTTAGTTCAGCTAACTATAACTCGCGCCCCGTAATGCACTGCTGATGACGTCACATATTACATCACTCATGACATGGTCAGTGACATCACTGATGACATCACTGATGACATCTCAAATGACATCACTGATGACATCATCCAGTGACTGTGTGTTTCTGTAAAGTTTAAATATGTTTAATATATATAGGGAAAGGCGTATTGAAGAATGAGTGGGTGTATAAGTGTCTGAATGGATGATTTAGTACGTGAGTGACTGACTCTACAAGTGAGTGATTAAATGTATCTTACTGAATGCATGGGTTAGTGACTAAACTGTGTGAATGTCTGTATCCGTCTGTCTGTTGGTTTGTAAGCGGCTGCATGGCTTTCTGAATAGCTACATGAGTGTCTACATGGGTTATTGATTGATTGTCTGAGTATCTGTATGGGTGCCTGAGTGTTTGTGTGGGTGGGGTGTGTGTGACTCTGTGCATAGATGTGTGAGTTGGTGATTCACTGGGTGCATGGTTTCAAGAGTGCATCTGTGATGGACTGTATGGGTGGGTGAGTGTGTGTATGGGTGTGTTAGTGATTGAATGTATATCTCAGTGGTACATGTGTGAGTAACTACATATGTGAAAGGCAGTATATATGTGTGAAGTATATAAATGGCTATAAGTGAGAGTGTGTGATTGTGAGAGTGGCTGTATGGATGAGTGTGTACTTGTATCAGTGATTGTATAAGAGTGTAAGAATGTGCTAGTATTTGTATGAGTAAGTGAGCTGGTGTGTGTATAACTGTATAGGTGAGTAAATGGGTGTGTGATTAAGTTTTTTGCATGACTGACTAGGTGTGTGAGTACCTCCATGGATAAGTGGCGGTGTGTGAGTGTTTATATAGGTGTATGAGTGCATATGATAGTCCTGTACTGAGTGACCATAAGTATGAGTGACTGTACGGGTGAGTGAGTGGATGTGTGTGTAGACCTAAGAATCAGTGAGTGGGTATGTAGTTTTTGGTGTTGGAGTGTCTATGGTTTTGAGAATGGCAGTCTGTAATTTAGAGTGGGTGTATCAAAAGTTATATTAGGGTGTGAGAAGATGCATGAAATTATCACATGGATGATGTCATCAGTGATGTCATTTGAGATGTCATCAGTGATGTCATCAGTGATGTCACTGACCATGTCATGAGTGATGTAATGTGACGTCATCAGCAGTGCATTGCGGGCGCGAGTTATAGTTAGCTGAACTAACTATAACGGGGAATTTCTATGGTTTTGTACGAGTGAAATGTCCAACTAACTATAACTGTCCCTAAAACCTATGGTTTTTCAGTGAATTTCAAAGGTTTTTTAAATGCTAATTTCTAACTATAACGTGTCTGAAACCTATGGTTTTTTCAGTGAATTTCAAAGGTTTTTTAAATGCTAATTTCTAACTATAACGTGCCTGAAACCTATGATTTTTAAGTGAATTTCAAAGGTTTTTTTAAATGCTAGTTTCTAACTATGCCAACAGAGGTAGGACATGTGAAGAAAGAAGAAAAACGCACAGAAAGAAGCAAAAGATGTGCAGAAAGAACCAACAGAGGAGCAGAAAGAGGCCTTGTTGCAAAATCATCCTGTGCCCACAACTTTTTCAGACGGGTACTGGTGGTAACTGACTCTGACTAACCAGAGCCAGTGCTATGCTAAAAGACACTTCGAATACAGTGAAAACACCTACATACACTAGGGAACACTATGCGTTGGGGTACCCCTGTGATTAGCATGACCTCCTCTGCAAGTCCCTAGTACATAATAGGGCAGGGGATTAAAACTACCTCTTAAAACGCGCTACAGGGCGCGTTTGCACAGTGGTGAAGGGAGGGGGCCTGAGGTGACATGTGTGCAAACGCACCCCGTGGCGCGTTTTAAGTTGCGGGATTAAGTCCCCTTGAATTCTGAGGGTCCCTGGGGCCCAACTAGCCCCCCAGGTACCTACAGTTAGGACCACAGAGCTGAGTTGCAGAGAGGCGTTCCGAGGCCACGCACCTTTTTTCACCTCTCTGCAACGCAACTCTGTTGTGCTTACTGAAGGTACCTGGTGGGCTAGTTGGCCCCCAGGGTCCCTCAGGATTCAAAGGGAATTAATTCCCCAACTTAAAACGCACCACAGGGCGTGTTTGCGCACATGTCACCTGAGACCCCGCCCCCTCCCTTCACCACTGTGCAAACGCGCCCCGTGGTGCGTTTTAAGTTGGGGGATTAGGTCACCTTGAATCCTGAGGGTCCCTGGGGCCCAACTAGCCCACCAGGTACTTCCAGTAAGCACCACAGGCCTGCGTTGCAACGCCTGTAACAAATTGTGCAGTTGTGTTTAGGTAGTGAAGAGGGTCGTGCTGGGGGTAGTGTTTTAGGGTTTAGGGTAGTGCAGTGGTGTTTGTGTAGTGTAGGGGGTCATGCTTGGGGTAGATTTAGGGTTTAGGGTAGTGCAGTGGTGTTTGGGTAGTGTAGGGAGTCGTGCTGGGGGGAGTGTTTTATTGTTTAGGGTAGTGCAGTGGTGTTTGGGTAGTGTAGGGGGTCGTGCTGGGGGTAGTGTTTTAAGGTTTAGGGTAGTGCAGTGGTGTTTGGGTAGTGTAGGGGGTCGTGCTGGGGGTAGTGATTTAGGGTAGTGCAGTGGTGTTTGGGTAGTGTAGGGGGTACTGCTGGGGGTAGTGTTTTAGGGTTTAGGTTAGTGCAGTGGTGTTTGGGTAGTGTAGGGGTACTGCTGGGGGTAGTGTTTTAGGGTTTAGGGTAGTGCAGTGGTGTTTGTGTAGTGTAGGGGGTAGTGTTTTAGGGTTTAGGGTAGTGCAGTGGTGTTTGTGTAGTGTAGGAGGTCGTGTTTTAGGGTTTAGGGTAGTGCAGTGGTCTTTGGGTAGTGTAGGGAGTCATGCGGGGGTAGTGTTTTAGGGTTTAGGGTAGTGTAGGGGGTCATGCGGGGGGTAGTGTTTTAGGGATTAGGGTAGTGCATTGGTGTTTGGGTAGTGTAGGGGGTCATACGGGGGGTAGTGTTTTAGGGTTTAGGGCAGTGCAGTGGTGTTCGGGTAGTGTAGGGGGTCGTGCTGGGGGGAGTGTTTTAGGGTTTAGGGCAGTGCAGTGGTGTTCGGGCAGTGTAGGGGGTCGTGCAGGGGGTGGTGTTTCAGGGTTTAGGGCAGTGCAGTGGTGTTTGGGCAGTGTAGGGGGTCCTGCCGGGGGTGGTGTTTCAGGGTTTAGGGCAGTGCAGTGGTGTTCGGCCAGTGTAGGTGGTCTTGCTGGGGGTGGTGTTTCAGGCTTTAGTGCAGTGGTGTTCGGGCAGTGTAGGGGGTCTTGCTGGGGGTGGTGTTTCAGGGTTTAGGGCAGTGCAGTGGTGTTCGGGCAGTGTAGGGGGTCTTGCTGGGGCGGGTGTTTCAGGGTTTAGGGCAGTGCAGTGGTTTTCGGGCAGTGTAGGCGGTCGTGATGGGGCTGGTGTTTCAGGGTTTAGGGCAGTGCAGTGGTGTTCGGGCAGTGTACGGGGTTGTGCTGGGGCTGGTGTTTCAGGGTTTAGGGCAGTGCAGTGGTGTTCGGGCAGTGTAGGGGGTCGTGCTGGGGGTGGTGTTTCAGGGTTTAGGGCAGTGCAGTGGTGTTCGGGCAGTGTAGGGGGTCGTGCTGGGGCTGGTGTTTCATGGTTTAGGGCAGTGCAGTGGTGTTCGGGCAGTGTAGGGGGTCGTGCTGGGGGTGGTGTTTCAGGGTTTAGGGCAGTGCAGTGGTGTTCGGGCAGTGTAGGGGGTCATGCTGGGGGTGGTGTTTCAGGGTTTAGGGCAGTGCAGTGGTGTACGGGCAGTGTAGGGGTCTTGCTGGGGGTGGTGTTTCAGGGTTTAGGGCAGTGGTGTTCGGGCAGTGTAGGGGGTCTTGCTGGGGGTAGTGTTTCGGGGTTTAGGGCAGTGCAGTGGTGTTCGTGCAGTGTAGGGGGTCGTGCTGGGGGTGGTGTTTCAGGGTTTAGGGCAGTGCAGTAGTGTTCGGGCAGTGTAGGGGGTCGTGCTGGGGGTGGTGTTTCAGGGTTTAGGGCAGTGCAGTGGTGTTCGGGCAGTGTAGGGGTCGTGCTGGGGGTGGTGTTTCAGGGTTTAGGGCAGTGCAGTGGTGTTCGGGCAGTGTAGGGGTCGTGCTGGGGCTGGTGTTTCAGGGTTTAGGGCAGTGCAGTGGTGTTCGGGCAGTGTAGGGGTCTTGCTGGAGGTGGTGTTTCAGGGTTTAGGGCAGTGGTGTTCGGGCAGTGTAGGGGGTCTTGCTGGGGGTGGTGTTTCAGGGTTTAGGGCAGTGCAGTGGTGTTCGGGCAGTGTAGGGGGTCTTGCTGGGGGTAGTGTTTCAGGGTTTAGGGCAGTGCAGTGGTGTTCGTGCAGTGTAGGGGGTCGTGCTGGCGATGGTGTTTCAGGGTTTAGGGCAGTGCAGTAGTGTTCGGGCAGTGTAGGGGGTCGTGCAGGGGGTGGTGTTTCAGGGTTTAGGACAGTGCAGTGGTGTTCGGGCAGTGTAGGGGGTCGTGCTGGGGGTGGTGTTTCAGGGTTTAGGGCAGTGCAGTGGTGTTCGGGCAGTGTAGGGGGTCGTGCTGGGGGTGGTGTTTCAGGGTTTAGGGCAGTGGTGTTCGGGCAGTGTAGGGGGTCTTGCTGGGGGTGATGTTTCAGGGTTTAGGGCAGTGCAGTGGTGTTCGGGCAGTGTAGGAGGTCTTGCTGGGGGTAGTGTTTCAGGGTTTAGGGCAGTGCAGTGGTGTTCGGGCAGTGTAGGGGTTATGCTGGGGGTGGTGTTTCAGGGTTTAGGGCAGTGCAGTGGTGTTCGGGCAGTGTAGGGGGTCGTGAAGGGGTGGTGTTTCAGGGTTTAGGGCAGTGCAGTAGTGTTCGGGCAGTGTAGGGGGTCGTGCTAGGGTATGTGTTTCAGGGTTTAGGGCAGTGCAGTGGTGTTCGGGCAGTGTAGGGGGTCATGCTGGGGGTAGTGTTTTAGGGTTTAAGGTAGTGCAGTGGTGTTTGTGTAGTGTAGGGGGTCGTGCTGGGGGCAGTGTTTTAGGGTTTAGGGTAGTGCAGTGGTGCTTGTGTAGTGTAGGGGGTCGTGCTGGGGGTAGTGTTTTAGGGTTTAGGGTAGTGCAGTGGTGTTTGTGTAGTGTAGGGGTCATGTTTTAGGGTAGTGCAGTGGTGTTTGGGTAGTGTAGGGGGTCATGCTGGTGGTAGTGTTTTAGGATAGTGCAGTGGTGTTGGGGTAGTGTTTTAGGGTTTAGGGTAGTGCAGTGGTGTTTGTGTAGTGTAGGGGGTCATGCTGGGGGTAGTGTTTTAGGGTTTAGGATAGTGCAGTAGTGCTTGTGTAGTGTAGGGGGTCGTGCTGGGGTAGTGTTTTAGGGTTTAGGGTAGTGCAGTGGTGTTTTTGTAGTGTAGGGGGTCATGTTTTAAGATGCAACGCTCCAATACCTGACCAGTCTGCACTACATAAAACTGCAAAAAAACTAAAAATAACAAGTGTTTTTCACACTTTTGTCATTGGGCTATATGTGGGCTACATCTGGGTAATATTTGTGCTACATTTGGGCTCTTTTTTCACTGGTGGCCATCTTGGAAGACTTCTTTGTTATGAAGTTTCCTAATTTCCTCATTTACTGCAGTCTCCTCAGTAGGAAATGCTTTCAGTTTTTACTTTGATTCCATCAAGAAGGCATTCAGATGTGTCACACATTTGCCATAAATTCAGAATGTTATTACTCTAGTTGTTCATTAGATCACTGTAGTAAAGCTACTGCTCACCAAGGAGTTAACTGGAAGTCTACTGCTGGTATTGAAAGTGATTGTTTCAGTCTGCATGTCAGAATTTTCTTATGAAATAGAAGAGGATTTGAGATCTCACTTAAAACATGCAATAAATTTTCTTTTTGCAGCACTAACCATAATTTCTATGGCAAAATGAACCCCCTCATTTTGTTCCTTTTTAAATTAAATTTTTTAAGTGTTACCAGTTTATTCCAATCAAGATGGCTTCAGGTGTGCCATACTTTTGTCATAAGTAAGGCTGTTAGCACTCTAGTTGTTCTTTAGAACACTCTGGGAAGCTGCAGTAGAACACAAAGGCATCAACTGACAGGCTGCTCCTGTTGAAATATAACAGGAAGATATTTGAGATCTCACTTAAAACATGTCCTAATTTTTCTTTCTACAGCACTAACCATAATTTCTATGGCAAAATGAACCCCCTCATTTTGTTCCTTTTTAAATTAAATGTTTTAAGTGTTACCAGTTTATTCCAATCAAGATGGCTTCAGGTGTGCCATACTTTTGTCATAAGTAAGACTGTTAGCGCTCTAGTTGTTCTTTAGAACAGTCTGGGAAGCTGCAGTAGAACACAAAGGCATCAACTGACAGGCTGCTCCTGTTGAAATATAACAGGAAGATATTTGAGATCACACTTGAAACATGTCCTAATTTTTCTTTCTACAGCACTAACCATAATTTCTATGACAAAATGAACCCCATCATTTTGTTCCTTTTTAAATTAAATGTTTTAAGTGTTACCAGTTTATTCCAATCAAGATGGCTTCAGGTGTGCCATACTTTTGTCATAAGTAAGACTGTTAGCGCTCTAGTTGTTCTTTAGAACACTCTGGGAAGCTGCAGTAGAACACAAAGGCATCAACTGACAGGCTGCTCCTGTTGAAATATAACAGGAAGATATTTGAGATCACACTTGAAACATGTCCTAATTTTTCTTTCCAGAGCACTAACCATAATTTCTATGACAAGATGAACCCCATCATTTTGTTCCTTTTTAAATTAAATGTTTTAAGTGTTACCAGTTTATTCCAATCAAGATGGCTTCAGGTGTGCCATACTTTTGTCATAAGTAAGGCTGTTAGCACTCTAGTTGTTCTTTAGAACACTCTGGGAAGCTGCAGTAGAACACAAAGGAATCAACTGACAGTCTCTGCCCTTGTTGGATGTACATGTTTTACTGAGAATGTCAGACTTCATTCTCACATGACTGAGAAAGATAATGTGAATTTACAGAAAATATGCTCTCATTTTAGCTTCTGGGGCACCTTCCAAAACTGTATGGGACAAGCATGTGAAAATAGTTTTCTCTCAAACATGATTCATGATATCCCAGCAGAAGGTTTTTCACAGGATAAAATCACCTTAGAACACACCACAATTCCTGAAATTAGTATGGTACCATCAACAAATGAATTCTAATGTAACTAAAGTCTGTTATCACCCTTTATAGTTCTCCTTTTGGTAACCCTCAAAATCTTCGATTCACTACAATGCATTTCAATGGGGTACTATCATTTATATTGGTCCCAAGATGGCTGCCAGCAATTCCAGGATGAAGTGCTGACAGCCAATCAGATCTCACGATGACATGTGTGGTTAGGCTCCGCCCAGATATATATGTGTTTTTACTTTTGATTTTCTCAGCAACTACTGAACGGATTTACACCATTTAACAAAAAGGGTTCTTTTTTAACCAAGAACTACCTCTTTGCCAAATTTGGTGTAATTCCGTTCAGCAGTTCAGGCTGTAGCCTTGCATAAAGTTTCCTATGGGAAATTGATTTTTTGACTCTTATTTGTTTAATTTCTCCGCAACTACCTAACGGATTTACACCATTTAACAAAAAGGGTTCTTTCTGAACCAAGAACTACCTCTTTGCCAAATTTGGTGTAATTCCGTTCAGCAGTTCGGGCTGTAGCCGTGTCTAAAGTTTCCTATGGGAAAATGAATGGGGAAAACACGTTTTGGGACCCCCTTTTTCTCGGCCCCCGCTTGACGAATCACCCTGAGACTTTCAGGGTAGGAGCGGACCGGAGCGGGCCATAAAGTTTGAAAATTTCGCGAAGATTCGTCAACCGACGCAAGAGTTATTTCAAATAGAATGTCGCGGATTTCCTATGGAAAATAGGTCCTAACTATAACTATCTACTGGCGACCGCCAGTAGATAATATATATATATATATATGTATCAACAAACAGTCCTTTTCGGGGGGAGCACCCTCCAGCTGGTGCTCGTGGCGAGACAGGGCCACCTCTCGCTGATTATTTTTCAACAAAAACAGCTTAACATGGCACTCTCCTTGGTACAGGTATATTTCTTTTATTAAGACCTCCTTCTCCTCACCTACGCGTTTCGAACACGAACTTCGTGTTCGAAACGCGTAGGTGGAGGAGAAGGAGGTCTTAATAAAAAGAAATATACCTGTACCAAGGAGAGTGCCGTGTTAAGCTGTTTTTGTTGAAAAATATATATCCATATCCATCCTACTGGCGGTCGCCAGTAGGTAGTTATAGTTAGGACCACGTTTCTCATAGGAAAAGCATTTTTTGATGTGCTTATAACTTTGGCGTCGTTTGACGAATCTTTACGAAATTTTCCAAAAAGTTCCTCTTTTCAGGTTAGCTCCTATCCTAAAAGTTTGGGGAGGATTCGTGAAGGGGGGGCTAAGAAAAAAGGGGGGTCCCAAAACGTGTTTTCTCCATGCAATTTCCATGGGAAACTTTAGACAAGGCTACAGGTCAAACTGCTAAACCGAATTACGCCAAATTTGGCAGAGAGAAAGGTCTTGGTCCAGAAAGCACGCTTTTGTTTAAATCTGGTAAATCCGTTCAGTAGTTTTAGAGAAATATCAAATTTTTCAGATATCGAGATTTAAGAATTCTGACATCTGATTGGCTGAGGCATTACGAGCACGAGCTTGTGGCTCATTGGCTGTGAACTGTTGACACTAGGAAGTGTTGGCAGCCATTTTGTGATTCAGTCCGTCAGCTCACAACTCTCCCTCTACAAGGCATCAGGTCCGTAGTTCTACCTCTGCGAGGCAACACTAAAAATATACCGCAGCTCTGTCTGTGCGAGATACCCCTTTCACGGTCTCTCTCGGCTCATTGGCTGCGAACTGTTGAAACTAGGAAGTGTTGGCAGCCATTTTGTTATTCACAACTCTCCCTCTACAAGGCATCAGGTCCGTAGTTCTACCTCTGCGAGGCAACACTAAAAATATACCGCAGCTCTGTCTGTGCGAGATACCCCTTTCACAGTCCCTCTCCCCACATCATCAGCTCGCGGCTATGCCTTTAGAAGCCAGTCCGTCGGCTCGCAGCTCTGTGTCTGCGAGCCGTCTGGCCCGCAGCTCTACCTCTGTGAGCCACCTCGTTAGCTCGTAGCTTTGTCTGTGCTAGCAGGCCCGTGGGCCCGTTACTCTCGCTCTGCGAGTTAGCCCGTTGGGTTGCAGCTCGGAGGGCTCGCAGCTGTATCTCTGCGAGCCAGCCCGTTAACTGATAGCTGTGTGTCTGCTAGCAGGCCTGTTGGCCCGTTGGTCTCCCTCTGCGAGTCAGGCCACAGCTCTCCCTCTGCAAGCCAGTACGGTGCTGTGCTTTTGCGAGCCAACGGCTCGTAGGTCTCCCTCTGCGAGCTGAGCCCACGGGCCGCAGCTCTTCCTCTGCGAGCCTGCCCGACGGCCCGCAGGTGTCCCTCTGCTGGCCGAACCGCAGCTGACACTCTGCGAGCCGAAATTGGGAATATAAGGCGGCTCTAAAAAGAGCCCTTGTGTTTATTAGTTGGAGCTACATGTAAGTGCGAATGCACAGCTTCAGGTTAATCAGGAAAACTCGGTTTCCCTCATCTGTGAAGTGTACTCCATCACTTCTGTAGATATCAGCCATATCAAAACGTATGTTGTTGTAAATCGACCCCATTCTATGGTCTCTGAGGTATGCAGACACAGCTTTGTTGACATTCTTCCTAGATTTTTCAATCTTATGACAAAATTGGTTTGACCATTTCCACTTCTGTCTTTGGCATATATTGGAATATACAAAGACAGTTTGAGGCAAAAGTAACATCAATTGTCCAAAGGTGTCCTTCATAAGCATTTCCAAACCTACCCCAGTCAATGTGCCTAGGTCGTTACCACCACAGTGCACAATCATGAGATCAGAGTGTTGGAGATGCAAACAGGTTTTAACCAATTTTATTTGTTTATATAGCGCTAGAATCGACCCCCGAAGGGGTATCTCTGCGCTTAGAGCAGACCGTGAGGGTGTAAAGCATCTCCAGCAGAATTCAGCAAGTGCAAAAAAGATTGGTCTTGAGCAACTTCCTGAATTGCAAGTGATCCAGGCACTGCCTTAAGGGCAAGGGGAGCTCATTCCAATAACGAGGACCAAGATGGGAGAGAGCTTTTGGTGACACTTCAATCCTCTCTGTGCAAACCATTTAATGTGCACATTTTGTAAACCTAGGTCTAAGTCAATACGTCTCTGTTCTGCATACCTCTTGCACCAGAAAACATAGCTATGTCCTACAATCCACACTAGCATTTTGAAGGTATGGCTAGAAGATATGGATAAATGTCTGTAGCTCATGCAGTCCGTTCGTAGAATAAGAGATATGTTTAAACATGGGGAACTACTTTTTTTTACATACAAAACGTTAACCGATTGGGAGATGAAATGTATTGTGTCCTAAAAAGTAGGGTGTATATTAGTTTTGATGAAAAGCATCTTTGTTATTGGTTAATAAAAAAGCAGTTTATACGTGGAGTGCATATTATAGGATGAAATTTGCTCAGCTCAACCACACCTGCTAATTGTATTTGGAAGGTGCAGTTCAAACTTGAAAGAATGGTGAACTTTTGACCTCCACGTGCCGTTAAATGTTGGAGAAAATGTGCAAAAAAAAATATCGGTAGGTTTAAAAAAATGAACTTTTAACCTGCACGTGTCGTAGAATGTTCTAGAAAGTGTCGATACAATACCTTGAACTTTTCACCTGTATGTGTCCTTAAAAAAAACTGTTTATATGGAAAGTTCAAAAATAACCAATAAAGAGAGGTTTTGCAATCTAAAAAAAGAAGGAACTATTCTGATTTGTTCTATACATGTATTTGTGTGGAGCAACAGGGAAATTGTGCCATTACTGGTTCCATTCTTGATGAAAGCCGTGCATTACATGTACTGTGTGACAAGAAAAGAATTGCATGCGTTTGTGACATTTGAAATCTGCATACCAACTACGAAGGTAAATTAGAAATTAAGGTGTGTTATGTGTTTTGTAGTAGTGGTTAAGTATTTAAGACGATATTTTTAACTTTGAAAGTATTTTTTATTTCTAAATAAGTGTTAGTAAAGTCTGGTGTTTTATTGGTTCTAAAATATGCATAATGTGTAACTAGTTGTTAAACAAGTACTTTATATATGTTTAGGAGTTTTTCACAAAGAAAAAGTGTAAGTTGTCATCTGTACAAGACTGTGGGCCATATTCTCAAGACCAGCGATAACATTATCGCCGCTTTAGCTGCAGTTTCCTGCCGCTAAAGCAGCGATAATGTTATCGCCATTCTTGTGAATATGGCCCTGTATGGTTTTGAAAATTCGATGTAGCGTTAATTTCGATTTGTATATCTATTCCGGCGAGATAAACAGAATGTCACACGTTTGGGAATTATGCTCAGTCTGGAAATAGTGGAGAAGGGGTGACAGTAGAAAATTCATGTGTTATTAACTTAACAGAGATGGAAAAAAAAAGAAGAAATGTTATGTGCACACTTTGTGGTCTCATTTTTTACACTGAGAGGTAGATTTCAATGTCAGTCAAGGCTGGTGTGGTACTGCGAGGCTTTGCATTTGGGTGTTCTTAGGAAATCTAAGTTGTTGGGGAGCGTTTCTTCAGAAGTCATTTTTTTTTTACATATGTGAGAGATAAAAAATAAATGAAAATGTTCTTTGTATACGGAGCCAAGTGCGGATCACATCCTCAAAGGAGCAGGTCACACTCCGACGTGTCCGCATGCAACCACAACCCATGCCTTACAATACACGCAGCAGACCAACAATGCACCAGGCCACAAAATCAGTCCGCGAGCACACATCACCCAAGTCAAAAGCAAAACAGGCCCCGAAAAGCACACAATTCAAAGGCACCCCGTCTCAAGGGGAGAAGGCTACACGAAATTAGAGCTGCAGGGGCAATTCCCCCACAATGCAGCCCACACACATAGCAATCACAGAACATCAGCAATGAAGGCAATGTGGTACAAAACTCCCCTCATACAGGTTCTGTGTCCGGTGTGTGTGGCGGGGTGATGGCTGCATGGCTGTGTGCCCCTGACACATCAGACTGCGTAGGTGATGGGGCTGCATCAGATGTCGTCCAGCACCTATGCAAAAACAATGTCTGGCTCACAGAGGCGGAGTTTGCCAAAGGGATACACCCCCGTTGCACATGCGACAGTCAGTTCTTCCCTGTGTTGGGACGAGGCTCATTGTGGCACACGAGTGGACAATCTTTACAACACACCTCACAGTTAGACACCAGTGGAGTGGCATAGGCTTTATTGGCATGTGCGTGTCAGTACGGACGAGGCAACGGCCACAACCGGCACGGACATGCTTAACCGCGGCGCGAATTCCGCCGCGGTTTGAACGAGTGGGCGGGGCCGCGTCGGCCAACGGACGTGCGCAGCACTACCGAGGTAGTGCTCGCGACGGCCGTTGGCCGACCGACGCAGCGAAGGGGTTAAGACACTTACACGCAGCATGGGTACATGTCCAGGGGCAGATGATGGGGCTGAAATGGACAAGATTTATCACATATGGCAACGCTCACAGCCCACCTTGCCTTGCTGGACGAGTCATGTGTTGTTTGGCGTCTGCACAGTGCCCCGTGTGAGGGGGCACAACTCACTGTACGTGGGGTCTGCATGGTGCTCTGCCTCCGGGGTGCGGCAATTGTCTGCTCTGCCGACAGTGATCAGGTGTGAGGGTCCGACAGGTTCACATGTCGTGCTACATCGCCATGTTGTGCTCTCACCGAGCAGTGTGTCCGAATTGGCAACGTTGCCAAACGACGCTGTGTTGCTTAGACCATGGACCTGAGTCGCCTTGGACAGGTGTGTGTGCACACGCGTTCTTCCACGCACATGCATCCAGAGCCCGACCGAAGGGAGACGTGTCCTCTGTTTTGGTGGGATATGTGAGCAATCCCCACTGTGCAACAAGTTGTTGGACCATGTGCTGTGGGTGGCAATAGGATGTGGCTGCAGGTACGTAGTTACTCGTCCATGAATGCCCGTGCAGCTTCATGTGCAATGTGTTCCAATAGTACGTCGTTGTCGTGTTAAAGGAACACCAGGGTGAGCCAATCCATTAGGTGGTCCGGGCAGGTGTGCTCAGCCCACGCCGTCTCACCGATCCGCAACATAGCCCAATAGGGGAGCGCCTCGATGTGGTCACTGCACACGAGAAATTGTGCCATCTCCCATGCACAACTACCAATACATACGCAGTATGTCAAGGCATCCCATGCACGGCTGTCTCGGTTACACTCCTGTTCGTGATCCAACAGGGGGCGTAAACACAAGTCATAGTCCAATTCATCAACAGTTGTGTTGGATAGGCAGACATCCATGGGACACTCGAATGTGCATGTTCGGCAGTGGAACCAGGGCTGGACGCAGGTGACGTGGGCAATGTGGAAGCTGAGCCTGTAACTGATCCGCAGCACTGCCAGTGCGCCCAGTAAATGCAGCATACGTGCACGGTACTGTTCCACGTGACGGGTGTTGTGCATGTGCCCGGTATGGCCTGCCATTGCGTTGGTGCGTCTCGTGAACAGGCACTCTTCTGGACTGCGGCTGTTGTGTGGAGGATATGCCACAGCTCTGAGCAATGATTTGAATGTGTGTGCAACGTTGTGCGACATGGGTTGCTGTTTCCATGGGTGTCAAGGCCATCCCATGCGGGGGTACCACAGGCAGGGGCTTCTATGTGTGGGCTGTGGATAAGTCGGATGGTATATTTGCGGAATGCGTGGTGTGGGAGTCGTCTCCATCTGCCATTGTATCTCTATCAGGGCGTTCCAGGTGCGTTCGGGACCAAGGTCAGAGGCGCAGGTGTCCTCCCGGCTTCTGCATTGGGACAATGGTGCTTTCATCCCTGATGTTTGTCTCACTACTACTTTCGTTTTGGGAATGTGATGTGGCTTTGGCGCTGAGATTGGGACACGGCCTTCGGCTCATGGTGTACGGATGGCGATGCACACACACATGTTGGCATGTGGAGTCAGGTGCCCGTGCGGCCTTGCGCTGCTTGTGCTATCTGACTCCGTCTCTCGCCCTCGCTCTCTCCCTCTCTTTCCTTTGTCGCGCGCATGGCACACCTTCTTCTCTTGGATTTGGTCTACTGGGCTGTGTGCTACGGATTGTCCAGTGGGAGCAGCTAGGACTCATCCTAGGGGTTGTTTCTGCTTTTGTTTGTCTGGGGTTTTGTGTTGGTGGTTGCATTGCTGTATGACTGATTCTCCATTTTCTGGTCACGCATGTATGTTTTTTTTGCTGCTTGTGCGACATCAGGCAAGATGTTTGTTTTGGGATTCGTGGTGTTGGTGTGCAATTTCTTAGTCCGAAGTTGGGGGTGGTGCCGGGGGGTGTTCCGGGTGTGGGATGGGGTGGTGGGTGTTGTGGCCCTGTTGGGTGTCCGGGCCGCATGATGAGTTGCTCCATGGCATCTGTTGCCCTTCAGATGTGGCCCTGGGCTGTGCTCCCTTTTGTGGTGCTGGCTGCCGTCCGACTTTACACCAGGTCAGAGCAGGTGTAAATTTCCTGGTGCTAACGCGCCTTATCGCCGGTTTTGTGTTTTTATCGCGGATGTGGCTGGTCGTTGTGAATGTTGAGGTGTGCTGTTGTCTCGGCTTTTGTCACGGGAACGCCTACTCTGCATCTCATTAGCGATATTTGCGAGGGTCCTCTGTGGCGATGTTTTTTGAGGCTGCTATCGCGGGTATACTGGTGCTGTGGGCTGTTAACACCGGCTTGTGAATGGGGGGTAAATTTATCACGAGTTTGGCTGCGATAAAATGCCGTTAATTCGGCGATGGCTCCTTGTGAATATGTCCCTTAATCTTTCCCCCCTCTCCATGTCGGTGGTTTTTGTTGCTCTCTAACAGTTGATCTGTACTTGTTTATGTACATCCACAATAAAATGTAAGCCTGTACCATATCTTTGCTAATGTGGTGCAGTGTTATGCTTGCTAAGTTGTCGATAGAAGTGTTAAACCAATAAGGGTAACGTTTACATGTGCCATTTAGTTGAGAATATCACTCTAAGTATACAGATAACTTTGTAGATACTATTTTGTAAAATTGTTATCTGTAGTGGGTTGCAGAGGAAGTGGTGTGGGACGGTGGGGTGCATGGGACGGGGGGAAGGGAGGGCGAGGGGAAAAGTAGGAGGTAGTGGAGTCACATATAAAATGGGAAGGTGAATCTAAATAATTCAATAAATACGTGCTGTATGTCGGATGACACTACCTGCCACCCTACTGTTCCCTTATTCCGCTCCAGTACAATGCAGCATTTCCTCTGCAAGCCGCCACTGGAACTTATATAATTGTATGTGATTATTTTGACATATTGAACAGATATAACAAATAATTGAAACTTTTTTTTCATTCTCCGAAAATTATTTTGTTTGTATTAAAAATTGAAAATGCCTAGAACTGGAAAAAAAAAGGAAAAACAAAAAGGCAATCTACTTAAAGAAAAGTCAAAAAGGTGGATTACAAGAAAATGAGAGTACTACAAAAAGAGTTTCTTCTGGTAAAAACACTAGACAATTTCTAAAAAAAGTATTACGAACATTTAATGAAAATAACAACACACAGAGGAAAAATAAAAAAAATTCAAGTAAGGAGAAGCAGACTTGGACTTCAAATTGCAAGAAAAAAAAACATGATAAGGAAAGAGTATTTGTTACCCGTAGACAAAAACAATTTCAAGAAAATCGTCAAAGAGTTTTTCGAAATAGAGTAATTCAGAATTTAATAAAAGGATGCCGCAAATATAAAAAGAAAGTGCTGCAATTGAAACAGAAACAGCGTGTTGAAAGCATAGTGGATTCTGCTTTTAAGTTAAAACAAAAAATATTCATTTTCATTTTGAAGAGGATGAAAGTGTTGGATAAAACAATGAAGATTCTGAGAGACAAAAGTAAAAAAAAAAAGACGTGTGAACAGAAGCAACTTTTGTAAAATCTTCAGTGGAAAATGGAAACATACAACTAATAGTGAACCTTTTTTAAATGAAGAGAGTTACTTCCAAGAAAATAGTTTACCATTTGCAGTTGATACTGGAGGTCGTTGCTACGAAGTTCAGAATGGTTGTCCTGTTCCAAAAGAGGAAATGGTTACTATTAGTGCAGAACAGTTAATAGCTGTAGAAGTGCAAGGGAAACGCACACAAGCTCCTGTGTATAAGTGGGGTTGTAGCAGTATTTGTAGTATTCGACACGAATCTATTGATATAATGCGAAATTTGTTACGAGAATATACACAAAAGTGTAAAACAGAAGATTAGGTTGTTACAAACACTAGATCTTTGTTAGGTAAGAAAATATACTGAGAAACATGGGCATTCTCTGGCTCGTCTTTCAAGAAAAGTGTGTAAAAGTGTTTTTCATCACTTAAGGATGTTAGCAGTACACCATTCAGAAATGCGGAAGTTTGTAAGGAAACTGTACTATGTAAAAAGTCCTGCATTATGTTTAGGTGAACTTAATACAGCTCTTTTACACAGTTCTTTATCAGATGTACAAAAAAAGTGTGATGATATTCAGTTCCGATATTTTGGTTCAGAAGAGCAGTGTATAGAAAGTGAAAGTTTGACAATTACAGATGTTGAAGAAGATGGGAAAGTGATTATGATTGATCAGTTTGAAGAAGAAATTGGAAAGTTTAACATAGTGTGCTCTGAAATTCCAAACTATGTTTGTGTTTGTTGTCGACATACTAATTATAAAATTCAAACTAGGAATGTTGATTTGTATTTGAAATCAGAAAAGATGAATAATGATAAATGGAAAGAATTTGCAACTTACTTGTTAGTGGAAGGTCAATTTGAGTTAGGCAGTGATCAACGTATTTGTAAATATTGTTATAACAAATTAGAAGAGAACAAAATGCCCGTTAGAGCAGTACATAATAAGTTAGAATTAGTAGCTATTCCGGAGGAACTGGCAGATTTGAATACATATGAGTCAGTTCTAATTCAATCTGTTCATCCATTTCAAACTATAATTCGCATGGAGCCTAAAACAGGTAAACTGCCATCAACAGACTTACAAAGAGGGCTGAAAGGAAGAGTAATGTACTTACCTTTGGATTTTAAGAAAAATATTGAAATTGTTGGTGGAGACAAAGATGAAAATGAAGCACTAGTCATTCTAGTAAATGGAGTACCAACAAAGAGTCGGAAACTATGGCAAGAATTTGTAGATGTTAAAAAACTTCAAAAGGCTACGTTATATCTTGTGGAGAATAATATTTATTATAAAAGTGTAAATGTGGAAGAACAGGTAATAAGTTTGGAAGATGAATCTGAAATTTCAAGTGGTCAAATAGAGAAAGTGGACAAGTCAAGGAGTGAAGAGATTTATGAACATTACACAATATGTCCTCTACATTCAAAAGAAGTAATCGGAAACAGTATTGAGTTATTTCAAATGAAAACAGCAAAGGGAACTCCAATGAGTGTATGGGAGAAAAGCTTAGAAGCTCGTTGTTTTCCACAGCTGTTTCCTACTGGAGAAGGTGGACGATATGATGACCGACCTGTACGGATTCCAGCTTCAGAATATCGCTCAACAAGATTATACTCTGAAGATCCTAGATTCCGGCAGTGTATACCATATATATTTCACCTTTTGTTTGAAAGTAATCTGTCTTCTCTGTCCTATGCAGTGAACCACATACTGAAAACTGGAGTTCATCAATCACTTCTTTCAGCGAAAGAATTTGTGGAGAAAGTTCAACAAACAGATGAAAATTTAGAAGCACAGTTAATTAATTTGATGGCATGTCAACCAGGAACAAATGAGTATTGGTATCGTCGTCATGGAGAACTGAAGTGTATGTTACGGAACTTAGGTACACCAACATGGTTTGTGACACTTAGCTGTGCAGAGCATGCATGGGAAGATTTGCTTGAATTTCTACGAGAAGCAAATTCCAATGTAAAGAATGTTGAAATGAAGACACCTGGAGAACTGTGTTCTTTGGATCCTGTAAATGTGTGCAGATATTTTAATCATAGGTTTCAAGTTATGATGTCTTTCATCTGCAATAAAAAGAATCCACCTCTTGGAGAAGTTACCGATTTCTTTTGGAGAAAGGAGTACCAAGCGAGAGGTGCTCCTCATATACATATGCTATTGTGGATCAAGGATGCACCTAAATTTGGAACTGATTCAGATGAAATAGTATTGTCTTTCATTGAATAGTATGTGACATGTGAGATTCCAAGAGAAGGAGAGATAGAAGCTTGAGACAGCAAGTTTTACGTTTCCAAAGTCACCGTTGTGGAAAGTACTGCTGACAAATACAAGTGTAAAGGAAAATTTTATACCAAGTGTCGGTTTGGATTTCCACGTCCAGTAATTTCTAAAGGAAGAGTACATTCTTTTTTTCTTCTGTAAGGCACACAATAACTCGCAAATCTCCAAAGAATGCCTACAACTTGAAAAGAAGAGAACTGTCAAAGTATATTAATGACTACAATCCGGTTATTTTAAAAATGTGGAATGCAAATATGGACATCCAGTATGTTGCAGACAACTCAATTACTGTTGCACGCTACGTTACATCATATATAACGAAATCAGAAAGAACTGAGATGAAAGAAATGTGGGAAGAAATTGCACAAGAGAAGATCCTTAGCAAAAAACTGTACAACTTTACTTTGAAAATGCTTTCCCACAGAGAAATTGGATCGTATGAATGTTCAGACCGCTTGTCCTCTTCAAGTTTATATTCAAAATCACGAGGGACCATTTGGGTAAGTTTAGGTCTTGCCTGCTCACGAAATAGAGTGTTGAAATCATTAGAAGAAATTGAATACTTAGCAGCAAATGAACCAGACAGTACACAAATTCTTAAAACTAATATGTTGGATACATACTATCCGAAAAGCAGTCGACATCTGGAACAGCTATGTCTGTATGAAGTACTTCAACATTACAGCTTCAAAAGAAATGTTAAACAGAATTTAAAACAAGGAAAATATGCAGTACTTGGATGTCATGGATGTTTAGTAAAACACACAAAAGGTAACCTTATCAACCACAAGAAACTTGGGGCCCGATTCTGATGCGGGTTGGAAAAGCTTCCCGACCGAGGGCCTGATTCTGATGCGGTTAGGAAGGCCTCCTAACGGCATTTGCTCCTTCCAAATCGGATCGGGAACGTGTCTTCCCGACCGAGGGCCCAATTCTGATGCGGTTAGGAACAAATGTTCCCATTGAAGTCAATGGGAGTTCAACCAAATCGTATCTGGAAGCATCCGGATGCATCCTACTCCGCCGGTCGGACTTTCCCGATCTGAGTGGGTCGGACACCATTTCCCAACCGATTTGGTCGGGAAGCTTTTCCAACCCGCATCAGAATCGGCCCCTTAGTTGTGAAACTCCAGACAAGCGAGAATTTTACTATTTAGCACTTCTCCAACTGTTCAAACCATGGCGTAGCGAAAGTGAATTACTTGGAGATTTCGACTGCTACGAAGATTCTTTTAATGCATGTAAAGATAGCATTGCATGTTCAATTTTCCCTGCATATTTAAAAATGTTGAATGATGAAGTTGAACAGGAAAAGACTATTACAGCTGAAGTTGCAAATGAAAGTTCTCAAGATAGTCAAAGTTCTGGTCCATGTAGTCAAGATCCACTTGGAGAACCAATAGTGGAAAATGAAGCAGCGATTGCTATGCATGAAGCGGAAATTGCAATGCAACAAGCACAAGAGGAGAATATTGCATTGGAAAAGTTAGAAGAACAAGTAAATATTGAACAGAAATAAATATTTGTACAAGTGAGAGAACAGATAGAACATGGTTTGTTGCATGAAAAAAAAGAACGTGTATGTTCATCATTTAAACCTATTCTGATGTACATCAGTGGTCAAGCTGGAACGGGTAAAAGTTTTTTAATTAAAGTTTTGACCAGTTATCTTAAAAAAACTACTGGTTCACATTTATCTTGTGTGGTAACCGCTCCAACTGGATTAGCTGCGCACAATGTTAAAGGAATTACTTTGCATAGATTACTAATGTTGCCAGTTGAGCATGATAATAAATTAGAATATCAGAAGTTGTCTGGAGAAGCTTCTTATGAAGTGTCAAGAGTGCTGAAGAAGATGAAACTTTTAATTATTGATGAGGTGAGCATGGTCTCAAACTTAATGCTTGCTTTCGTGCATTTAAGAATGCAACAGGTATTAAAAACAGATTACGGCGTTCTCTTTGGAGGAAAACATTTAATTGTATTTGGAGATCTGCTACAACTAACTCCTGTAAAAGGAGAACCAGTCTTTAAAACTCTTCTACATGAAGACACTAGGAAATCTTTGGGAAGTATTGGAAATGTGAATCTCTGGTTAAATTTTGAATATAAAGAACTCACTCAGAATATGCGACAAGCAAGTGATGAAGATTATGGAAATATTCAGAAAGATGTAAGAATTGGTGTTCTAAGCAAACATGGTAAACAAGCTTTACAAAGTCGTCTACTAAAGAACTTGTTTACAACTAAAAACACACCAGCAGCAGTACTGTACAAGAACATTGCAGAAAAAAAGTCTATACTTTGCTTAATGCCTACACTGGAAGAGTGTTATACATTTAATCAAGAGCTTCTGAAATTGGAAAATCAAGAAATAGTTCACATTGAAGCTATTGATAAAATCGAGCATCAAGGAATAACAATTCTTCTTTCAAATAAACTACAGACTAAATTGGATTCTTTGGAAAAGTCTATCAAAAACTGCAGGCTCAGAATTTTTTTTAGATGTATGTATAAACTGTCGGGTAATTTTGAGGCGTAATTTGAATATAGAAGAAGGTTTAGTGAATGGAGCAATAGGGAAAGTTGTTGAATTTGTAAAATATCAAAACAGAAATGCAATTGAATTCTTGAAAATTAAATTTGATCAGATTACAGAGGTAAAACAAATTGGGCGTTGTGCTGTACGTTTTTTGCTGGTAAAAGACTTCTATGTTCGTAGAAAACAGTTTCCTTTCTGTTTAGCATATGCAATAACCATTCATAAATCTCAAGGTTTAAGTGTAGATAATGCTTTAGTAAATGTTGGAAGAACTGTGTTTAAAGAGGGAATGATTATCTCGAGTTAGAACATTGTCTGGTTTGTATTTAATTGATTTCGATGAAAACAAGGTTAGTGCTGATGTAAATTGTGTAAGAGAATATAATCGTTTAAGAAGACTTTATGCACCAACTTTAGGTGAATATCCTATTTATGAAAAACGTGCTGTGTGTTCAAAACGCAAAAATGTTGATGAATCAAGTGTGGTTGAAAAGCAGAAAAAAATTAAGAGAAAAGAAAAGATGCAAAGAAACAGAAAATACAAACAAGTGATGATGTTGTGGGATACCAATTAGAAAATGCTTCTGGTGTCAACTGCTATGGTAATGTTATTCTAAACGTTATATTTTATCTAGAAGATGTTTATGGTGAAATTCTGGAAAGTCAGGAAAAAGATTATGTTCTGCACTTTATACTTTATTTGAACAATTGAGAACTGACAGAAGTAAGATCCATACTGCTTCTGGTATTCGACAACTCTTGGATACATGTACTGGATCTTTAACGTTCAGTCCTAATATACAACAAGATGCAGAAGAGTTTCTGATGGTTATGCTTGGAGTATTAGAAGATGAAGGAATCCAGATTGAGAGTTTATTTGGACTCCGTTACAAATGGGATCACAAATGTGAACAGTGTTCATTAACTTCAAGTACTATAGTTGACAGAGAATGATTTCTATATTTAACAATACCTGATTGCAAATCTGTACCTTTTCCGAAATTAGTAAAAGAAGCAAATCATGATATGAAATGTTCTCGTTGTCAATCAGAAATGTTATCTACATTATGCCTAGAAAGATATGGAAAATATCTAATTTTAATGCTACAACGCTGTAGACCAAATGGAAGAAAAGTGGAAACGAAAATTTAAAATTTTGTTGCTAGTCAAGTATCTATTTCTGGAAGAACTTTCACAACACTGGCTATTGTTTTCCATGCTGGAGCTACTACCACATGTGGACATTATACTGTATATTTAAAATGCAAAAATGGTTGGAGTCACTGCAACGATACACACTTGGAAATTAAACCGAGATTGCCTTATGAATTACCCAACTCATACTTGATATTTCTGAAACAAAAATTTTAGATACATTATTCGGCCTAGAGGGAAAATGGGAAGATGCTTTAAGGAATTGATACTGGATGATTTCCCCAAAAAATTCCTCACATTATTTGGCCTTGAGGAAAAATGTGAACAGAAACTACACAGTAAAGGTGTAAGATTTAAAAATTGGAAATAGTATTGGATGTGTTATTTGTTTTGATTTGGTATTGTGGTTGAAAGAATTAGTCATTTGTTTTTTTTTAACAATCTAGTTGATTGTTTTTCCCCCCCAGCTGTTTATGATACTACAGTGACATCACTGTGAATAGTGAAGTTAAGTAGAATCTGATAACAGCAGAAAAAGGGAGAAAAATATGTTTTTAAAATGTTAAATTATGTTGTATTATTTGATAAGTAACACTGTAATTTGTGAAATATAGTAAATTACACAACAGTTTTACAGTTTATTTTCTTTTCTGTAGTGGAAAAGTCAGAAAAAACAGTACTAATGACAAATAGCAGAATAGTAGTTTAATATTTAAAAAGAACTTTCAAATTCACTGAAAAAACCATAGGTTTTACAGACGTAATAGTTAGAAATTAGCATTTAAAAAACCTTTGAAATTCACTGAAAAAACCATAGGTTTTACAGATGTTATAGTTGGAAATTAGCATTTAAAAAACCTTTGAAATTCACTGAAAAAAGGTTTCAGGGACGTTATAGTTAGCTGGACATTTCACTCGTACAAAACCATAGAAATTCCACCGTTATAGTTAGTTCAGTTAACTATAACTCACGCCCCGCAATGCACTGCTCATGACGTCACATATTACATCATTCATGGCATGGTCAGTGACATCACTGATGACATCACTGATGACATCTCAAATGACATCATCCAGTGACTGTGTGTTTCTGTAAAGTTTAAATATGTTTTATATATATGGCAAGGTGTATTGAAGAATGAGTGGGTGTATAAGTGTCTGGATGGAGGATTTAGGAGGTATGTAACTGATTGTATAAGTGACTGATTAAACGTGTCTTACTGAATGCATGGGTTAGTAACTAAACTGTGTGAATGTCTGTCTGTTGTGTAAGCTGCTACATGGGTTGGTCAGTAGCTACATGAGTGTCTATATGGGTTCTTGATTGTTTGCTTGAGTATTTGTATGGGGGACTGAGTGTGTGTGTGGGTGGGTTGGAGGTGTGTGACTCTGTGCATAGATGTGTGAGTGGTTGATTCACTGGGTGTATGGGTTCAAGAGTGCATGTGGAAACAGCTGTATGGGTGGGTGAGTGAGTGAGTGTGTGTTGGTGAGTGAATGGATGTCTCAGTGGTACATATGTGAGTAACTACATATGTAAAAGGCAGTATATGTGAGTGATGGTGTATATAAATAACTATATGTGAGACTGAGTGATTGTGAGAGTGGCATGTATGGATGAGTCTGTACTTGTTTCAGTGATTACATAAGAGAGTGACTATGCGTTACTGTCTGTATGAATTAGTGAGGTGGTGTGTGTATAACTGTTTAGGTGAGTAAATGGGAGTGTGATTGATTCTTTGCATGACTGACTAGGTGTGTGAGTAACTCCATGGATGAGTGGCGGTGTGTGAGTGTCTGAATAGGTGTATGAGTGCATATGATAGTGTTGTATTGATAAGTGACTGCATGTATAAGTGATTGTATGGGTGAATGAGTGGATGTGTGTGCAGACCTCGAAATCAGTGAGTGAGTATGTAGTAACTGGTATTGGTGTGTGGATGGTTTCGAAAATGGTAGTCTGTATTTTACAGTGGGTGTTTTAAAGGTTATATTAGGGTGTGATGAGGTGCATCAGATTATCACGTGGATGATGTCATCAGTGATGTCATTGACCATGCCATGAATGATGTAATATGTGACGTCATGAGCGGTGCATTGCGGGGGCGCAAGTTATAGTTAACTGAACTAACTAGAACGGTGGAATTTCTATGGTTTTGTACGAGTGAAATGTCCAGCTAACTATAACGTCCCTGAAACCTATGTTTTTTTCAGTGAATTTCAAAGGTTTTTTAAATGCTAAAAGTTATAGTTAGTTGGACATTGCACTCGTACAAAACCCGTGAAATTCCCCCGTTATAGTTAGTTCAGCTAACTATAACTCGCGCCCCCGCAATGCACTGCTGATGACGTCACTTATTACATCACTCATGACATGGTCAGTGACATCACTGATGACATCACTGATGACATCTCAGATGACATCACTGATGACATCATCCAGTGACTGTGTTTCTCTAAAGTTTAAATATGTTTAATATATATAGGTAAAGGCGTATTGAAGAATGAGTGGGTGTATAAGTGTCTGAATGGATGTTTTACTAGGTGCGTGACTGACTAAGTGAGTGGTTAAACATATGTTAGTGAATGCATGGGTTAGTGACTAAACTGTGTGAATCTCTGTATCCGTCTGTCTGTTGGTGTGTAAGTGACTGCATGGGTTTGTGAATAACTACATCAGTGTCTGAGTTATTGATTGGTTGTCTGAGTATCTGTATGGGTGCCTGAGTGTTTGTGTGGGTGGGGTGTGTGTGACTCTGTGCATAGATGTGTGAGTGGGTGATTCACTGGGAGCATAGTTTGAAGTGTGCATCTGTGATGGACTGTATGGGTGGGTGAGTGTGTGTGTGGGTGTGTTAGTGAGTGAATGTATATCTTATTTGTACATGTGTAAGTAACTACATATATAAAAGGCAGTATATATGTGTGTTAGAGTACATAAATGTCTATAAGTGAGTGTGTGATTGTGAGAGTGGCTGCATGGATGAGTGTTTGCTTGTATCAGTGATTGTATAAGAACGTAAGAATGTGCTAGTATTTGTATGACTAAGTGAGCTGGTGTGTGTATAACTGTATAGGTGAGTAAAGGGTAGTTTGAATAATTATTTCCATGACTGACTAGGTGTGTGAGTACCTCTATGGATGAGTGGCGGTGTGTGACTGTCTATATAGGTGTATGAGTGCATATGATAGTCCTGTACTGAGTGACCATAAGTATGAGTGACTGTACGGGTGAGTGAGTGGATGTGTGTGTAGACCTAAGAATCAGTGAGTGGGTATGTAGTTATTGGTGTTGGAGTGTCTATGGTTTTGAGAATGGCAGTCTGTAATTTAGAGTGGGTGTATCTAAAGTTATGTTAATGTGTGAGAAGATGCATGAAATTATCACATGGATGATGTCATCAGTGATGTCATCAGTGATGTCACTGACCATGTCATGAGTGATGTAATATGTGACGTCATCAGCAGTGCATTGCGGGGGCGCAAGTTATAGTTAACTGAACTAACTATAACGGTGGAATTTCTATGGTTTTGTACGAGTGAAATGTCCAGCTAACTATAACGTCCCTGAAACCTATGTTTTTTTCAGTGAATTTCAAAGGTTTTTTAAATGCTAAAAGTTATAGTTAGTTGGACATTGCACTCGTACAAAACCCGTGAAATTCCCCCGTTATAGTTAGTTCAGCTAACTATAACTCGCGCCCCCGCAATGCACTGCTGATGACGTCACTTATTACATCACTCATGACATGGTCAGTGACATCACTGATGACATCATTGATGACATCTCAAATGACATCACTGATGACATCATCCAGTGACTGTGTTTCTCTAAAGTTTAAATATGTTTAATATATATAGGTAAAGGCGTATTGAAGAATGAGTGGGTGTATAAGTGTCTGAATGGATGTTTTACTAGGTGCGTGACTGACTAAGTGAGTGGTTAAACATATGTTAGTGAATGCATGGGTTAGTGACTAAACTGTGTGAATCTCTGTATCCGTCTGTCTGTTGGTGTGTAAGTGACTGCATGGGTTTGTGAATAACTACATCAGTGTCTGAGTTATTGATTGGTTGTCTGAGTATCTGTATGGGTGCCTGAGTGTTTGTGTGGGTGGGGTGTGTGTGACTCTGTGCATAGATGTGTGAGTGGGTGATTCACTGGGAGCATAGTTTGAAGTGTGCATCTGTGATGGACTGTATGGGTGGGTGAGTGTGTGTTTGGGTGTGTTAGTGAGTGAATGTATATCTTATTTGTACATGTGTAAGTAACTACATATATAAAAGGCAGTATATATGTGTGTTAGAGTACATAAATGTCTATAAGTGAGTGTGTGATTGTGAGAGTGGCTGCATGGATGAGTGTTTGCTTGTATCAGTGATTGTATAAGAACGTAAGAATGTGCTAGTATTTGTATGACTAAGTGAGCTGGTGTGTGTATAACTGTATAGGTGAGTAAAGGGTAGTTTGAATAATTATTTCCATGACTGACTAGGTGTGTGAGTACCTCTATGGATGAGTGGCGGTGTGTGACTGTCTATATAGGTGTATGAGTGCATATGATAGTCCTGTACTGAGTGACCATAAGATTGAGTGACTGTACGGGTGAGTGAGTGGATGTGTGTGTAGACCTAAGAATCAGTGAGTGGGTATGTAGTTATTGGTGTTGGAGTGTCTATGGTTTTGAGAATGGCAGTCTGTAATTTAGAGTGGGTGTATCTAAAGTTATGTTAATGTGTGAGAAGATGCATGAAATTATCACATGGATGATGTCATCAGTGATGTCACTGACCATGTCATGAGTGATGTAATATGTGACGTCATCAGCAGTGCATTGCGGGGGCGCGAGTTATAGTTAGCTGAACTAACTATAATGGGGCAATTTCTATGGTTTTGTACGAGAGAAATGTCCAACTAACTATAACGTCCCTGAAACCTATTGTTTTTTCAGTGCATTTCTAAGGTTTTTAAATGCTAATTTCTAACTATAACGTGCCTGAAACCTATGGTTTTTTCAGTGAATTTCAAAGGTTTTTTAAATGCTAATTTCTAACTATAACGTTCCTGAAACCGATGGTTTTTTCAGTGAATTTCAAAGGTTTTTCAAATGCTAGTTTGTAACTATGCCTACAGAAGTAGGACATGTAAAGAAAGAAGAAAAAACGCACAGAAAGAAGCAAAAGAAATGTAGAAAGAAACAGAAGTCCACAAAGACGAAGAAAAATGCAGGAAGAAGCAAGACATGTGCAGAAAGAACCAACAGAGGAGCAGAAAGAGGCCTGGTTGCAAAATCATCCTGTGCCCACACCTTTTCCAGACGGGTACTGGTGGTAACTGACTGACTAACCAGGCCTAGAGCCAGTGCTATGGTAAAAGACACTTAGAATACAGTGAAAACACCTACATACACTATGCGTTGGGGTACCCCTGTGATTAGCATGACCTCCTCTGTAACTCCCTAGTACATAATAGGGCAGGGGGATTAAAACTACCTCTTAAAACGCGCCATGGGGCGCGTTTGCACACTGGTGTAGGGAGGGGGGGGGCCTGAGGTTACATGTGTGCAAACACGCCCCGTGGCGCGTTTTAAGTTGGGGGATTAAGTCCCCTTGAATCCTGAGGGTCCCTGGGGTCCAAGTAGCCCACCAGGTACCTCCATTAAGCGCCACAGAGCTGCGTTGCAGAGAGGTGTAAAAAGGAGTGTGGCCTCTGAACACCTCTCTGCAACGCAGCTCCCTGGCGCATACTGGAGGTTCCTGGTGGGCTAGTTGGCCCCCAGGGACCCCCAGTATTCAATGGGAATTAGTTCCCCATCTTACAACGCGCCAGGGGGCGCGTTTGCAGAGTGCTGCAGGGAGGGGGCGGGGCCTCCGGCGCGATGCCGGTCTCTTTTATTTATTTATTTTTTTAAGAAGGGGGGCTGTGTGGCCTCCCTTCCTTTCCTATTTTATTGGCCCTGGGGACCCCATCCCCCAGGGCCTGCCCCTATTTATTTTTTTAATTGGAAGGGGGCCGCGTTGCCTCCCTCCCGAGGCCATATTCGGCCCCGGGGACCCCATCCCCCGGGGCATGGCCATGTTTTTTTTTTTAATTTAAATTATTGGAGGGGGGCTGCGTGGCCCCCCTCCTCAGGCCATTTATGGCCCCGGGGACCCCATCCCCCGGGGCCGGCCTTTCCATCTTTTTTTTTATTATTATTTTTTATAATGGTGGAGGGGGGCCGCGTGGCCCCCCTCCCGGGCCACTAATGGCCCCGGGGACCCCATCCCCGGGGCCAGGGCTCTCGTTGGGGACCGTGGGGGGGTCCCTAATTCCCCCACGGTCCCGCCGGCTCCCCGCCTCCTGCGGGAGCCGGCATTGCTTTTCCACACGGGGAGCTGCTAAGATGCAGCTCCCCGTGTGGAAAAGCAATGTGGTTTGGATTTTGAAAGCGAGAGCAGGTTTCCTGCTCTCGCTTTCAAAACCCAAACCAGAGTTTGCAATGACAGGGCGGGAGCCGCGAGGCTCGCGCCCTGTGATTGCAAACAGCAGTGTCCTGGGGGTGGGCACCCCGGGACACTGCAGGAGCCGGCCCTGGGGGGTGGCGGTCCCCAGGGCCATCTCTTGCTCCAGGAGGGGGGCCAGGCGGCCCCCCTCCCAACATTAGCAAAGCCCCGGGGGGTGGTGGTCCCCGGGGCTCGGAGGTCCGTAACGGACCCCCAAATTTGCATTCTTAGTGCCCCGGGGAGGTGGCGGTCCCCGAGGCGTGTGGGGTGGCTCGAGCCCCCCACACAGGTAGTTTATTTAAAAAAAAACAAGTCCAGGGGGGTGGCAGTCCCCGGGGCTTGGGGGGCCTTGGAGGCCCCCCACCTATTTAAAATAAAAGCCCCGGGGGGTGGCGGTCCCCAGGGCTGCGGGGGGTGCTGTGTGCCCCCCGCAAATATTTATTGAAAGCCCCGGCGGGGGTGGCGGTCCCCAGGGCTGCGGGGGTCTCCCTGGGCCCCCGCAATATATTTTGCAAATGCCCCCGGGACTTGGCCCACCCGGGGGCTAATTAATAAAGAAGCGCGGGAGCCCGCGCTTCGTTCTTTTTTTTTTCTTCTTTCCCGGATCCGCAGATCCTCCGCGCATCCCGCGATTTATAAAAAAAAACAAAATGCTTTTTTGGGCCATGGGTGTCCTTGTGGGACCCCCTAAGCAGGCCTAGGGGGTCAGGGTGTTTCTACCCTGCCCACTTTTCTTGTTTTTCGCGTTTTTTTTATCTGTTTTCTTGTGCCTCGATTCTACTGATGCACAAGATGGCTGCCAACACTTCCTGGTTTGCAGTGTTGACAGCCAATAAGCATGCAGCTCGTGGTCGGGAGGGTGCGTGGATCCTCCGTGCCTCTAAATATCGAAATTTGTATTTTGGATTTTCTCAGCAACTACTGAACGGATTTACACCATTTTTAAAAAGGGTGCTTTCTGAACCAAGCACTACCTTTTTGCCAAATTTGCTGTAATTCCGTTCAGCAGTTTTGGCTATAGCCTTGCATAAAGTTTCCTATGGGAAATTGATTTTTTGACTCTTATTTTTTTAATTTCTCCGCAACTACTGAACGGATTTACACCATTTTTAAAAAGGTCGCTTTCTGAACCAAGCGCTACCTTTTTGCAAAATTTGGTGTTATTCCGTTCAGCAGTTCGGGCTGTAGCCGTGTCTAAAATTTCCTATGGGAATTGACATGGAGAAAACACGTTTTGGGACCCACCTTTTTTCTCGGCCCCCGCTTGATGAATCACCCCGAAACTTTCAAGACCGGAGCGGACCGGAGCGCCCCACTAGTTTTGAAAATTTCGCGATGATTCGTCAAACGACGCCAAAGTTATTGGGAATAGAATGTTACGAATTTCCTATGGATAATAGGTCCTAACTATAACTATCTACTGGTGACCGCCAGTAGATAATATATATATATATATATATATATATATATTCATAACAGAAAAATTTGCCTTGCAAGGAGTCGCCAACACAGGTGGAAATTAAGCCTTCTTTAATGCAGGTAGCAGGCATAGCGCGTTCAGTCCCCAACAGCAAAGCGCCAAACATGTTTCGGGCTCGATAGCCCTTGTTCACTGGCTGCGCAAACAAAGTCTCAGGATTTATTGTACTTGTGCACACTGTCCTGGTTAGCTACCACCTTGGTTCAGTTAGGGACTACTCAACCCAGAATGCAACTTTGCTGGTGAAGACCCATTTGGGCGGGGTTAGAGTTACATATCCACGCAGCTGCTGAGACTTTGTTTGCGCAGCCAGTGAACAAGGGCTATCGAGCCCGAAACATGTTTGGCGCTTTGCTGTTGGGGACTGAACGCGCTATGCCTGCTACCTGCATTAAAGAAGGCTTAATTTCCACCTGTGTTGGCGACTCCTTGCAAGGCAAATTTTTCTGTTATGAATATGACATGCGGCGTGCCTCGCCGCGGAGACGCCCCGCCGCGTATTCAGCGGCCCTGCGGTGCTTGAAGACATGAGCACCGTGTGGAGTTGGAAATGCCGATTTTTGCTGGGATTGACACTGACAGGCATCGTGGCCTCTTTCCCCTCAGCCCCCACTTGGGATTTATTGTACTTGTGCACACTGTCCTGGTTAGCTACCACCTTGGTTCAGTTAGGGACTACTCAACCCAGAATGCAACTTTGCTGGTGAAGACCCATTTGCGCGGGGTTAGAGTTACATATCCACGCAGCTGCTGAGACTTTGTTTGCGCAGCCAGTGAACAAGGGCTATCGAGCCCGAAACATGTTTGGCGCTTTGCTGTTGGGGACTGAACGCGCTATGCCTGCTACCTGCATTAAAGAAGGCTTAATTTCCACCTGTGTTGGCGACTCCTTGCAAGGCAAATTTTTCTGTTATGAATATATATATATATATATATATATATATATATATATATATATATCTACTGGCGGTCGCCAGTAGATAGTTATAGTTAAAACCTATTATCCATAGGAAATCCGCGACATTCTATTTGAAATAACTTTGGCGCTCGGTTGACGAATCTTCGCGAAAGTTTCCAACTTGTTGGGGCGCTCCGGTCCGCTCCTATCCTGAAAGTCTCGGGGTGATACGTCAAGCGGAGGCCGAGAAAAAGGGGGTCCCAAAACGTGTTTTCCCCATTCATTTTTCCATAGGAACCTTTAGTCGCAGCTACAGCCCGAACTGCTGAACGGAATTACACCAAATTTGGCAAAGAGGTAGCCCTTGGTTCAGTGTCGTGCCTTTTGCTTAAATGGTGTAAATCCGTTCAGTAGTTCCTGAGAAAATCAAAAGTAAAGTCACATATATATCTGGGCGGAGCCTAACCACACGTCATCGTGAGATCTGATTGGCTGTCAGCACTTCATCCTGGAATTTCTGGCAGCCATCTTGGGACCAATATAAATGATAGTACCTCATTGAAATGCATTGTAGTGAATAGAAGATTTTGAGGGTCACCAAAAGGAGAACTATAAAGGGTGATAACAGGCTTTAGTTACATTAGAATTTATTTGTTGATGGTACCATACTAATTTTAGGAATTGTGGTGTATTCTAAGGTGATTTTACCATGTGAAAAACCTTCTGCTGGGATATCATGAATCATGTTTGAGAGAACACTATTTTCTCATGCTTGTCCCATGGAGGTTTGGAAGGTGCTCCAGAAGCTAAAATGAGAGCATATTTTCTGTAAATTCACATTATCTTTCTCACTCATGTGAGAATGAAGTCTGACATTCTCAGTAAAACATGTACATCCAACAAGGGCAGAGACTGTCAGTTGATTCCTTTGTGTTCTACTGCAGCTTCCCAGAGTGTTCTAAAGAACAACTAGAGTGCTAACAGCCTTACTTATGACAAAAGTATGGCACACCTGAAGCCATCTTGATTGGAATAAACTGGTAACACTTAAAACATTTAATTTAAAAAGGAACAAAATGATGGGGTTCATTTTGTCATAGAAATTATGGTTAGTGCTGTAGAAAGAAAAATTAGGACATATTTCAATTGTGATCTCAAATATCTTCCTGTTATATTTCAACAGGAGCAGCCTGTCAGTTGATGCCTTTGTGTTCTACTGCAGCTTCCCAGAGTGTTCTAAAGAACAACTAGAGTGCTAACAGCCTTACTTATGACAAAAGTATGGCACACCTGAAGCCATCTTGATTGGAATAAACTGGTAACACTTAAAACATTTAATTTAAAAAGGAACAAAATGATGGGGTTCATTTTGTCATAGAAATTATGGTTAGTGCTGTAGAAAGAAAAATTAGGACATATTTCAAGTGTGATCTCAAATATCTTCCTGTTATATTTCAACAGGAGCAGCCTGCCAGTTGATGCCTTTGTGTTCTACTGCAGCTTCCCAGAGTGTTCTAAAGAACAACTAGAGCGCTAACAGCCTGACAAAAGTATGGCACACCTGAAGCCATCTTGATTGGAATAAACCAGTAACACTTAAAACATTTAATTTAAAAAGGAACAAAATGAGGGGTTCTTTTTTAAATAGAAATTATGGTTAGTGCTGCAGAAAGAAAAATTAGGGCATGTTTTAAGTGAGATCTCAAATCCTCTTCTATTTCATTAGAAAATTCTGACATGCAGACTGAAACAATCACTTTCAATACCAGCAGCAGACTACCAGTTAACTCCCTGGTGAGCAGTAGCTTTACTCCAGTGATCTAATGAGCAACTAGAGTGCTAACATTCTGAATTTATGGCAGATGTGAGACACATCTGAATGCCTTCTTGATGGAATCAAAGTAAAAACTGAAAGCATTTCCTACTGAGGAGACTGCAGTAAATGAAGAAATTAGGAAACTTCATAACAAAGAAGTCTTCCAAGATGGCCACCAGTGAAAAAAGCGCCCAAATGTAGCACAAATATTACCCAGATGTAGCCCACATATAGCCCAATGACAAAAGTGTGCAAAACACTTTTTATTTTTAGTTTTTTTGTAGTTTTATGTAGTGCAGACTGGTCAGGTATTGGAGCATTGCATCTTAAAACATGACCCCCCTACACTACAAAAACACCACTGCACTACCTTAAACCCTAAAACACTACCCCCAGCATGACCCCCTACACTACACAAGCACCACTGCACTATCCTAAACCCCTAAACACTACCCCCAGCACGACCCCCTACACTACCCAAACACCACTGCACTAACCTAAATCCTAAAACACTACCACCAGCACGACCCCCTACACTACCCAAACACCACTGCACTACCCTAAAACATGACCCCCTACACTACACAAACACCACTGCACTACCCTAAACCCTAAAACACTACCCCCAGCATGACCCCTACACTACACAAGCACCACTGCACTACCCTAAACCCTAAAACACTACCCCCAGCACGACCCCCTACACTACACAAACACCATTGCACTACCCTAAACCCTAAAACACTACCCCCAGCACGACCCCCTACACTACCCAAACACCACTGCACTAACCTAAATCCTAAAACACTACCCCCAGCATGACCCCCTACACTACCCAAACACCACTGCACTACCCTAAAACATGACCCCTACACTGCACAAACACCACTGCACTACCCTAAACCCTAAAACACTACCCCCAGCACGACCCCCTACACTACACAAGCACCACTGCACTACCCTAAACCCTAAAACACTACCCCCAGCACGACCCCCTACACTGCCCGAACACCACTGCACTGCCCTAAACCCTGAAACACCAGCCCCTGCATGACCCCCTACACTGCCCGAACACCACTGCACTGCCCTAAACCCTGAAACACCACCCCTAGCACGACCCCCTACACTGCCCGAACACCACTGCACTGCCCTAAACCCTGAAACACCACCCCCTTCACGACCCCCTACACTGCCCGAACACCACTACACTGCCCTAAACCCTGAAACACCACCCCCAGCATGACCCCCGACACTGCCCGAACACCACTGCACTGCCCTAAACCCTGAAACACTACCCCCAGCAAGACCCCCTACACTGCCCGAACACCACTGCACTGCCCTAAACCCTGAAACATCACCCCCAGCAAGACCCCTACACTGCCCGAAAACCACTGACCTAAACCCTGAAACACCACCCCCAGCACGACCCCCTACAATGCCCGAACACCACTGCACTGCCCTAAACCCTGAAACACTACCCTCAGCATGAGCCCCTACACTGCCCGAACACCACTGCTCTACCCAAAACCCTGAAACACCAGCCCCAGCACGACCCCCTACACTGCCCGAACACCACTGCACTGCCCTAAACCTTGAAACACCAGCCCCTGCACGACCCCCTACACTGCCCGAACACCACTGCACTACCCTAAACCCTGAAACATCACCCCCAGCACGACCCCCTACACTGCCTGAGCACCACTGCACTGCCCTAAACCCTGAAACACCAGCCCCAGCACGACCCCCTACACTGCCTGAAAACCACTGCACTGCCCTAAACCCTGAAACACCAGCCCCAGCACGACCGCCTACACTGCCCGAACACCACTGCACTGCCCTAAACCCTGAAACACCAGCCCCAGCACGACCCCCTACACTGCCCGAAAACCACTGCACTGCCCTAAACTGTGAAACACCAGCCTCAGCACGACCCCCTACACTGCCTGAACACAACTGCACTGCCCTGAACCCTGAAACACCAGCCCTAGCACAACACCCTACACTGCCCGAACACCACTGCACTGCCCTAAACCCTGAAACACCACCCCGTGCATGACCACCTACACTGCCCGAACACCACTGCACTGCCCTAAACCCTGAAACACCACCCACAGCGCAACCCCCTACACTGCCCGAACACCACTGCACTGCCCTAAACCCTGAAACACCACCCCTGCACAACCCCTACACTGCTCGAACACTACTGCACAGCCCTAAACCCAGAAACACCATCCCCAGCACGACCCCCTATACTGCCACGAACACCACTGCACTGCCCTAAACCCTGAAACACTACCCCCAGCAAGACCCCCTACACTGCCCGAACACCACTGCACTGCCCTAAACCCTGAAACATCACCCCCAGCAAGACCCCCTACACTGCCCGAACACCACTGCCCTAAACCCTGAAACACCACCCCCAGCAAGACCCCCTACACTGCCCAAACACCACTGCACTGCCCTAAACCCTGAAACACCAGCCCCAGCACGACCCCCTACACTGCCCGAACACCACTGCACTGCCCTAAACCCTGAAACACCACCCCCTGCACGACCCACTACACTGCCCGAACACCACTGTACTGCCATAAACCCTGAAACCCCACCCCCAGCATGACCCCCTACACTGCCAGAACACCACTGCACTGCCCTAAACCCTGAAACACCACCCCCTGCACGACCCCCTACACTGCCCGAACACTACTGCACTGCCCTAAACCCTGAAACACCACCCCCAGCACGACCCCCTACACTGCCCGAACACCACTGCACTGCCTTAAACCCTGAAACACTACCCCCAGCAAGACCCCCTACACTGCCCGAACACCACTGCACTGCCCTAAACCCTGAAACACCACCCCCAGCAAGACCCCCTACACTGCCCGAACACCACTGCACTGCCCTAAACCCTGAAACACCAGCCCCAGCACGACCCCCTACACTGCCTGAACACCACTGCACTGCCCTAAACCCTGAAACACCACCCCAGCACGACCCCCTACACTGCCCGAACATCACTGCACTGCCCTAAACCCTGAAACACCAGCCCCAGCACAACCCCGTACACTGCCCGCACACCACTGCACTGCCCTAAACCCTGAAACACCAGCCCCAGCACAACCCCGTACACTGCCCGAACACCACTGCACTGCCCTCAACCCTGAAACACTACCCTCAGCATGACCCCCTACACTGCCCGAACACCACTGCTCTGCCCAAAACCCTGAAACACCACCCCCAGCAAGACTACCTACACTGGCCGAACACCACTGCACTGCCCTAAACCCTGAAACACCACCCCCTGCACGACCCCCTACAATGCCCAAACACTACTGCACTGCCCTAAACCCTGAAACACCACCCCTCAGCACGACACCCTACACTGCCCGAACACCACTGCACTGCCCTAAACCCTGAAACACCACCCCTGCACGACCCCCTACACTGCCGGAACACCACTGCACTGCCCTAAACCCTGAAACACCACCCCAGCACGACCCCCTACACTGCCCGAACACCACTGCACTGCCTTAAACCCTGAAACACCACCCCTAGCACGACCCCCTACACTGCCCGAACACCACTGCACTGCCCTAAACCCTGAAACACCAGCCCCAGCAAGACCCCCTACACTGCCCGAACACCACTGCACTAAACCCTGAAACACCACCCCCTGCACGACCCCCTACACTGCCGGAACACCACTGCACTGCCCTAAACCCTGAAACACCACCCCAGCACGACCCCCTACACTGCCCGAACACCACTGCACTGCCTTAAACCCTGAAACACCACCCCTAGCACGACCCCCTACACTGCCCGAACACCACTGCACTGCCCTAAACCCTGAAACACCAGCCCCAGCAAGACCCCCTACACTGCCCGAACACCACTGCATTGCCCTAGACTCTGAAACACCAGCCCCAGCAAGACCCCCTACACTGCCCGAACACCACTGCACTGCCCTAAACCCTGAAACACCAGCCCCAGCACGACCCCCTACACTGCCCGAACACCACTGCACTGCCCTAAACCCTGAAACACCAGCCCCAGCACGACCCCCTACACTGCCCGAACACCACTGCACTGCCCTAAACCCTGAAACACCAGCCCCAGCACGACCCCCTACACTGCCCGAACACCACTGCACTGCCCTAAACCCTGAAACACCAGCCCCAGCACCACCCCCTACAATGCCCGAACACCACTGTACTGCCCTAAACCCTGAAACACCACCCCCTGCACCGCCCCTACACTGCCCGAACACCACTGCACTGCCCTAAACCCTGAAACACCACCCCCTGCACGACCCCCTACACTGCCCTAAACCCTGAAACACCACCCCCTGCACCACCCCCTACACTGCCCGAACACCACTGCACTGCCCTAAACCCTGAAACACCACCCACAGCGCAACCCCTACACTGCCAGAACACCACTGCACTGCACTAAACCCTGAAACACCACCCCCTGCACAACCCCCTACACTGCTCGAACACTACTGCACAGCCCTAAACCCAGAAACACCATCCCCAGCACGACCCCCTATACTGCACGAACACCACTGCACTGCCCTAAACCCTGAAACACTACCCCCAGCAAGACCCCCTACACTGCCCGAACACCACTGCACTGCCCTAAACCCTGAAACATCACCCCCAGCAAGACCCCCTACACTGCCCGAACACCACTGCCCTAAACCCTGAAACACCACCCCCAGCAAGACCCCTACACTGCCCAAACACCACTGCACTGCCCTAAACCCTGAAACACCAGCCCCAGCACGACCCCCTACACTGCCCGAACACCACTGCACTGCCCTAAACCCTGAAACACCACCCCCTGCACGACCCACTACACTGCCCGAACACCACTGTACTGCCATAAACCCTGAAACCCCACCCCCAGCATGACCCCCTACACTGCCAGAACACCACTGCACTGCCCTAAACCCTGAAACACCACCCCTGCACGACCCCCTACACTGCCCGAACACTACTGCACTGCCCTAAACCCTGAAACACCACCCCCAGCACGACCCCCTACACTGCACGAACACCACTGCACTGCCTTAAACCCTGAAACACTACCCCCAGCAAGACCCCCTACACTGCCCGAACACCACTGCACTGCCCTAAACCCTGAAACACCACCCCCAGCAAGACCCCCTACACTGCCCGAACACCACTGCACTGCCCTAAACCCTGAAACACCAGCCCCAGCACGACCCCCTACACTGCCTGAACACCACTGCACTGCCCTAAACCCTGAAACACCACCCCAGCACGACCCCCTACACTGCCCGAACATCACTGCACTGCCCTAAACCCTGAAACACCAGCCCCAGCACAACCCCGTACACTGCCCGCACACCACTGCACTGCCCTAAACCCTGAAACACCAGCCCCAGCACAACCCCGTACACTGCCCGAACACCACTGCACTGCCCTCAACCCTGAAACACTACCCTCAGCATGACCCCCTACACTGCCCGAACACCACTGCTCTGCCCAAAACCCTGAAACACCACCCCCAGCAAGACTACCTACACTGGCCGAACACCACTGCACTGCCCTAAACCCTGAAACACCACCCCCTGCACGACCCCCTACAATGCCCAAACACTACTGCACTGCCCTAAACCCTGAAACACCACCCCTCAGCACGACACCCTACACTGCCCGAACACCACTGCACTGCCCTAAACCCTGAAACACCACCCCCTGCACGACCCCCTACACTGCCGGAACACCACTGCACTGCCCTAAACCCTGAAACACCACCCCAGCACGACCCCCTACACTGCCCGAACACCACTGCACTGCCTTAAACCCTGAAACACCACCCCTAGCACGACCCCCTACACTGCCCGAACACCACTGCACTGCCCTAAACCCTGAAACACCAGCCCCAGCAAGACCCCCTACACTGCCCGAACACCACTGCACTAAACCCTGAAACACCACCCCCTGCACGACCCCCTACACTGCCGGAACACCACTGCACTGCCCTAAACCCTGAAACACCACCCCAGCACGACCCCCTACACTGCCCGAACACCACTGCACTGCCTTAAACCCTGAAACACCACCCCTAGCACGACCCCCTACACTGCCCGAACACCACTGCACTGCCCTAAACCCTGAAACACCAGCCCCAGCAAGACCCCCTACACTGCCCGAACACCACTGCATTGCCCTAGACTCTGAAACACCAGCCCCAGCAAGACCCCTACACTGCCCGAACACCACTGCACTGCCCTAAACCCTGAAACACCAGCCCCAGCACGACCCCCTACACTGCCCGAACACCACTGCACTGCCCTAAACCCTGAAACACCAGCCCCAGCACGACCCCCTACACTGCCCGAACACCACTGCACTGCCCTAAACCCTGAAACACCAGCCCCAGCACGACCCCCTACACTGCCCGAACACCACTGCACTGCCCTAAACCCTGAAACACCAGCCCCAGCACCACCCCCTACAATGCCCGAACACCACTGTACTGCCCTAAACCCTGAAACACCACCCCCTGCACCGCCCCTACACTGCCCGAACACCACTGCACTGCCCTAAACCCTGAAACACCACCCCCTGCACGACCCCCTACACTGCCCGAACACCACTGCACTGCCCTAAACCCTGAAACACCACCCCCTGCACCACCCCCTACACTGCCCGAACACCACTGCACTGCCCTAAACCCTGAAACACCACCCCCTGCACCGCCCCCTACACTGCCCGAACACCACTGCACTAAACCCTGAAACACCACCCCCAGCATGACCCCCTTTACTGCTCGAACACCACTGCACTGCCCCAAACCCTGAAACACCACCCCCAGCATGACCCCTACACTGCCCGAACACCACTGCCCTAAACCCTGAAACACCACCCCCTGCACGACCCCCTACACTGCCCGAACACCACTGCACTGCCCTAAACCCTGAAACACCACCCCCAGCACGACCCCCTACACTGCCCGAACACCACTGCACTGTCCTAAACCCTAGAACACTACCCCCAGCATGACCCCCTACACTACCCGAACACGACTGCACTGCCCTAAACCCTAAAACACTCCCCCCAGCACGACCCCCTACACTACCCGAACACCACTGCACTGCCCTAAACCCTAAAACACTCCCCCAGCACGACCCCCTACACTACCCAAACACCACTGCACTACCCTAAACCCTAAAACCCTAAAACACTAACCCCAGCACGACCCCCTACACTACCCAAACACCACTGTACTACCCTAAACCCTAAAACACTCCCCCAGGACGACTCCCTACACTACCCAAACACCACTGCACTACCCTAAACCCTAAATCTACCCCAGCATGACCCCCTACACTACACAAACACCACTGCACTACCCTAAACCCTAAATCTACCCCCAGCATGACCCCCTACACTACACAAACACCACTGCACTACCCTAAACCCTAAAACACTACCCCCAGCACGACCCTCTTCACTACCTAAACACAACTGCACAATTTGTTACAGGCGTTGCAACGCAGGCCTGTGGTGCTTACTGGAAGTACCTGGTGGGCTGGTTGGGCCCCAGGGACTCTCAGGATTCAAGGTGACCTAATCCCCCAACTTAAAACGCGCCACGGGCGCGTTTGCACAGTGGTGAAGGGAGGGGCGGGGCCTCATGTGACATGTGCGCAAACACGCCCTGTGGTGTGTTTTAAGTTGGGGAGTTAATTCCCTTTGAATCCTGGGGCCAACTAGCCCACCAGGTACCTTCAGTAAGCACAACAGAGTTGCGTTGCAGAGAGGTGAAAAAGGTGCGTGGCCTCGGAACGCCTCTCTGCAACTCAGCTCTGTGGTCCTAACTGTAGGTACCTGGGGGGCTAGTTGGGCCCCAGGGACCCTCAGGATTCAAGGGGACTTAATCCCGCAACTTAAAACGCGCCATGGCTCTGGTTAGTCAGAGTCAGTTACCACCAGTACCCGTCTGAAAAAGTTGTGGGCACAGGATGATTTTGCAACAAGGCCTCTTTCTGCTCCTCTGTTGGTTCTTTCTGCACATCTTTTGCTTCTTTCTGTGCGTTTTTTCTTCTTTCTTCACATGTCCTACCTCTGTTGGCATAGTTAGAAACTAGCATTTAAAAAACCTTTGAAATTCACTTAAAAAATCATAGGTTTCAGGCACGTTATAGTTAGAAATTAGCATTTAAAAACCTTTGAGGATGATTTTGCAACCAGGCCTCTTTCTGCTCCTCTGTTGGTTCTTTCTGCACATGTCTTGCTTCTTCCTGCATTTTTCTTCGTCTTTGTGGACTTCTGTTTCTTTCTACATTTCTTTTGCTTCTTTCTGTGCGTTTTTTCTTCTTTCTTTACATGTCCTTCTTCTGTAGGCATAGTTACAAACTAGCATTTGAAAAACCTTTGAAATTCACTGAAAAAACCATAGGTTTCAGGCACGTTATAGTTGGAAATTAGCATTTAAAAAACCTTTGAAATTCACTGAAAAAACCATAGGTTTCAGGCACGTTATAGTTAGAAATTAACATTTAAAAAACCTTTGAAATTCACTGAAAAACCATAGGTTTCAGACACGTTATAGTTAGAAATTAGCATTTAAAAACCTTTGAAATTCACTGAAAAAACCATAGGTTTTAGGGACAGTTATAGTTAGTTGGACATTGCACTCGTACAAAACCTGTGAAATTCCCCTGTTATAGTTAGTTCAGCTAACTATAACTCGCGCCCCCGCAATGCACTGCTGATGACGTCACATATTACATCACTCATGACATGGTCAGGGGAATTTCACAGGTTTTGTACGAGTGCAATGTCCAACTAACTATAACTGTCCCTAAAACCTATGGTTTTTTCAGTGAATATATATATATATATATATATATATATATATCTTTTGCCCCTCCGCTATCCAACACTTTGCCTATTGTTGCACTCACTGGAGTTGGAATAGTAAATCTAATAATTTTGCTATCCAAAACATTTTCCTACTGTTTCACTGATTGTATTGGGCAATTTCATAGTTTAATGTTTTAATTTATTCTAGAATGTTTTTTTTTTTTTTTTTATTATTTTTATATATATATATATATATCTCTAGTAGGTAGTTATAGTTAGGACCTAGTTTCCATAGGAAAAGGGTTTTTTGATTTGCCAATATCTTTGGCGACGGTTGACAATTTTCAAAACTAATAGGGCGCTCCGGTCAGCTTCTGTCTTGAAAGTTTCGGGGTGATTCGTCAAGCGGGGGCAGAGAAAAAAAGGGGGTCCCAAAACGCGTTTTCTCCATGTTAATTTCCATAGGAAACTTTAGACAAAGCTACAGCCCGAACTGCTGAACGGAAATTACACCAAATTTGGCAAAAAGGTAGCTCTTGGTTCAGAAAGTGTTCTTTTTTTAAATGGTGTAAATCCGTTCAGTAGTTCCTGAAATATTCATGTTTAAGAATATATTTATATACAAGGTGACCGTGGTGGATCCGCGAACCCTCCCGAGCACAAGCTTGATTCTGATTGGCTGCCAACACTTCAAACCAGGAAGTGTTGGCAGCCATCTTGTGACTCGGTTGAAAAGAGTCACAAGCAAAAAGGTAAGAAAATGATTAAAAAAATAAAAGGGGGCAGGGTAGAAACACCCTGACCCCCTAGGCCTGCTCAGGGGCTCCCACAGGGACCCCCAGGGCCGAAAAAAGCATTTTTAAAATATATTTTTGGTGGAATTCGTGCTGGGTGCGCGAATCCGGCCGGAAAAAAAAAAAAACGTCGCGGCCTTCCGCGCTTCGTTTTATTAAGCCCCCCGGGTGGGCCAAGTCCCGGGGGGCAATGTATCATTATCAGGTGGAGGCCCGCGGGGGCCCCGGCAGCCCTGGGGACGCCACCTCCCCGGGCTTTGTTGTTAATGTGTGGGGGGGGCACGTGCCCCCCCACAGCTCCAGGGACCACCACCTCCCCGGGGCTTTTCATAAAAAATGCGTGGGGGGAATTCCTGCCCCCCCACACTGCTCCGGGGACCGCCACCTCCCCGTGGCACACTGAAATTAAGGTCAGGGGGTCTGGCAGGCCCCCCAAGCCCTAGGGACCACCACCTCCCTGGGGCACTAATTATGTTAATGTGGGGCTCTGTTGGGGGCCCCAGGGACCACCATCTCCCCGGGGTTACATATATGTTGGGAGGGGGGCCACGCGGCCCCTCCCTCCTGGAGCCCTCCATGGCCCTGGGGACCGCCACCCCCCAAGGCCCGCTCCAGGAATCGACATGCACAAATGCCGAGGCACACAGAATCAGTCCAAAAAGAATAAAGTAGGTAGTAGCACAGATAGTCACAGTGAGTCCATCAGATATTTCTTTTATTTTCTTCTTGTTCTCAAATATCTAAATACAAAAAAAACACACTGGCAGCCGACACGTGTTTCATCCAGCAGGACCTTTTCAAGGCTAAGATCCAATGGTATATGCACCTGGCACCACCGTAGAACAGTGTACCGGACGTACGGAAGGACACACAAAGTCTGATCATCTGAGGAAGCCCAGATCAGTTATACAAAGCTTCGTCCTCTAGGTATTCAATGGTTCCCAAGTAAAAAGCACAGTTTCCAAGTCCTGTGAATCGTGATTTGTGTGACCCGCCTTTATTTCTGCGAGTATCCTGTACTTGTGTGTAAACCTCACCGCCTGAAGATTCCAAATCCCAGTAGTCTGTGAGAGCTTGCACCAAAGTTAAATCCGTTACTGGAGAAAGCACGAACCAGTAAACGTCCTGTCCGTTCCTAAGTATACCCCCACAGGAGCCGTCATGTTAATCTTGAGGCATTATGGCAGAGAAACAGCCCATTCCAAAGCCCTGATAAGCTAGGTCTGGTAAGTCGGAAGACGAACCAGCAGTATCCCGTCAGTTTAAGGAAAGGAAAGGCACCAGCAATGTCCCGGGGTGCCCACCCCCGGGACATTGCAGTTTGCAATGACAGGGCAAGAGACTGCTCCCGCCCTGTCATTGCAAACTTGTGCTTCGCTACATGGAAGCGAGAGCAGGAAACCTGCTCTCGCTTCCATGAAGCGAAGCAAATTGATTTTGGACAAGGGGAGCTGCATGTTTGCAGCTCCCCTTGTCCAAAAGCAATCCTGGCTCCCGCAGGAGACTGGGAGCCGGCTGGGACCGCGGGGGCATTGGGGCTCCCCCCGTGGTCCCCAACGTGAGGCCAGGCACCGGGGGATGGGGTCCCGGGGCAAAAAGTGGCAAAGAGAAGGGGGGCCACGTGGCCCCCCCTCCGTAATAAATAAAAAAAGATGGTAAAGAGGCAAAGCCGAAAAAGCCCTCCCCCCTCCTTTAAATGTAATTTTTTTTTTTTTTTTTAAACAAGTGGCCATGTGAAATTGGCCTCGGGAGGGGGGCCACGCGGCCCCATTCCAGTTTTTTAAAATTATTTTAATAAAAAATGGGTCTGGCCCTGGAGGGTTGGGGTGCCCAGCGCCCAAAAACTATTAAGAGAAGAGGGGCCACACAACCCCCCTAAAAAAAAAAAAGAAAGGAGAATCCGGCATCTTGCCGGAGGCCCCGCCCCTCCCTGCATCACTCTGCAAACGCGCCTCCTGGCGCGTTTTGGGTTGGGGGATTAAGTCCCCTTGAATCCTAAGGGTCCTTAGGGGCCAACTATCCCACCAGGTACCTCCAGTAAGCCCCACACAGTGGGATTCCTGAGAAGTGGTCGGAGGCTATGCCCCTTTTTAGACCACTCTGCAAACACGCCTCTTGGTGCACTGCTGGTGGGGCGATGAGGTCCTCTTATGTCCTGAGGACCTCAGGACTAAAGTGGACTTCATCCCCCGAGCAGCAGTGCGCCAAGAGGCGCGTTTGCAGAGTGGTGGAGAAAGGGGGCGTGGCCTGTGTCCACCTCTCAGCAATCCCACTATCTGGGGCTTACTGGAGGTATCAGGTAGGCTAGTTGGCCCCTAAGGACCCCCAGCAGCGAGGGGGACTTTAATCCCATCCAAAAGCACGCCAGGAGGTGCATTTGCAGAGTGGTGGGCAAAGGGGGCGTGGCCTGCTATGAGAACTTAGCAATCCTGCTGTGTGTGGGACTTCCTGGAGGTAATAGGAGGGGTAGTTGGCCCCCAAAGATGTCCTTGGGGCCAACTACCCCTCCTGTTACCTCCAGTAAGTTCCACACAGTGGGATTGCTAAGAGGTCTTCGGAGGCCACGCCCCCTTTCTCTACCACTCGGCAAACGCACCTTCTGGCACACTACGGGTTGGGGGATAAAGTCCAATTTACTCCTGAGGGACTTTAGGGGCCAAGAAGCCCTCCTGGTACCTCCTGTAAGTCCTAAGCAGCGGAATTCCTGAGCGCTGGTCAGAGTGCCAGCACCCTTTCGCCACCACTCTGCTAACATGACTACTAGTTAAAGAAGCATTTGCAATGTAATAGGTTTCGCATTTCCGAGAGGTAGAGCTATTGGCGTTGTAAATGTAAAAGTTTTTTACTAATTTTTTTGGAGTGGTGTGGATGTACTTTGAGTGTAGTGGAATTATGTGGTATGTTGTGCAGTGAAATTATGTGGATAGAAAGTATGTGGTATTTAGTGTATAGGAAATCTATAGAGTGGGATTATGTGCTGTGGAGAGTAATTATGTGGCATGGTAGTCTGTGTTGTGGAGTGGTAACCTCAGGTTTAGTCTTCCTCGTTTCCATAGAAGCTAAACTATAAACTCAATGAGACAAAAAAAGAAGGAACCACTGGGGAGCACTTCTGGACCTAGTCAGAGGTATGAGCAGGGCCACTGGAATTATGCGACTGTTTGGCTGCACCGACTTTCGCACAATTATACATTTTCCGTATTTGCCACATAATCCATCGTCAGCTGCATAATCTGTAGATTTGAACAAAAAAAACCTTGTTTCTAGTTCAAATGGCTGAAACGTTACCAAAAGTGCAGCGACAAGTGTTACAGCGTGGTGGAAGGCCCTTTGCAAACCTAAAATGGTCACCTGACACTTATTGCTAAATGTGGGTGTTAAATTGGTACTAATGGTGTGCAAACCACTCTTTCTTCTTTCTGCGCCTCTCTTGCCTCTTTCTGCATTTCTGTTGCTTCTTTCTGCACTTCTCTTGCCTCCTTCTGCACCTCTGTTGCTTCTTTCTGCACTTCCCTTGCCTCTTTCTGCACCCCTCTTGCCTCTTTCTGCGCCTCTGTTGCTTCTTTCTGCACCACTGTTCCCTTTTTCTGTACCTCTCTTGCCTGTTTCTGCAACTCTCTTGCCTCTTTCTCCAGTTCTCTTGCCTCCTTCTGCACCTCTGATGCTTCTTTCTGCACTTTTCTTACCTCTTTCTGCACCGCTCTTGTCTGTTTCTGTACCTCTGTTGGTTCTTTCTGCACTGCTCTTGCTTCTTTCTGGACCTCTCTTGCAAATTTCTGCACTCCTCTTGCCTCTTTCTGCACTCCTCTTGCCTCCTTCTGCACCTCTATTGGTTCTTTCTGCGCTGCTATTGGTTCTTTCTGCGCTGCTCTTGCTTCTTTCTGCACCTCTTTTGCCTCTTTCTGCACCTCTTTTGCCTCTTTCTGCACCTCTTTTGCCTCTTTCTGCAACTCTCTTGCCTCTTTCTGCAACTCTCTTGCCTCTTTCTGCAACTCTCTTGCCTCTTTCTGCAACTCTCTTGCCTCTTTTTGTACCTCTGTTGGTTCTTTCTGCACTGCTATTGCTTCTTTCTGCACCTCTTTGGCCTGTTTCGGCAACTCTCTTGCCTCTTTCTGCACCTCTGTTGCCTCTTTCTGCACCCCTAATGACTTTCTGCACCTCTGTTGCTTCTTTCTGCACTTCTCTTGCTTCTTTCTGCACTTCTCTTGCTTCTTTCTGCACTTCGCTTGCTTCTTTCTGCACCCCGCTTGCTTCTTTCTGCACCCTTCTTCCTTCTTTCTGCACCCTTCTTCTTTCTTTCTGCACCCGTCTTCTTTCTTTCTGCACCCGTCTTTCTTCTTTCTGCACCCCTGTTCCCTTTTTCTGCACCTCTCTTGCCTGTTTCTGCAACTCTTGTGCCTCTTTCTGCACTTCTCTTGCCTCTTTCTGCACCCCTCTTGTCTGTTTCTGCACCTCTGTTGGTACTTTCTGCACTGCTCTTGCTTCTTTCTGCACCTCTTTGGCCTGTTTCGGCAACGCTCTGGTCTCTTTCTGCACTTCTCTTGCCTCTTTCTGCACCCCTGTTGCCTCTTTCTGCACCCCTAATGACTCTTTCTGCACCTCTGTTGCTTCTTTCTGCACCTCTGTTGCTTCTTTCTGCACTTCTCTTGCTTCTTTCTGCACCCTTCTTCCTTCTTTCTGCACCCTTCTTCTTTCTTTCTGCACCCGTCTTCCTTCTTTCTGCACCCCTGTTCCCTTTTTCTGCACCTCTCTTGCCTGTTTCTGCAACTCTCACCTCTTTCTGCAGTTCTCTTGCCTCCTTCTGCACCTCCGATGCTTCTTTCTGCACTACTCTTGCCTCTTTCTGCACCCCTCTTGTCTGTTTCTGCACCTCTGTTGGTTCTTTCTGCATTGCAATTGCTTCTTTCTGGACCTCTCTTGCAAATGTCTGCACCCCTCTTGCCTCTTCCTGCACCCTTCTTCCCTCTTTCTGCAGCTCTCTTGCCTCTTTCTGCACCCATGTTCTCTTTTTCTGCACCTCTCTTGCCTCTTTCTGCAGCTCTCTTGCCTCTTTCTGCAGCTCTCTTGCCTCTTTCTGCACCTCTCTTGCCTCTTTCTGCAACTCTCTTGCCTCTTTCTGCAACTCTCTTGCCTCTTTCTGCAGCTCTCTTGCCTCTTTCTGCACCCCTCTTGTCTGTTTCTGCACCTCTGTGGTTCTTTCTGCATTGCTATTGCTTCTTTCTGGACCTCTCTTGCAAATGTCTGCACCCCTCTTGGCTCCTTCTGCACCTCTGTTGGTTCTTTCTGCACTTCTCTTGCTTTTTTCCGCACCTCTCTTGCTTCTTTCTGCACCCCTCTTGCCTCTTTCTGCACCCCTCTTGCCTCTTTCTGCACCCCTCTTGCCTCTTTCTGCACCCCTCTTTCTGCACCCCTCTTGCCTCTTTCTGCACCCCTCTTTCCTCTTTCTGCACCCCTCTTGCCTCTTTCTGCACCCCTCTTGCCTCTTTCTGCACCCTTCTTCCCTCTTTCTGCTACTCTCTTGCCTCTTTCTGCAGCTCTTTTCTGCACCCCTCTTGCCTCTATCTGTACCCCTCTTGCCTCTTTCTGTACCCCTCTTGCCTCTTTCTGTACCCCTCTTGACTCTTTCTGTACCCCTCTTGACTCTTTCTGTACCCCTCTTGACTCTTTCTGTACCCCTCTTGCCTCTTTCTGTACCCCTCTTGCCTCTTTCTGTACCCCTCTTCCTTCTTTCTGCAGCCCTCTTCCTTCTTTCTGCACCCCTCTTCCTTCCTTCTTTCTGCACCTCTCTTGCCTCGGTCTGCAACCCCCTTCCATCTTTCTGCAACTCTCTTGCTTCTTTCTGAACTTCTCTTGCCTCTTTCTGTACTGAAAAGGGAAGTGCAAGCTGTCAAGTTTAAAGGTCTGCGTGCTCTTGTGACTGAGGTATATGTCTACTTGAAAATGTATTCTCACATGTGTTATGCATCTGAAGATGATAGCTTAAAAAGTGGGTAACTTCTCCTATAGGTGGTCAAATCTTATTACTGCTCTGTCATTTGGTTGCACAAGCAGACATGCCTTATGCATATAGGTGTTATAGAGCCCCTCAAATATACTATTGAATACCCATGTGCCCTGTATTATGAGCAGAAAGAAATATATACACTTTTTTGTACACAAATTTACAGAGTATGCTGTTTGAAACACAGGTATTCAAGTATTTGTATGTTTCTTTTTATGTAACATGTCACTTGGTAAAAGCAGACACGCATGCATACCTTCACAAACTTGGTCAGACTTACAACAGTGATATGCTTAGGATTGGTGTTGTATATTTGGTAGGCCTAACATTCTGAGCAGTCGATTAATAGTGAATCTTCAAGAGAAAAGTGAGGTTTAAAACATCTTGGGAGAAGGATTAGTGATTAGGCTACTTTGTATGAGTGTTGTAAGGTACAGTCAAAGTAGACCTCTTTCTGCACCTCTGTTGGTTCTTTCTGCACTTCTCTTGCTTCTTTCTCCACCTTTCTTCCTCTTTCTGGACTTCTGTTGCCTCTTTCTGCGTTTTTCTTGCTTCTTTCTGCACCTTTATTCTTCTTTCTGCACCTCTCTTCCCTCTTTCTGCACTTCTCTTGCTTGTTTCTGCACTTTTCCTCCTCTTTCTGCACATGTCCTACCTATATAGGCATAGTTAGAAATTAGCATTTAAAAAATGCTTAGAAATTCACTGAAAAAACCATAGGTTTCAGGGACGTTATAGTTTGAAATTAGCATTTAAAAAACCTTAGAAATTCACTAAAAAAAACATAGGTTTCAGGGACGTTATAGTTAGAAAGTAGCATTTAAAAAACCTTAGAAATTCACTGAAAAAAACACAGGTTTCAGGGATGTTATAGTTAGGCTGACATTTCACTCGTACAAAACCAGAGAAATTCATCAGTTATAGTTAGCTGAGCTAACTATAACTCGTGCCCCCGCAATGCACTGCTGATGACGCCACATATTACATCACTCATGACATGGTCAGTGACATCACTGATGTTATCACTGATGATATCTCAAATGATATCTCAAATGACATCACTGATGACATCCAGTGACTGTGTGTTTCTAAAAAGTTTAAGTATGTGTGTATATATATATTCACTGAAAAAATCATAGGTTTCAGGCACGTTATAGTTCGAAATTAGCATTTAAAAAACCTTAGAAATTCACTGAAAAAACCATAGGTTTCAGGGGCATTCTAGTTAGTTGGACATTTAACTCGTACAAAACCATAGAAATTCCCCCGTTATAGTTAGTTCAGCTAACTATAACTTGCGCGCCCGCAATGCACTGCTGATGATGTCACATATTACATCACTCATGACATGGTCAGTGACATCACTCATGACATCACTGATGACATCTCAAATGACATCACTGATGACATCACTGATGACATCATCCTTGTGATAGAGTGGCAGACCTCCTCTCACCCTAATATAACCTTTGATACACTCAAAAATACAAACTAACATTTTCAAAACAATGGACATACCAATACCAGTTACAACACTCCTATTCAGTAATTCCAAGATCTACACACACATCCACTCATTCACCAACAGTCCCTATACAGTCACTCATACATGTACTCACTCATCATATGTACTCATACACCTATACATCCTGTTACACACCGCCACTCATCCAAAGAGTTACTCACACACATAGTCACACATGCAAACAAAGTATCAAACATCCATTTACTTGCATATACAGTTATACACACACTACCACACTTACTTCTACAGAAACTTACACATACTTACTCTCTTAAACAATCACTTATAGAAACACCTACTTATTTGTACAGGAACTCTTCCAATCTTTCACTCTCACATATACTCACTTATATACCCCAATATTCACATATACTAGTTTAAAACATATGTAGTTACTCATAAAGACACTATTGAGACAGTCATTCACTCACTAACACACCCATACACACATTCATCCACCTATACAGTCCTGCACACATGCTGTCTTCAACACATACAAACAGTGAGTCACTCATTCATGCATCTATGCACTAAGTAATACCCCCACCGAACCATACAGACACTCAGACACTCATACTGATACTCAAAAACCAACTAATAACCCATATAGACACTCATGTAGCTACTCACCAACCCATGCAGCCACTTATACACAAAGTGAGAGACTGATACAGATATTTTCATATTTAAACATTACTCACTAACCCATGTATTCACTAAGATACACTTAGTCAGTTATACAATCAATTTTACAAAACAAAATCATCCATTTAGACACTTATATACCCATTTATTCTTCCATCGACCTTGAGATATACATATATAAAACATATTTAATTTTCAGAAAAACACACATTCACTGGATGATGTCATCAGTGATGTCATTTGAGATGTCATCAGTGATGTCATGAGTGATGTCACTGACCATGTCATGAGTGATGTAATATGTGACGTCATCAGCAGTGCATTGCGGAGTGCAGCGAGTTATAGTTAGCTGAACTAACTATAACGGGGGAATTTCTATGGTTTTGTACGAGTTAAATGTCCAACTAACTATAATGCCCCTGAAACCTATGGTTTTTTCAGTGAATTTCTAAGGTTTTTTAAATGCTAATTTCTAACTATAACGTGCCTGAAACCTATGGTTGTTTCAGTGAATTTCTAAGGTTTTTTAAATGCTAATTTCTAACTATAACGTGCCTGAAACCTATGGTTTTTTCAGTGAATGTATATATATTTATTATACTATGTATACATGTGAAAATGTCTCGGTCCGCCCGTTTGCCTCGGTGGCACGGAAAAAATGGGTGGAACTGACGTCAGCACGCCGACGAGGTCCTCTTATGGCTCCAATAACGTCATACGGTGTTGCGAGCGGAGCCGTGCTATTATGACGTCCTCGTTGACGTGGGAGAGCTAGGAAAGAATTTCCGTGGAATGCTGGTGCAGGGGATATTCACCTAAGTGTTCAGGCTAGTCCTTTGGGAGCAACTGTTTATGTTGCCACTCCAGAAACCAAAACCAATGATCCGAGGGCAGAGGCCCTGCAGATGGCACACGAGGTGGGGTGCCCAGTCGTGTGCACCGGCGGGGCAGCGAAGTGACAAGCACCACAACCCACAAAAAGGTAACGAGGGCACTGAATAACACAGGATCTTCTCTTTGCATCTGGCAGGAACAATGAAGTTAAAATGCCCTAGTACCAAAATGTAGAATTAGTGCTACAACGGTCTTCAAGAGGACCTGCGATGCCGCTTCTGCCTCCCGTACCCTGGAGGCGGCACATGGGTCACGCGGTACGGTCATACTGCGGTGGGACGCACACTCGTTGACCTCTCATGGCACTGCTCCACACTTCAGGGAGGACGCTTTCCATTAGCTATGTTTTCTGATGACGTTTCGCGCCGGGACCGTCCAACAACAGAACTTCTTTAGATCCAAACAGACTCTTCCACTGTCTCACCGGAAGTGAAACCAGGCCACGCAGACACTTTCACAATACAACAGCCGGGAATGCACTTTTCGGTAAAAAACACATTCCTTCCTCCTAATTAATCAAATAAACGTCTCACTGAAGAACAGGGGCCAGCTTCGATCGGTAAACAGCCGTTACAACGACTTTTTACTTCGCGATACCATTACAACGCATGCATTACCACGCATGCGTTGTACATCACGAAGTCATTACTACGCATTTTTAGAACGCATGGTCATTTACCACGCATGCCTTTACAACGAATTTTGTTGTAAAGGTATGTATGGTAAATGACCATGCGTTCTAAAAAACATGTAGACGATCCACGTCCTTGTAAGGAAACAGAAGCTGTTCCGTTTCCTCACAACGACGTGCACCGCCCCTCAGAGACGACGTGAAGCAGGAACCACGAGGAGAGAGGAACCACGAGGAGTGAGAGGTAAGGGGGATTGGGCATGGGCATGGGGTGGGGGTTTCTTTTCTAGGGTTTAGGGTAGTGCAGTGGTGTTTGGGTGGTGTAGGGGTTGTGCTGGGGGTAGTGTTTTAGGGTTTAGGGTAGTGCAGTGGTGTTTGGGTAGAGTAGGGGTCGTGCTGGGGGTAGTGTTTTAGGGTTTAGGGTAGTGAAGTAGTGTAGGGGTCGTGATGGGGTAGTGTTTTAGGGTTTAGGGTAGTGCAGTGGTGTATGGGTAGTGTAGGGGTCGTGCTGGGGTAGTGTTTTAGGGTTTAGGGTAGTGCAGTGGTGTTTGGGTAGTGTAGGGGGTCATGCTGGGGGTAGTGTTTTATGGTTTAGGGTAGTGCAGTGGTGTTTGGGTAGTGTAGGGGTCGTGCTGGGGGTAGATTTAGGGTTTAGGGTAGTGCAGTGGTGTTTGGGTAGTGTAGGGAGTCGTGTTGGGGGTAGTGTTTTAGGGTTTAGGGTATTGCAGTGGTGTTTGTGTAGTGTAGGGGGTTGTGCTGGGGTAGTGTTTTAGGGTTTAGGGTAGTGCAGTGGTGTTTGGGTAGTGTAGGGGTTCATGCTGGGGGTAGTGTTTTAGGGTTTAGGGTATGGCAGTGGTGTTTGGGTAGTGTAGGGGGTCGTGCTGGGGGTAGATTTAGGGTTTAGGGTAGTGCAGTGGTGTTTGTATAGTGTAGGGGGTTTAGGGAAGTGCAGTGGTGTTTGTGTAGTGTAGGGGGTCATGCTGGTGGTAGTGTTTTAGGGTTTAGGGTAGTGCAGTGGTGTTTGTGAAGTGTAGGGGGTAGTGTTTTAGGGTTTAGGGTAGTGCAGTGGTGTTTGTGTAGTGTAGGGGGTCATGCTGGGGGTAGTGTTTTAGGGTAGTGCAGTCGTGTTTGGGTAGTGTAGGGGGTCATGTTTTAGGGTATAGGGTAGTGCAGTGGTGTTTGGGTAGTGTAGGGGGTCATGCTGGGGTTAGTGTTTTAGGGTTTAGGGTAGTGGAGTGGTGTTTGGGTAGTGTAGGGGGTCGTGCTGGGGGTAGTGTTTTAGGGGTTAGGGTAGTGCAGTGGTGTTTGTGTATTGTGGGAGGTCATGCTGGGGGTACATTTAGGGTTTAGTGTAGTGCAGTGGTGTTTGGGTAGTGTAGGGAGTCATGCTGGGGGTAGTGTTTTAGGGTTTAGGGTAGTCCAGTGGTGTTTGTGTAGTGTAGGGAGTCGTGCTGGGGGTAGTGGTTTTGGGTAGTGCAGTGGTGTTTGGGTAGTGTAGGGGTCGTGCTGGGGGTAGTGTTTTAGGGTTTAGGGTAGTGCAGTGGTGTTTGTGTAGTGTAGGGGGTCATGCTGGGGGTAGTGTTTTAGGGTTTAGGGTAGTGCAGTGGTGTTTGGGTAGTGTAGGGGGTAATGCTGGGGTAGTGTTTTGGGTTTACGGTAGTGCAGTGGTGTTTGTGTAGTGTAGGGGTCGTGCTGGGGGTAGTGTTTTAGGGTTTAGGGTAGTGCAGTGGTGTTTGTGTAGTGTAGGGGGTAGTGTTTTAGGGTTTAGGGTAGTGCAGTGGTGTTTGTGTACTGTAGAGGGTCGTGCTGGGTTCTAGTGTTTTAGGGTTTAGGGTAGTGCAGTGGTGTTTGGGTAGTGTAGGGGTCGTGTTTTAGGGTTTAGGGTCATGCAGTGGTGTTTGGGTAGTGTAGGGGTCGTGCTGGGGGTAGTGTTTTTGGGTTTAGGGTAGTGTAGTTGTGTTTGGGTAGTGAAGGGGGTCGTGCTGGGGGTAGTGTTTTAGGGTTTAGGGTAGTGCAGTGGTGTTTGTGTAGTGTGGGAGGTCATGCTGGGGTAGATTTAGGGTTTAGTGTAGTGCAGTGGTGTTTGGGTAGTGTAGGGAGTCATGCTGGGGGTAGTGTTTTAGGGTAGTCCAGTGGTGTTTGTGTAGTGTAGGGGGTCGTGCTGGGGGTAGTGTTTTAGGGTTTAGGGTAGTGCAGTGGTGTTTGGGTAGTGTAGGGGGTCGTGCTGGGGGTAGTGTTTTAGGGTTTAGGGTAGTGCAGTGGTGTTTGTGTAGTGTGGGAGGTCATGCTGGGGGTAGATTTAGGATTTAGGGTAGTGCAGTGGTGTTTGTGTAGTGTAGGGGGTCGTGCTGGGGGTAGTGTTTTAGGGTTTAAGGCAGTGCAGTGGTGTTTGTGTAGTGAAGGGGTCGTGCTGGGGGTAGTGTTTTAGGGTTTAGGGTGGTGCAGTGGTGTTTGTGTAGTGTAGGGGGGTTTAGGGAAGTGCAGTGGTGTTTGTGTAGTGTAGGGGGTCATTCTGGTGGTAGTGTTTTAGGGTTTAGGGTAGCGCAGTGGTGTTTGTGTAGTGTAGGGGGTCGTGGTTTAGGGTAGTGCAGTGGTGTTTGTGTAGTGTAGGGGGTCATGCTGGGGGTAGTGTTTTAGGGTAGTGCAGTCGTGTTTGTGTAGTGTAGGGGGTCATGTTTTAGGGTATAGGGTAGTGCAGTGGTGTTTGTGTATTGTGGGAGGTCATGCTGGGGGTACATTTAGGGTTTAGTGTAGTGCAGTGGTGTTTGGGTAGTGTAGGGAGTCATGCTGGGGGTAGTGTTTTAGGGTTTAGGGTAGTCCAGTGGTGTTTGTGTAGTGTAGGGAGTCGTGCTGGGGGTAGTGTTTTAGGGTTTAAGGCAGTGCAGTGGTGTTTGTGTAGTGAAGGGGTCGTGCTGGGGGTAGATTTAGGGTTTAGGGTAGTGCAGTGGTGTTTGTATAGTGTAGGGGGTTTAGGGAAGTGCAGTGGTGTTTGTGTAGTGTAGGGGGTCATGCTGGTGGTAGTGTTTTAGGGTTTAGGGTAGTGCAGTGGTGTTTGTGTAGTGTAGGGGGTAGTGTTTTAGGGTTTAGGGTAGTGCAGTGGTGTTTGTGTAGTGTAGGGGTCATGCTGGGGGTAGTGTTTTAGGGTAGTGCAGTCGTGTTTGTGTAGTGTAGGGGGTCATGTTTTAGGGTATAGGGTAGTGCAGTGGTGTTTGGGTAGTGTAGGGGGTCATGCTGGGGTTAGTGTTTTAGGGTTTAGGGTAGTGCAGTGGTGTTTGGGTAGTGTAGGGGTCGTGCTGGGGGTAGTGTTTTAGGGGTTAGGGTAGTGCAGTGGTGTTCGTGTATTGTGGGAGGTCATGCTGGGGGTACATTTAGGGTTTAGTGTAGTGCAGTGGTGTTTGGGTAGTGTAGGGAGTCATGCTGGGGGTAGTGTTTTAGGGTTTAGGGTAGTGCAGTGGTGTTTGGGTAGTGTAGGGGTAATGCTGGGGTAGTGTTTTGGGTTTACGGTAGTGCAGTGGTGTTTGTGTAGTGTAGGGGGTCGTGCTGGGGGTAGTGTTTTAGGGTTTAGGGTAGTGCAGTGGTGTTTGTGTAGTGTAGGGGTAGTGTTTTAGGGTTTAGGGTAGTGCAGTGGTGTTTGTGTACTGTAGGGGGTCGTGCTGGGTTCTAGTGTTTTAGGGTTTAGGGTAGTGCAGTGGTGTTTGGGTAGTGTAGGGGTCGTGTTTTAGGGTTTAGGGTCATGCAGTGGTGTTTGGGTAGTGTAGGGGGTCGTGCTGGGGGTAGTGTTTTTGGGTTTAGGGTAGTGTAGTTGTGTTTAGGTAGTGAAGGGGGTCGTGCTGGGGGTAGTGTTTTAGGGTTTAGGATAGTGCAGTTGTGTTTAGGTAGTGAAGGGGGTCGTGCTGGGGGTAGTGTTTTAGGGTTTAGGGTAGTGCAGTGGTGTTTGTGTAGTGTGGGAGGTCATGCTGGGGTAGATTTAGGGTTTAGTGTAGTGCAGTGGTGTTTGGGTAGTGTAGGGAGTCATGCTGGGGGTAGTGTTTTAGGGTAGTCCAGTGGTGTTTGTGTAGTGTAGGGAGTCGTGCTGGGGGTAGTGTTTTAGGGTTTAGGGTAGTGCAGTGGTGTTTGTGTAGTGTGGGAGGTCATGCTGGGGGTAGATTTAGGGTTTAGGGTAGTGCAGTGGTGTTTGTGTAGTGTAGGGGGTCGTGCTGGGGGTAGTGTTTTAGGGTTTAAGGCAGTGCAGTGGTGTTTGTGTAGTGAAGGGGTCGTGCTGGGGGTAGTGTTTTAGGTTTAGGGTGGTGCAGTGGTGTTTGTGTAGTGTAGGGGGTTGTGCTGTGGGTAGATTTAGGGTTTAGGGTAGTGCAGTGGTGTTTGGGTAGTGTAGGGAGTCGTGCTGGTGGTAGTGTTTTAGGGTTTAGGGTAGTGCAGTTATGTTTGGGTAGTGTAGGGTGTCGTGCTGGGGGTAGTGTTTTAGGGTTTAGGGTAGTGCAATGGTGTTTGGGTAGTGGAGGGGGTAGTGTTTTAGGGTTTAGGGTAGTGCGCCCAACCAGCCACAATATCTGTGGACAAAGGGGATCCTGACTCTTTGGAACACTCCGCCAATTGAATAATTTGGGTCAAGGGCCCTACCACGTCCAAGACCTATCAATTCCTTTCTTGGGATCCCTCATATACTTGGAGAAAAAGGTACATCGCTTCTCATCAATTTCAGGCGTGTGTGCCACCTTCCCCTTCAGTGAGATCCTGGGGCATTCTCCCCTCATCCTATTCCTGACCTCCCTTTCAAGGGGTTGATGGATTTTCCCCACCACATACTCTGCCACTTTGGCGTCAGGGGTCCACTTTGCCGACCTAGGACGGTAAATTTGGGTAGGCTCGAACATGTCCGAGTGGACCCCGTCCCCAACCGGGGACTGAGAGGACTGGGACTCTGGACGCCAGGGACGCCCCGAGTCCTTATCCTCATCGGAGGAGAAATCGTCCTCCGATACACCCTCTCCCTCTAAGGGAAACCCGCCGTCGGGGTCTACAATAGTGGTGACAGCGTCGCAATTTTCTCCGGGCTCCTCCTCCTCCCGGCAGGGTAAATGTTTTAGCGTTCGCGCACTCTTGAGGAAGGTCTCCGTAAGTTTATCAAATCCTTCCAAGTGCCCCGCGTTATGCTTAACGGCCCTTTGATTCCCCATCTGGGAGCTACTGGGACCCGCTACCACCAGATCTGGCTCACTGAACACCCCAGGGATGCTTTTCGCCAGCTTATCAACCTGATCCCTAAGAGGAGCCAGCGCCCTAGAAATAGCCAGAGAGAGGGCCTTGTCCACTGCTGGAGGGAGAAGTTGGGGGGCCATTCCTCCTCCACTTCCTGGTAGGAGGAGTAAAAATTGTCTTCTGGAGAAGACATGATAGCAGAGGGTGTGAGCACAGAACAAATGCCCTTAAAATCCTTAAGGCAGCCCCCTCGCCGGTGCTCCAACAGCTGGGCTTTCCCCGAAGCTGTTATAAGAATAGACTGAGGCGCAATACCAATTACCACCACCAGGTGGCGCTGGTCACTAACGTGGCCAAGTGGGGAAATCACCGCATAGCGGTGTCAAAATTAGGCGAGGGTTGGTCGGGAATCAAGCGGACACTAAAGGAGTGACCGGATTCCCAAACGCGCGTAAAGACCAGCGGGAGCGCTCGACGGAGCTGCCTCGCTCGGACCAGACGCGCCTGACAGGATCTCACCGCGCGCAGAGCGCACAGCGGGAGAAACTGCGAGGGGGAGAACGCGCTCGGGCAAGAGCCTGCTGCGCAGGGAATATGAAACAATACCAAGGCAATAATGCTAATAACGTGCACAAGAAACCACTATACAAACAGCAACAACGTCAGATTAAGCCAAGAATGTAAGTAATGCACTTAACTGACGAGCAGTGAAGAAAGAGGAAGCGGAAGGGACGTCACGATATTATATACGATGGACTGTGATATGATTGGACTATAGTTGCATTGGAGACTACCCCCCTAATGGTTCATGGGTTGTGTAGTCTTTTGTTTAATGATTGTTGTGTTACGTTTTCTTTGAACTGCTATGCAAATAAAGTGAGGAAAGATATGCATAATCCTCGCCTCCGTCCTGCCATAGAATTCATTAAACTTTATTCGATCTGATTTAGAAACATAGATCATAAAAGTGTACATAAAAACAGTAAATCCTCTTTCCTAATACAATACAGTGAGAATTAATTAAAACCAGTAGGTAAAAACGGGTGTTACAAAGCCCGGTTCAGAGCAACTTCAGGTTAACAGAATCATAAAGTTCAATGTTTCGCAAGATCAATCTTATGTACTTCGTGCAAAATACGCATTAAGGGGTCCAAGTAAGATGTAACGCTCCAATACCTGACCAGTCTGCACTAAATAAAACTGCAGAAAAACTAAAAATAAAAAGTGTTTTGCACACTTGTCATTGGGCTATATGTGGGCTACATCTGGGTGATATTTGTGCTACATTTGGGCTCTTTTTTCTCTGGTGGCCATCTTGGGAGACTTATTTGTTATGAAGTTTCCTAATTTCCTCATTTACTGCAGTCTCCTCAGTAGGAAATGCTTTCAGTTTTTTACTTTGATTCCATCAAGAAGGCATTCAGATGTGTGTCACATTTGCCATAAATTCAGAATGTTAGCACTCTAGTTGTTCATTAGATCACTGTAGTAAAGCTACTGCTCACCAGGGAGTTAACTGGAAGTCTACTGCTGGTATTGAAAGTGATTGTTTCAGTCTGCATGTCAGAATTTTCTAATGAAATAGAAGAGGATTTGAGATCTCACTTAAAACATGCCCTACATTTTCTTTCTGCAGCACTAACCATAATTTCTATGGCAAAATGAACCCCCTCGTTTTGTTCCTTTTTAAATTAAATGTTTTAAGAGTTACCAGTTTATTCCAATCAAGATGGCTTCAGGTGTGCCATAATTTTGTCATAAGTAATACTGTTAGCTCTCTAGTTGTTCTTTAGAACACTCTGGGAAGCTGCAGTAGAACACAAAGGCATCAACTGACAGTCTCTGCCCTTGTTGGATGTACATGTTTTACTGAGAATGTCAGACTTCATTCTCACATGACTGAGAAAGATAATGTGAATTTACAGAAAATATGCTCTCATTTTAGCTTCTGGAGCACCTTCCAAAACTCTATGGGACAAGCATGTGAAAATAGTTTTCTCTCAAACATGATTCATGATATCCCAGCAGAAGGTTTTTCACAGGGTAAAATCACCTTAGAACACACCACAATTCCTGAAATTAGTATGGTACCATCAACAAATGAATTCTAATGTAACTAAAGTCTGTTATCACCCTTTATAGTTCTCCTTTTGGTAACCCTCAAAATCTTTGATTCACTACAATGCATTTCAATGGGGTACTATCATGTATATTGGTCCCAAGATGGCTGCCAGCAATTCCAGGATGAATTGCTGACAGCCAATCAGATCTCACAATGACATGTGTGGTTAGGCTCCGCCCATATATATATGTGTTTTTACTTTTGATTTTCTCAGCAACTACTGAACGGATTTACACCATTTAACAAAAAGGGTTCTTTCTGAACCAAGAACTACCTCTTTGCCAAATTTGGTGTAATTCCGTTCAGCAGTTCGGGCTGTAGCCGTGTCTAAAGTTTCCTATGGGAAAATGAATGGGGAAAACACGTTTTGGGACCCCCCTTTTTTCTCGGCCCCCGCTTGCCGAATCACCCCGAAACTTTCAGGATAGGAGCAGACCGGAGCGGGCCATAAGTTTTGAAAATTTCGCGAAGATTCATCAACCGGCGCCAAAGTTATTGGAAATAGAATGTTGTGAATTTCCTATGGAAAATAGGTCCTAACTATAACTATCTACTGGCGACCGCCAGTAGAATATATATATATATATATATATATATATATATATATATATATATATATATATGCCAAGGTGTTTTGATGAATGAGTGGGTGTATGAGTGTCTCAATAGATAATTTAGTGGGTGCGTGACTGTATAAGTGAGTGATTAAACGTGTCTTAGTGAATGCATGGGTGAATGCCCAATCTGTGTGAATGTCTGTATGAGTCTGTCAGTTGGTGTGTAAGTGGCTGCATGCGTTGCTGAGTAGCTACATGAGTGTCTATATGGGTTAATGATTGGTTGTCTGAGTACCTGTGTGGGTGGGTGGGGGTGTGTGACTCCCTGCATGGATGTGTGAGTGGGTGATTTACTGGGTGTATGGGTTCATGAGTGCGTGTGCAAGGGGCTGTATGGGTGAGTGACTATGCGTATGGCTGTGTTCGTGAGTGAGTGGATATCTCAGTGGTATATATGTGAGTAACTACATATTTGTAAGGCAGTATATGTAAGTGTTAGAGTATATAAGTGACTATATGTGAGAGTGAGGATTGTGAGAGTGACTGTATGGATGAGTGTGTGCTTGTGTCAGTGATTGTATAAGAGAGTATGTGTTAGTATCTGTATGAATAAGTGAGGTGGGGTGTGTGTATAGGTGAGTAAATGGCAATGTGATTGATTCTTTGCGTGGCTGACTAGGTGTATTTGTAACTCTATGGGTGAGTGGCAGTGTGTGAGTGTCTGTATGGGTATATAATTGCATATATCAGTGGCTGTATAGATAAGTGACTGCAGGAATGAGTGATTGTATGGGTGAGTGAGTGAATGTGTGTACACCTATGAATCAGTGAGTGGGTATGTATTAACTGGTATTGGTGTGTCTATGGTTTCGAGTATGGTAGTCTGTATTTTAGAGTGGGTGTATCAAAGGTTATATTAGGGTGTGAGGAGGTGCATCCGATATTAAGTGGATGATGTCATCAGTTATGTCACTGACCATGTCATGAGTGATGTAATATGTGACGGTAACCCTTCCATCACCAATCTTGGATCAGCTTGGCCAAATTGTCTTGGTCCTGCCCCCCAAACCCAGATCAAAAACCTAGGCATGTGGTTGGACAAGTACCTCAAATTCGTTCATCATGCAATGAAGCTGGCTACCACCTGTTATGGCATCCTTAGGATGCTTCGGAAAGTCCTCCCTCTCCTTCCCTTCTTAGCAATGAGACTCATGGTCCAGGCCTTAATCCTCTCTCGCCTGGACTATGGAAATACCCTGTATTTAGAGGTTCTTCGATCCACCACTAAGAAGCTACAAATCATCCAAAACTGTGCAGCACGTCTTATTCAGAATCCCCAACAGCCAATCTGCTTCACCTGCGCTGAATGCCCTCCATTGGCTGCCAATCATGGAGAGAATAAAATTAAAATCTCTTTGTATAGCCCACAAGTCTTTTCGGGGGAGCGAGCCCCCAATCAGTCGGGATATCATCACTCCATACTGTCCTAATAGATGCCTACGATCAACTCACCTTGGCCTTGCCTCATTTTCCAGAATTCAACGAGTGAGAGGGGGAGGTCGTTCCTTCTCTCATAACGTTGCTAAACTCTGGAACGCTCTTCCCTCTCATCTCCGCTTAGAGGTGAATCATTTTGCTTTTCGGAAGCACCTCAAAACCTGGCTTTTCCAAAACTCCAACCACTAGCCTTCACTCTGTCAGTCTGTAGTCGCTGCTAGCGCTAGGAGGCCTTCGGGTAGCCATGTGCTCTAGAAGTACTATTAACAATAACAGTGCATTGCGGGGGTGCGAGTTACAGTTTGCTCAGCTAACTATAACGGACGAATTTCTCTGGTTTTGTTCGAGTGAAATGTCAGCCTAACTATAACATCCCTGAAACCTGTATTTTGTCCAGTGAATTTCTAAGGTTTTTTAAATGCTAATTTCTAACTAGAACGTCCCTGAAACCTATGGTTTTTGCAGAGAATTTCTAAGGTTTTTTAAATGCTAATTTCTAACTATAACGTCCCTGAAACCTATGTTTTTTTCAGTGACTATATATATATATATATATGTGTGTGTGTGTGTGTGTGTGTATATATATATATATATATATATGTTTTAAAATAAATTAAAAATAATAGTTTATTAATAGTTTTAAAGTAAATATATATATGTATAAATTATGTTTGTGTATTTCTTTTAAATTAAGTTTATTTGTAACATTTTGTAACAATGTTTATTAAATTCAATTTTTTTAAAAATTAATATTAATATTTAATATATATATATATATATATATATATAAATCGATATTTTTTACATCAATATTTTTGATTCAATATTTTTGTACTTACCTGTGTAGGTATGGGAGTCGATATTTTTGTAGTCTATATATTTTTTTCGATATTTTGAACATCGATATTCTATTGGTGGACCAAATTACAGAGATGACAGGCGAATGACCCTTGGAGACCGTCCTGCAACACCTAAGACTCCCACTGACTAAACAACAACATGTATTAGAACAGAATCTGGAGAGAAAAGTGCCCATCGACTAAAAGCAACATGAATATGGTGACTGAAACTATGGGCCTGATTTAGAGTTTGGCGGAGGGGTTCACTCCATCACAAACGTGACAGATATCCTATCCACTGTATTACGATCCCATTATAACCTATGGTAATCGTAATACGGCGGACGGGATATCCATGCCGTTTGTGACTGAGTAACCCATCCGCCAAACTCTAAATAAGGCCTATGGCTAGATAGAGGTGTAAGAAGTGAAAAGCTTGCTTGACCTGAGGAGTACACTGGAGTCAGATGGGAAGATCAGAGTATAATAAGTATTAAACAAATTTGATGGAATACAATGATTGGTTGAGAAACAAAAGATGTTGATAGATTACCACGGTCCATTCTCATCTAATGTGGTGGGTGGTACGGAGGTGAGGGAGTTGAATAAAAGCACATTGTCTCCACAGTCACAGTACCTACTGTTGTGCTTGCAAGGGTTGAGTAGAGCTATTGTTCATATTTGAACACGTTTAGCCAGTTATTATATTGGAGCAAATGACATGTCGTGCATTGAGTAAACTGACAGTTTTAAGGTCACGTGTGATAGAGTGGGGAGTTGGCAATTGGGGTATTACAATAATTACACATGTGGTTAATCAAGGTTGCACGCTACTGGCAAACATACACATACACATACACATACACATACACATACACATACACATACACATACACATACACATACACTGGAATGTTGGAAGTTAACTGACTACCAGAATCAATCTAAAAAACAATGTCAAAGCCTTAGCATGTTAGACTTGGAATTTGGACAGTTTGGCCTGTGGGTTAAAAAGAGGTATGGTAGCAACAAACGTTGTCTAAACTAAAGGGTGAAATAATCTTTCTGCACGGAACGCACCCACTAGGCAACAAATAAAACTTTATATTCTGTGGCAAATGTAAACTGGTGTGCTGCGAAGGTTACTCCAGTAGATACTGTGAGGTGGCCTTACTGTTGAGAATTTTTTTTACAACAATACATGTAGAAAAAAAAACTGGTTTGATACTTATAGTAGTAACACTGCAGCATTGGGGATGTGGGAGAGGGAGAAACTGGTTTTACTAAATGTTTATGTTCCACCACGTAGGAGGTCCTTCATGTTAAAGATTCTGGCAAAACTCCTGTTGGATCTCCACAGGTTTCACGAGACAAGATTTCAGTTTGGTAAAGGATTTTTGAAGAGAACAGATCAGGGCAACCATGCATGTGACAAATACGCAGTACAAAGCCATCTAAGCAGCCTCATGGTATCTGGAGGTGACTCATTGAAACAAATGGATGTTTTCATACTATTCCAGTGCACACAATATATACTCTTAAGCTAACCATTTCTTTACCATTAGCTCTCATGCATAGAGATTCAGCAGGGCCTCATGTATGGCAAGAGGAATATCGGACCAATTGCCATTGATAATAGAATCTGATAGAGACTTCTAGACGCATATTCCTTACTTTAGAATATCCCCCAGGCGTCAGACTGGATCCAGAAAATCTTGAGTACCTGTGTGTACCAGTAGGTGGCGTTGAATAGCTCCGCCTCGTAGGTGTCGTCTGTGCTGGATCTGATGTGCGCTGTGCCTATATAGGTGCCACCCCAGTGCAGTTCCTTTCTTTCTGCGCCAAAGGCGTTACTACGTACGAGCTTCCTTGGTCAATTTCTGACCAATTCTTTCAACATTATTTTGACTTTTTTGAGCATTTTGCTCCCAGTGAACCTTAGGGATGTCCCCTAAAAAGCTAGTGGATTTTAAACCATGTGGGACCTGTCGCAGACAAATCTCTGTGATGGACGCTGATCTGGTTTGCCTGTTGTGCCTGGAGACAGACCAAGACTCCAGGAACTGACCCTACTGCCACACCATGGATGCGGAAGACTAAGCTACTGTTGTCCCATCATCGGAAAATCGCTTTAGGTCCCAGCCAATTCTCCGAGTCGTTCCTGTTGGTTGTCGAAGTCGTCGTCTGGTAGGTCCCACAAACCTAAAAAATCCAAGAAGTCAAAGCGCTCTTCGACTTTTCCGCACCAGTCCAAGTCCTCAAACATGGCGTGGGAATGACACCACAAGTCAAGGCCTTGCTCTGCACTCCACCTGCAGAGCCTGAGCCAGGTTCTGCCCCGGGCTTCCCTGAATTTCCTGGATCTGCAGAGACCGCCGCTCAAGTCATGGAGTTTTATGAGGTCATGCACCTCATTTGTGGGCATGTGATCCCATCTGGAGTGCCTTTGAGTCTCAGTGGTCTGGGAGGTGCTCCAGCTGGATTGCCTAGAAACAATGCAGCGGTGCTGTGGGTCTCTTTCCACATATCACCATGAAGTCATCCTACAATAAACTCTCTCTCCGTCAACGTATTTTTTCTCTCCAATCAGGTGTTTTATATCAAATACTATTTTTCAGCAGCACATACGGCACAGTGCTGTAGTGTAGTTCCTATTTCCCTAATAGGCTCTGCGCATTGGAATAATATAACCTATAGGCTGGTCATAGGACTACGGTTCGGTATGTCCCTATCGAGTATATTAAACTTAATTACTTGTGCCAGCTAGCTCAGAGGCCACTAGAAACTCCTTGAGAACAAGAAGGGAGTAGTTTCTGGCAACCGCATAAACATGACCACTTTGTTTCCCTTTAGAATCGGAACACGTCTCAGAATCATGGAAACAATAGATAAGTTTCACTCAGTCAATCGTGCATGCTTTGTTTCTACAGAGTTACACAGAAAGGAAAGACGGGCGTTTCAATAAAAGGGTTTTATTGAACAGTCTTGTTTCTCGTGTAAGAGATTTGTGCTGTTATGATCACAAGACAGTATGCAAGATAAATAATGTACAGCGTAAGCAGTAGAAATAAATAATACTGCGCTAGCATTATCTTTTAGCATATATTCACGTACATAAATAACATGAGCTAAAAATGCGAGTACTCATACGATGCGTCTCTAAGCTAGTTCTACCCCAATGTACCTAACCTAGTCTAGGTGTAGGGAAAGGTAAGAAGTAGGTGGAGTATTCTCTAGTGTGATATACTAAGAGTATGTCAAGTCTAGTATGCCAAGACTCCCTCTAGGTTCTAGTCAGCTCCATACCTTGAGAATGAGAGAGGTGGGAATCTCTTGCCGGATCTGGAACTCTAACACCCCGCGAAGGGAGTCAGAACACTGGAAGCTGGATTCTTCTGCGTGCAGGAATGACAGCGTCTTCTCAGTGCGTCAGGCCGGGATACGGGCTCCTCTGAAGTCGAGGTGTCCTCTAACTTGCTTGGGCAAGGGAAGGTATATTTATACCTGGTAGGTGCCTTGGATTGTTAGCATTGACGTAAAGTCGGACAGAGGAAGACGTCAGGAATGAACCCTTAAGGTATAACGGTTCATACATAATAGATGAGTTCTTGGAGAAATCAATAGTCCTGTGCTAGGGGAACTCCCGAAGCTTAAGGGTCTGGTTTCTAAGAACTCGTGACGTTAGGGTGGACGGATGTCGGTGACCATGCCTGTATTTGGAGTGCACGACTAATGCCTAAATAAGGACTGGGATTCTATGCCTACATAAGGGCAATGCGAATTGCGCCTATATAAGGACATGATTCAGGAAAACCTATATACGGACACCTAAAGCGGAATACAACACCCACTCCACTTTCGAATGAACGATAATACTAAATGCTAAACATTTAAATGCTAAACATAAAATTGAGTACCACATGTTGCTAAAAACATTTCTAAAAGCATATTAAAAGAAGTTTAAAAATAAACTGTTGAAATGCAATAGGTACTGTACATTTAAAGCATCGTTTTCATTCTAAGCATATAATGGAAGTAAATGTAACATGAATGAATAAACAGAAATATATACATATGATGAAATGGTTGATAAGTTTTCAAAAATCAAAGCCATTGCATATCATGGAATAAAATGAAATGTTAGACAAGTAAGGTGACAATGTGCCCCTGGAAGTATTCAAAGAAGTCCATTTTATAAGACTAGTTCTACTGTAAGCAGATTGTTCATTTTGCCATGTCATTTCAAAAAATGTTAAAAAGAAAAAAGTTCAATTCTGGGAAAAGTTCCAAGTTTGAAAAATATGAAGGCCAAATTTCATTGTTGCCCTGGTACACTGTGAGCCGAATCAAAGTCAGTGGCGTAAACATTAGATCATCTATTTCCGTAGCCAAAATATCGTCTACCGAAGTTGGTGACATTTGGAACACCTCGCTCAGAAGGTTAATTGCACAGAGATGAGAAACATCGCCTTCAGCAGAAGATGCAATGTTTGCGTCCGTTGTTACCTGTGTGCCTGTTGATCCACCTCGTACCTCAGCAGCTGCCGGAAGCGTCTGTGAGATCTCAATGAATGCTGTCATCAGGATTGGTAGCCTCTGGGGACAACACAGAGCATGGGCCGTTATCGGGTCCAGCAGAGTATCGACATCCGTTGGCATGACTGATGGGAGTGTTAGACAGGTGTCTAGCACGCATTCTTCACCGCAAAACAGGCAGCGTAGAACAGGTAAGATGCAATCTTGCCAGATTGGTCTGAATGACAGGAACCACGTTGTATTAAGTTCCCGTAGACGAGGCATGCCCAAAAGCTGTACTATTCGCTCACGGCATTTCCGTTCAAGGAGAGCTTTCTCCACATCGCTCGGAGTGATGTTGGCGAATAGGCTTGCCATAGCGTAGTAGGAGGAATAGAAACAGAATTCCTGCAACAAGTGCTAGAATTAATGGCACACCACCAAACACCGAATGTGCGAAGTTTGGGATGATTCCGAGGACAGCCTGGAAAGGTGCTAATAGTCCGGAACAGATGGTCTTAAATACATGTACAATTCCGCTCGTATCAGACATGTTTAAGATACGTCCCATCATTTCTACGAAATGTATAGGGCAGTTTGTACGAATTAAAGCCTGTATCTCAGCCGAAGTCCTTGCAACTTGTGAATCATAGATTTCTTTGGCCGAGGTCAGAGGCACTGTTTGTTGTATAAGCATGGCTTTCATTCTGCTTAAAGTATCAAATCGTATAAAAGAGACATTCAACGAAGGCCATAGAGGCGACTCCCTCACTGTGTCTATTGGGGCAAACAATACTTGCATACAGCAAGTGACCCTGGAGTCGACCGTTACTAGATATGGGATGCCTGGCAACATGCCACAGCAACTCTGATCATTCAACATGAGGTAACTCCCATTAGAAAGTTGGCCAAACGTTGGATTAATCACAGTAGCCGGTGTACCCTGCTGGTGGCAGGACAAATTTGCCACAGAACCATTACAAGCCCCGTGTAAAGAAATGTCCTGACAAGTTAGTGAACCACTCAGTGCGCTTTCACAGTGTGTACCGCTTAGAAACACTTCACGATCCCCACTCCAACATCTATATGTGTAAGGTAAATTCCAGGATGTCTTAATGTATTCTTTACCCAACCTTTCATATTTGCCTGCTTGCATTTGTTTGAGGCAATACTGAAACTGAAAAGTAGTCACAGGCAGAGTGATTTTGCCATGAATAAGCCATTCTGTAGCTGGTTTTTCTGCCACTGTGAATGGTAATTTTTCCAGTTTTTCAATGCTCAGCACTGTATACTTTGCTCCTCTTTGTGCCAGTCCGATCTGTTTATCAGTTAAATTGTATTCTGCAAACAGAGCCGACGTGTTGATGAAACGCCAAGGCACATAGCCCGCACGCAAAGATTGCAGCGTCCAGCTTAATAACCTAATAGAACGTAACTGAGATTGGCCTTGCTGTAACATGGCTAAATCTTGTTCCAGTATGTCAATAGCAGAGGATACAATGTTGTCCAATGAATAAATTCTGGATGACAAAGTTGTTAACCCATTGTCGACCACAGTGAGTTTTTTCTAAGTTAATACGATCAAGTTCACGTATTCGTTCTGCGGCCTCTACCTGTGACACCTTCCATGCTTCATTATAAGCAGCATAGATGCCGGCATATATGAAACGTTTTTGACGCGGTTTTCTTGGTCCAAGCAAGAATTCCCTAAGGTCTGCGTCTTCTTTAAGTAAAGATAAGTGTTGTTTCACATCCTTAAGTGTAGATTTTTGCAGCCAATCGAGGCATAATTTTCCTACACTGTATGTTGTTCCTACCCCCGGATGCTATCTTTGGACGTATCGTGGGTCTGGCCTATGAATAGTAAACCCCTGTGTTTTATTCAGGGATCTTTCTTGACAGATGTTTGTGGCTGTGGGCCAGATCAACCATTTCCTCCAATCGGGATTTGTTCTGTTGATTTGTAGTATTGTGTCAACTGTAGCCGCTGCCTGTGTATTGTTATTACTGGCAGGTGTTGGTACAGAAGGACTTTTCATGTCTTTAATCTTGGCTAAACCAAGGCAAGACGTTTGTTGCACAGTGTCATTCAAAAACATTATTTGCTGAGGGATGATACAGGCTCTAAACTAAGCTTCTATCCCCTGCACTTGCCAATCTTTAGTACCCCAGACAGATTTTGTGTCTATTGTGTCTATTGTGTCTTTCCATAAGTCGAAACCATGTCTAGACAGTTGGGCAATAAATGCTGCAGAGTAAATCTGTTTTGTATTAGTTAACATAATTTTCAGTCCTGTTTTGTTCACATTTTTATAGTAAAA